>KZ309192.1:808333-819784 GCA_000376725.2 Ladona fulva | reverse complement strand
TGTTTTAAATTTTTAAATTTATTCTTTTATATTTTTGTCTCTATCAAACTACGTCAGCTCTGAAAATGTTACGCTTATGGAACTATGTCCGCCAAAAATACTAACATTAATTTGATCAGATAACTCACTTTTAGATCCGGAATTTGGATAATTTACGACAATAACGATTATTTCTAATAAAAATAAACAATATTCCTATTAGCATCCTCTTCAGATGTCAAACTCGAGATGAAATGCATCGTCATTTTCGACGTTGGTTCAGAAAATCAATATTTCCTTTGCGTTGATATCTTAAAGTTAAAAGCTCAACTCCTTACTCGTGTTTAAAATGTTCTCCTCAATTTTTTTACGATAATTCTGCCATCCAATGTTAAATAGGATAATCTCCTTTTGGAAAACGTCATAGAACCAGCTGTCCGTCGCATCAGTTAGAGTAATCTTATTAAAATTAAAGGAGCTTATGGAAAAATTGCCCTTAAAGAGATCTTAAGGGCTTTCAATTTTGCAGGAAGAAAGTTCCCTCATGAAGGGAGATGAATCTTTAAACATCTGCAGTATGAAAATAAAACACGGGGAGGACATTTTCCGAGAATTTTCCATTCATCCGCTAATGCATAGTTAATGGATTTAGAGAGCGCCCATCAAAAAAGTCTTTGAGATGCTCATAGGAAAAAAAGAATATTTCGAATGTAAGATTACATCTTCGCATTAATGTCGGAAAATTTTGCAGTAAATATAAGTTTGCCCAAGAATTGCTGCCACAGTTAGTTGATGGCCATCCTCTAAGTCTAATATTTATATATTGAATTTATATTGGCAAATTTGCTCTCTCGAGTACTGTCTCGTTCTTAATTACAAACAGTCGTACTTTTAACGCAGCAATGTTCTTCCTCTCCCTTATTCATATCCTTAACACAGATTGCACGTGTGAGGAATGCGTGTCATAGAAACAAGTCAGTTTTGACTGGACAATGAGTGACATCAAAAGGGTCACGTGACGAGTATGAAAGGCTCGTCTTAACTTGTTTTTTTTTTCACAGTAGAGAGATGATAAACGAAAGCAAAATCATTGAAGTATTGTATGCCTATGGTTTTAAAGGGAGATGGAGATATGTATGAAGGTGATGGGTGAGGTACTACTGTAGATGCACTTTGTAGATACATATGTATGTGTATAAGTATAGTAATTATTTTGATTGAAAGGAATGACATTATCTTCGTTGCGCATCAATCGTTATATCCGACAGTCCGGCACATAGGTATTGAGCTCATTTCCTGATCGTCACGCAATTTCCTAACCTCTGATTTGCGTCATCACTGAATCTGCTCTCGCGTTGACCGATACTATTTTTTCAGTGTGCGTTCACTATTTTCCTGTTATTCCACACATCCTCTTGGAACGATATTTTTTCGGAAAGTTTCTGAAGCATGTTCTGCAAGAAAATAGCATTTATGCTGAACCGGGGGCGCAGCCATGACACGGTCTACCCGTCGCTACTGTCTTTCGACCAAATGTCTCAGCGACGAATAGTCTTTCGACCAAATGTCTCAGCGACGGGAAGTCCCATCGACCGGCTGTCATTCGACCAACTGCCACCGAACCCCAGGATACACCTATGGGGGTTGGGGGCCCGGTACAGTTGAGAGAACGAAAATACACCCTCGTCACAGCGACCGGTATATCACGCTACATCTTACGAGAGATGTTACGGAATTTTCAAAAATAGTAACCGGATAGGAAACGAGGAGATTTATACGTATTGGGGCGTTTTGAAAGAGAGGACCGTGTAACGGGACTATTAGCGATGGGAATCTTTGGAAAAGCGACGAAGGGACCGAAGATTGCTACGATTTTATGAGTTGGTCACTAGTAAAAGAAGGAAATGAAGGGGTTCAAAAGGAGACTTTCGAACCCTAAATTTTATGGGAAATATAACCATTCTCACGAAGTATGTACACACTTGAGGAAAAAGAAGACGTGGGGAAAAATCCTTACATTTCAAGAATTGGAAGGGACTAGAACAATCTTCCTAGGAGTATCTTTTAGCTCTTTCCAAATAAATGTAGGGAAATGAAGAGGAGACTAAAACTAATTTCATAATTACTAATATTTTATTCGGAAAACCTTTCTTCCTTTTCTTTCGGAATAGTTATTGCTTCGTGTTATTATTTTGTATGTAAATCTTTCACTAGTGTATTATTTTATATATTACTCCACCTACTGCCACCAGTAGGTGGAGTAATATGGAGTAATGGTGGTACCAGCAGTACTATTCCTAATTTTAGTGTTTCAATGTCAATAATAACAATATTGGCCACGGTTTCCATGGAAACTGTACAGTAAATAGAGAAAAGCCTGATTGCCAAAGCGCACATGTGTTAAAGAGTTGGACATATTAACAGGATGGTATAAATAAAATTTCAATTACTCTTTTCCACAGGTGTATTTACAGAAGTAAAAAAACACGACCGGTTTCGGCACAGATCGGCTATCATCCTGATGATGGCCGATACCATCCTGTTCATATGGATTTCCACAAGCTTAAGCCTGCCACAATCGATTTTAGTTGGGCAGCTTTTTAATATATTTAATTAATAGAAATATCTACTCTCGGAAGTTGATAAACAAATAGGGTTTTAGTCAGAGATAACAAATAAGAATCAAATGTACCATTTAAAAGTTTCATGATTTATTCGGATCTCCATTATTTAATACATTTGTATAATTAACTGTTCGATATTTTTATTTCCTGAGGTTCAATTTCATTGTAATTCGCAGCTGATGAATCAAATATACATTATTTAGGGTTTTTCTTTGGACGACAGCGCTGCCTCACCTGAAGATGCTGCTTTAAATGAAACCATAGAAATCTACCAATCTTTTATCTGTGATTTGTTATGGCTTTACACTGGTTGATGCTTTCTTACATTGATTAAATCACAATTATATATAAATACAGCGAAGAAACGGTGTTTTTCTTGACGAAATCGAGAACGGGACTGGACCGGGGTTCGTCCGTCCTTTTATTGATGGATCGCCTTTCAGGTTTAATCGGCGATGGTCTCGAGTGGATGGTCTCCTCATTGCATCGAAGAACAAATTTAAGGAGAAAACGAACTCCCTCGCGATCACTAGTCCTCGTTTTCCAATCAACGCTTTAATTTATAGGATTACTTTTAATATGCTTCCTAATGGGATTTCTCCAGAGATTAGTGCGTTGGCGAGCAAATTTGCGAATGGGATTTGCAAATTCTCAGCGCCAAATGCGAATTTCCCAGTGAATTTCGCCAGTTAAGAATTGAGTGTGAATGTTTAAATTCCCCTATTCAATGCGATCGAATTTATAAATATGAGGCATTTGCTGATTTCGCTCATTTTTGTCATCGCCGCTTACTTGATAACTAAAATCCGAAACGGATTTCTCTCGAGCCTTATTGCTGTACTAAATCCCTCTATCGAATCGCTATACAAGGAGATAACGTTTTAATGAAGTAGCGCACGCCTTGTGTTCTACTTATAAGTGGACATTAAATTAATAAGTGTTGCAGATGCATTAAAACAGCTTTAATTTGTGTTAATTATTCCATTCTATCCCATAAGACACGAAGAGCCTATATTTACCTAACATGACTGCAATTAATGTTATCATTCCGAGGCACAATGGCGAAAAGCACTAACAATGGCATAATAGGGCTGCGGTCAATGCCTGATAACAGTGCACACACGTTGTTATGAATGAGGTTACTATAAGCAATTCAATTATCCGATCTCGTTGCCATAGAGAGGTACAACATAAATATCACAAAAATGCCTGCGCTTTTCTATGAAAATGGTGATGAAAATGAGCTCGGATTTATCAAAAGATTGCATCTCCTCCTTTCCTCGCAAAGCTATCCCGTGAAACGTGAATATACCGAGAATTCCAATTCACTGTTCAAATTTCCCAATTACCAGATGAATCCTGCCTTTGATTGAATCGTCCACATTCTGTCCACTCTCTCCCCTTTGACGAAAGCGCATTACCAAAAGTATTGGCTCCCAAGTTTTAAGAAAAGCCTCTTCGATCCTTTATGCCTCTAATTTTTATGAAGGCTTTTTCTATTTATAATCATCTTGACCACGGATCATTTGTCTTAATTTCAAAGCGTCATTCCGTCCAGAATCGAATTCACTGTCCATCGTATTTTAACGAGAATAACGTGGATGGAAGATGAAAGTACGTTTTTGCTGCAGAAATACAGCATTTTTAATATTTTATACGTTTTTCAACTCCATTCATCCTTGGGATTATATACGTCTTTCGTCAAACAAGCAAGAATCTATAAGTGATTTTAATCTTAAGAGTGACTATAATTACGTTGATAATAATCATCTTATACATAAAGTAGAATGTTTGTATGTGTGTTAAAAATTAATGCCGAAAGAATTGCCGAATGAAATCGAGACAAGCACCAAAAGAAAGGAAACCGAATAAATATTCTTATTCTGGCGGTGGAATAACGCTCTCCATTCCAAATTGCGAGAATTTTGATAAAATAAGCGGAACTATTGTAGATTATAGATATTATATATTAGAGATTGTAAACAACCGGTCCCCATGACGACTAATTCCATAGTTGAATCCGATCTGCTGCCTTTTCATATAAGAAAACATTGGGAATTGAGGTCCGATGAGAAATGTTAGTTTATCTTTTGTAAAAATAGGATTTAATTCTATCTCTACATTGAGAATCAGCCGTGAGTGTAAATAAATAATTAAATACTAACGATAGCGCCTCCTAGGAGAAAATTGATCACTAATAATCACCACTGGAATGTTTTTAGGAACGAATTTCCAACGATATTGACACATTAATTTCACGCATTCGCTTTCTTCGTTCCTTCGATTTCCTTTTAGATACTATGAAAATAGAAACTGATTATGCTTTTTTTGATTCGCTCGTCTCTATATTGTACTTGATTGCTTACTGTTTGATAGAATAGTTTAGAATTTGGATAGAGTAAATCAAATCGGTGGCAGCAAAGATGGTTTCCATGGAGAAAATCGTTAAGAGTGCGGAGTAATTACGAATTTCGGCATACATTTTCATTCCTTAGAAGTGTCCTTTTTTCAGGAAAATGTACTAACCTGCGAAAGTGTAAGAGAGGTTTGTGCTTCAGATAAAGAATCGAGAAAGATATTGTATCCATGTTTAACATATGAATGAGAGAAAGGAAACAAACCTCTCTGTCATGGGCTCCGAATTAGAAGAACATATTTAGGCGCGTTCGGAGTGATCTGAAAAATCAGTTTCGATGAAGAGCTGTCGGGGACAGTCGATATATTCGGAATAACCCATTGATGCATTTGCCTTTGTTTAGTGTGAGCCAAAACCCATTAGAGTGCATTGCGGGTGCATCTCTATGGGCTCTTTATTCGATGTAACGTTCGCTGCAGTGAGTGATTGGCTCTCCCCTATTAACTGCCAGTACATCGCCAAACATCGAATAGCTCAGTTGAGTGGCAGTTCAACGGGAAATTTAATCCTTAAATTAGGGCGCTCCTTCTTTATCCAAAACATTATCTCAGTCTTTAAACATTATATACATAATATTCTAGAACATTCACAAATGGTGACTGCAAATGCATCTCAAGCGAACTGATGATTCTTTGAGAGCAAATCCTATTTGTAAAGTAGAAGCTTCTATGTTCGCCTAAAACTGGAGAGCCTCGAAGTGGGCAACGCGTTCGACTTCGGCGAAAGCGGACCCGGGTTCGATTCCCGGTGGGGGTTCACCCGAAATGACCTCAGCTGTCAAAACACTTTTAACAATACGATTTGCAATGCCAGGTGCTGCTCAACTTTCAATCTTACAGATTATAGTTCAATGTCCTCTACGGGCGGATAGTAGGCTACTTTTGATTCACCGCACTGTCCCCGGTTCGACTCCAGACGTTTAAACTGCTTCCATAAGAAATGCACGGTAAAGCTCACTTTAATCGCTTGCAGGCGTCATTTCTTTTAAAAAATTAAATCAGAGAGAATAGCCGTATGAAATGGATACAAGCACCATAGGAAGGGAAATTGAATGGAAATTCTTGTTTTGGCCGTGGACTTTCGATTCAAAATGGCGAGAATTTTGATAAAATAGACGAACATTTTGTGATATTTTGTAAACAAACAGTCACCCGGACGACCAATTCCATTGTTGAGTCCGAGCTCACTCATTTTAGTTCACTTTTATCGATTGCAGTGTCACATTCTTTCACAGTATCGATTGCACTTTTATCGATTTTAGTTCACTTTTATCGATTTTTTCTTTTGCAAAATTAAATTCGAAAGAATACGTAATGGAGATAAGCACCATTGGAAGGGAAATTGAATGAACATTCTTATTTTGGTCGTAAAATGTTATTTTCTGATCCAAATGGCGAGAATTTTGATAAAATAAACGAAACTTTTCCAATATTTTGAGTTTGTAAACAAATCGTCTCTCAGATGACTGATTGCATTGTTGAGTCCGAACTTATGCCGTTTCCTACAAGAAAAGATTGGGAATTGGGGCCACATAAAATATATTGTAAGAATTAATGATAGACTGTGTGAAGAGGATGGAATTTTCAGCATTTGCAATTGCGAATTATTTGCATTGACGCATCTCAAGGACACACATACGACTGTTTAGGAGTATTTCTTCATCAGTTTATTTTTGCCAACACGATTTCGAAAGATGAAGTTTATAAATACTCTTTTCGTTGAGTGAATCTACATCTACGATATGTATCTACCCAGTAGCAGTACTATGTTTATTCCTATCTATATATTCCCAGTTGAGAACGAACGGGCATCTCCGTTTGTAAATTATAAATCACTTTAGAATCTTCTTCTTACATTACGAGTATAAGTAAAGTAGAATACACCTATGTGTGTATGTTCCTATAAAATCAGAATTTTAAGATCCTTAAATGTCTTCCCTTAAATGGCAGATAATAGGCCTCTTTTTTACTGTCGTGAAAGTCCCCGGTTCGACCCCTGAAATGTTAGAGCGTTTCCAAAGTAAATACAGGTAATATGTATATAATAGTTTGCAGACCTTCTTTTGCAAAATTATATTAGAAACAGGACCACAACCAACTCCAGAGAAGACCAAAAGAAAGAAAACGGAATAAAGATTCTTATTCTGACCGTGGAATATCGCTTTCCGTTCCAAATTGCGTTAATTTTGACAAAATACAGGCACGTTTTAATCAAATGTTGAGGTTGTGAACAAACCGTCACCTTGACGACGAGCAAATTGTTGAATCCGAGCCATTCCATAGGAATACATCGGGAATTTAAGCCCATTGAAATGTAATGATAAAAATTAATGAATAAGTATATCTTATAATAAGATTTTACGTTATCGATGGCAAATTAATGAACCATATTTACAACAATTAGCAGTGCTAACAAATTAATCAGCTCCATGTTACGAAGGGGTCTTTTCTTGTTTTTTTTTACAGTCTAGGGGACGAGAAAATGATACATTCATCAGTGTGGGGACAAAAAAGGGAAATAATTGGGGAAGTTATTGATACTAGCTGATCCCGCGCATATATTTAGTAAAATTAGTTGTACGGCAAAATTGTGTTCGGCGCAAATGGTTACCGAGTGGATTTTCATAAGTGTCATTCTATGTGTATGAGCATTTGTTTTCTCCCTGTTTAAACCCTTCTTAATTCTCATTAGTTACCTTAACTGTCTAATGTTCTCTTGAGAGTTCGATTAGATTGGTAAAATTCCGCACTCGTAGACATAAGACTCGACAGCAGAGGCGCGATCTCAAGCGTGGTCCATGGCCTGCGGTTGTCTGGGCAACGCCTGTAAATAAGTGTCCCCGGATTCGATGGAATTTCGCTTCCGAGCGATAACTTCTCTCCGATTTGCGTCGACCAAAATGTTTCCGTTGAATCCACGGGTTTATTCAATCGGATTTTAATTTATGTCTCTTCTGAATTCCCGGGACGATTTTAACACCGACACAATCCAACACCCATCGCATTTCTACATTTTGCTGAACTTTACACTGTGAATGTAAACTTAGAGTATACAATCTCCCAGTCTTAACGATTCTTTATTCTATTTTGTTAATTTATTGAGCTTTTTAAAGTTCCACGGAACCTCTCCGAAGGAAACTCTGATTTCCGCTTCTGTCGAATATGCGGCTTCTGGGAATTTGTAATGTCTGCAAATGCGTTATTGAGAAGTACAAAATAGAAGTTTTTTTTATATGACGATGGGACGCGATCGCAATATTGTGCTTAGTTTAAAGTTAGAGAGAAAAAGTCTCTTTTTTGTACTTATTTATATATACTTTTGTATATGTTTTTCTTACCTTCCTAGTCGATCTGATAAGAACTATTCCAATTAGGATTCCATTTTTCCGTCGATGACTTCTCTTGACGAAATTTCTGTCGAATTTCGGACACAGAATTCAAATATTCAACGACAGGAATCAAAATTCTCTCTGTATTATTTTTCTTTAGCTCTGTCCAATAACTCCTTTTAATTGACATTTGCTGCTGTGTTTTCTTTGTTCTTTAAGCGAACTCAACGCATAATTATCAGTTTCTATATATTTCTAAGCGCACTCATCGTACAGTAAGCGAATACCTTTTTATTTATCAATCTTAGTCTTTTTTAAAATTACTGTTGGATTCAATTCCTCCTTTAACTGCTGTGGTACCTCCAAGTGAGTCTACATCACCAGGTATAGAGAGTACTTCGTTGGTAATGTCTCAACTTCAATTTTGCCTGATATTTGCGTACATAATATTTGAAAAGCCACATAAATTTAGGTTAACCTTAGATTAGTACGTTGAAATTAATGTTTACGAAGATAATTTTCGGAAACATTTCAATTTATGGGGAATTAGGAAATATCACTTTTCTCGATGTTTCGCACATACTAATTATTTTTTCATCCAAAACTATTTAAGAAGAGAAAATTTAATTACAAATATTTACGATGCTATACATAACATTTTTTCCAATAATTCTTAATTTCTTCATTTTAGATTTCGGACAACAATATCAAAGGTAACGAAAACCATTATACATTTTAACCAATACAATTTACCTAGATTTCGATATCTAACGTTTAATCCATTTTGATTCACTGAAAACTTTTATAAGTAGTTTTGATTTTAAGTAGCTAATTATACTACCATACATTTACATCCCGGTTGGTTAGAAGCATTCCAAATATTGCTCAGAGCCAAAGCGACAATCCTTATTTATACAGTTCTTGATTTCAACTTTAGAACATCTAAGCCACTGCAAATCATCATTTAAATAAGAAAAGTTAACTTCAGTCTTAGACTGTTAAAGTATATAATGTTTTACCAACACTGTGAAGTAGAGAAGCGATGAGAAACGCATGGTTCACACGCTGGAATTTAGACGAAGAAATTGGAAGCTTCCAATTCCACTTCCAATTTCTTCGTCTAAATTCCAGCGTGTGAACCATGCGTTTCTCATCGCTTCTCTACTTCGCCCTTTTCCTCAAGGAAGTTGCTATGATGGTGAGGTGGCATCTTAGATGCCCCACGTGTGCGCCGGACTTTGGATGGACCCTCCACAGTACACATTGTCCCATCATAGCCCAAGAAATTGAAGGAGGGATCGTTCTGTCGTGGTAGAGGACAGAGCACCGGAAAGTGGGGGACCCGGGTTCGACTGTGAAGTACTTTTGATTTGATATCGTCACAATTACTTACGCTCTCACGATTCGACTAATAATTCTTCAATGTTGAAATATTGATATGAGGAATGTCGTGTTATTCCACATATTATTCTAAAGTATTTTCCAAATTAATTCAGAAGAATGTTTAACTCAATGAGAATAACTGAACCTCATTTTAATCGCATAAACGTATTACTTTTATATTCTCAACGCTACAGGAAAACGCAAGTTCACAGGAAATTATTTGTAAATATTTACGTTGCTATAAATAACGTTTGGTTGCTACAGACGCTTAAAGATATTACATAGAAAACAACGTCATTCCCTCACCCCTTCTTTCTTCAGCTTGTTTATTCATCCGAGGCAACAATGACGGTTGCCGTAGCGAGTGCAGAAAAAGCAGAACATTTCCATTACATTTCGAAATAAAAGTAAAATTATTTAAAAATTGGACCTTAAAACGTTTAAACTTGGCACAAATAAAATTGGTTGCACACTTTACCATCGAATGAACAAAGTTTGACGGAAATACGTTCAAAATTAGCATTTTTATTAATAAAGAAAGAAAGCCTTGCACTCTCGTAAAGGAAACATCGCATGTAATCTTACGAAAACACATTTTTAGCTCCGGGGTTCGATTCCGGGGCTTTCCGGGGATGAAATCGAGTATGCCGGGGTTTCCAGTAATTAGAAATCCAATGCAGTTACCGCGTGTCTCTAAATCTAACCGTTTCTGAGATACGGAGGGGGACGGACGGACACTTGTGAAATTACAAAAAATATGATATGATGTCGTGGGTCAATTTTTGAATGATCTTTATATTTCTTAAATAACAGAGTGTGTGATAGAGTTACGAGCTCGCACTACCTTGTCTGCCAATGTAATTCTCAGCTTGGGAGAACAATTTTCAGAGAATTATCTTCACTCGATTAACACCAGTCCTAACACACTTTTAGCACTTCTGTTCTTTAAAAAAATGTTAATACTGTTTTGCAGTTCGGCCTGAATAACGAACACAATTTTTATTGAAGTCAATATATTCTCAGACTACGGAATTGAGCAATCAAACTATTAATAAACAGTGTAGAGACGAAGTGCTCTACTGTTTGAAGGACAGATATTTATTATGGCGATCCCTCAAATATAAGCCACTTTAGTAAGACGTTCATTTCCACGTTGATTTGCTGTAAACGACTTAATATATCGACCGCGATTATCAGTAACGCCTCAATTATTATTCATGAAGAACTGTAACTTCGCGCATTCTTCGGTTGGTTTATTGATAACTCAGTTGAGAGAATTATTTAGGTGAAAGTAAATGAAAGATATATTGTATTCTATTCAAAATACCGATCACTTAACTGTGAAAATATTGACTCTTGCTTACTTTGAAGAACTTGAATTTTGCGGAAATATTGCCACATACAATGGAAACCGGTTAATACGAAAGCGGATGACCGGAAAAATCGAAGGGCTGCGTTGGTCCGTTCCGTCTTTTATAAATCTCAATCTATATTCTCCGTTTAAAAGTGGAACTGTAAAAGCAGGAACAGTTAATGGTCCGCCAGGAAAATATTTTAACGGCATTTATGGCGATAATCAAAACTATCATTATGTATTGTAAATAGCGTTTAATATTTTTCCTAAAATTTTATATTTACTTTATGAGGAGCTGAGTTTACACAATTTAATTCGTCGGTCCATCTCTATAAAGGCCTGGGTTCGAACCCATGAGCACAAAATA
>KZ309192.1:722702-792050 GCA_000376725.2 Ladona fulva | reverse complement strand
TTCCATCCTTTGTTCCCCTATAATAGAAAATATGCTCTTCCTTGAGTGTAACCAGTTCTTCTGATTTTCTTCTTACTTCACTGAGTCCGATGACATCCCACTTTATCTTCTCTGCTTCATTGAGCAATTCCAGGAGCAGATCTTTGCTCTTCAAGCTGCGGCAGTTGTAGGTTGCGAAGTGTAGGGGGTTATCTCTTTTCTGCATGATGGACCTCTGTAATGCCACCACCTCCCGGACATCAGGATAGGTGATGCCGGGTAAATTTGCATTACATAAGCTCATCACGGTAAACAGTATTTGCGTCTGGAGGGTAAAAGGCAGATAGTGTTGAAGCCTTTTTAGCTTTAGGTTGAACCTGAGCTATTCATCGCCTCTCAGTTCGGTAAATCTGGAGGATTTCGAAGCAGCAGTTTGGTCGGAAGTGCTTCGGACTGATTATGTATTGGTCTGAGTGCATTTCAGTAAAAGTTCGGAGTGATAATTGACGTAAATCTGCCGGAAAAATACGCACCGTCACCGGTTGCCCTTAACAGTACAAGCAATTTTGGAATCCCTTGTTTATATTGAGGAAATCATTGATCCTAAGTTGTCGACTAATATCTGGCGAAAGAATGCGGAGTATGTTTTGAATCATTTCCCATTTAGTTGAGAATGCAAACATCGATGAGCCATAAGAAAGCGGGTGACTTTGCGGTGCGCATCCAGGAATTTGATTTCCGGTCTCGTCAGACTTTTTTCAAGTCTATTCTTCTTTGGGATCGATGAGTCAATTTCCATATCCACTGAACTTTCGATTATTCGGCCTAATGAGGGGGAGAGGCTGCACGGATAGTCAGTAAACACGGATAATCCAAACATCCTCTTTTATTCATTACAATGTCAATAATTTAAGTAAATATGAGAATTAAAGAAGGCACTTCGTAGTTTCCACACTAAATAAATCAATCAGGTCCTGATGACCCACCTGATGATGGCGTTGGCCGAAACCTGTCGTTTTTAAATAAAACATTTAGTGTGGAAACTACGAAGTGCTTTCTTTAATTCTCATTGTGGTTTTTCATGAAGTCCGGCCTAATACTATAGAATTTACGTAAATATTTTTTTTATCGTTTGCCTAAATATTCCGTTATTTTCTATTATTTCATAGACTCATTGAGAGTTTTCTCCATCAGAACCGTGGTCATTTTTTTGGCAGCGATAATGTCATTGTATTCCCACCACTCCACAGAAAATGTCTTATGAAAGTCCCAACAGTATTAGTACGGGAAAATACTTATGATTTTTGCGTTTGAATGTTTTCAAAAAGGCCGCGGAAGATATAGACAAAAGCACGGATAATCTACAAAATGGATAATCGGAAGCTCACTGCAGCTGTATTGATCGAGAATATGCATTTGATGTTTTTGTATTCCTTGATTCGTGTTTGACTCTTAAAATATTCGAGAAGAGGATGTTTTGTCAGTAGATTTTGTCATGGAATTGGCGCAAATGTATTTCAAAACAGCGAAATTAAAACGGAATATTTTGAGAAATTGAGATGAAAAATGGCTGAGATCGTTCTGAAATCAGCGCGTTGATTAATTTCCCTTCAGATGTCGTTGTTTCAATTTATTGGTAATCGACCATTTCCGAGGAAAGGTAGGGGATTATTAAAGACTCTTAATGGGAAATGCCCGCGGCCTTGCGAAGTTTGTCGCAGTAATTACAAGGCCTTTTAAATCCGAAGGGAGATCCATCTACGTCGTTGTCTTTTATAACATACTACAGAAAAGCCTTTTGTCAGAATACCAATGTAGTTGCGTGGAATTTGTTTGTGCCGCCTTTATGTTAATTAATATCCTAATAGTCGCCGATTGGCTTTCGGCAATAGAAAATAAAATCAATCCGAAAAATATGGAACACATTTACGTTATTTCTTCGCGGATCTCATATTTTACGTGCTGTACTTGTGAAACAGCACAAAGGATAGCATAACTTCATAGTTAACGCAGAATTGGTCTATTAATCATTTAGCAAATATACCACCAAGCATTGGCCGAAACCTTTCAGAATGCAATTCAAAATGTCCACGTGATTATAAGAATTCATGTTCTTTAATCATTATCAGCGTAAATGTGGATCAGTTTCTCAATGGGATCGTGTAAAAATAATTTCGATATTTTGGAAACAAAAGAGCGAAATACCGAAGCAATAACCGTTCTCAAACATTATCTATGATTTGAGAGCGCAAACCAAAAATGTTATTTGGCAGGAATCTGTGATATCTGGAAAAATGTTTGTCAAAAAGGTATGGACTCATACTAAGAAACACCATTTGCAATTACCGCTATTTTAAGTTATCATCTTTTCTACGAAATTTCACATTATTCTTAAATTTTGCACATGAGTGTGGTTTATGCTCATTTTAGCCGAAGTGTAAGGGAAGTCGCTCATTTCCTGTTATGCCCACGTCAACAGTAACAGCTACAACTTATGTGTCAGTCGCAACCAAACCCTTAACCCTCTTTCTTACAACATACAGCACTTTCGCTTGAAGGTGGTTATTCTCAACAATCGCTAATTCTTCTGGATTTCGAAAGTGCAGTTTCCAAGCACTCGATGAGTCCATGTATTGATACGTACTATGATTTAAACAAGTCTCAATAAACCAAAATAACATCGATCCCTATCCATTAACTTAATACATTGCCTTTGAAATGTTTTACTCTTCGAATATCAGAATGAAAAATACCTTGGTTTTATATTGCCCTCGATTCTTACATTTTCCTAAAGTAAATGGCTTCAATTTTGCGATCGCATTTCTGTAATATTCATAGAATCCCTGATGTACATACTTAAATCAGATATGAATAATTTTATCGAAAGTGACGTTTGATATTTAATTAAAACTGGTTGATAATGTTGTTTGCACACTGTGATTAAAATTTCTGTAACCGAACTTCTGAAACTATTTTATCTTATTCGATAGTGATTCTGACGTGTTTTCGCTAATCAAGAAATATACCCAGCTTATAAATTACTAATGCTTACTTTCATTCTTTCTGTGTTGTTCGGTTTGATTCTGCGTGCAGAAATATCATTCTCCCCACCTTACCTTACGTCATTTGCCTTGTTTATTAACAAAGCTCCTCTATAATTGCAGCGAAAGTCTAAAATCGATATTCCTAATTTGTTGAATAGACGCGGAATCATTTCAACGGTGAGCAATCGATTTCACTAAAGTGGTGGCGTTTTCGGGTCATATCGGGTTGAACTTCAGGATCAGAGTTTCGGTGTAATTTTGCCAGTTTATCACAAGAGCAACCATTTCTTGTGCGAATTCCTGCATTTCCCCAGTGCTTTAATTTATTCACGGACTCAAATGCGTGGATTCGCCCCTCTTTTAGGATCTCTCACATTCAGACTCAATCCTTTGTCTGAAAACACGCTTCACAGTCTTGGTTAGCTTTCTTCGAAAACATTTGCCAATATGTACGGATTCGTTGTGCATTCTTTATTGTCAAGAATTCCTTCCTGCACTGCTGAATAGTGAAGATGCAACTTATTTTGTTTAAGCATTACTTAGGGCCTCATCTATTCACGTGTGCGAAGTGTGCAGGACGTATACCTTTCATCTATCAAGGGCATAAAAGCAGTGCGAAATTTTAAGAGACTAACAACCTGCCGTGTAAAGGAAAAGCTTGCAGAAATCCTTATGGACTTCAGTAAGGTAGGGGAGTGTAAACACAACAGTTTCTATTCGAACGAAGATCACTTCTTATTACTTATATGAAAATATTTATCTAAGAAGTTTAAGTGTGTTATAACTGCTGCTGGCCGCTCACTGCCAAGTTAAATTCACTACACTCTGGGCAGTTATGATATTCTCCTTTTAATGTTTACAGTTTCTTAAATGTTTTAAAGGAATACCCAACTTAAGAAAAGTTCCTAAATAAAAATAATTGAAAAGACAGATTTCTAGCAGAAAAGGCGATTCTTATCTGTTTTTTATGAGAACGACACTTGCCATGAAATCGTGGGGTGCAATAGAGCAGTCGGAGGGACACATCTCGCCCGCGGGCCGCGATATCCGCGTAGTATGTGAATTTTGAGGGCGCAGTTGAGCGGACACTTTGTGTATGTGGTATTAGAAGTGGTATTTAAATATCAAAGTGTTATTTAAAAAAAGAAAGTACGCTTCAAGTGAAATGCAGGGAAATACTATTATTTTACTTGTCACACTTGAGAAGAAAAGTTATATGAGCTTGTTACATATGAATGAGTCTCAGGAAGAAAAGAAGAGGCTTTTCATCCTAAAAGGAAACTAATCATAAAATCTTTTCATCATGCTAGTGTCCTAGCATCATCAGGGCCTGATGATGCTAGGACACTAGCGAAACATGTTGCCATAAATAAAATTGCTGTGGAAGTGTACGAAACGGTCTTTATTTCATTGTAATGGCCTTCCACGAGGTAACGCCTTCCCATATTGAGTTTATGAAACAACTTAATGTTTATTCTACTGAGGTTCATTTGGGAGAAGAAAGCTGATTTTTGCATCGGTTAAAAGGTGAAATTTCATAGGACAATGTATCGTCAATATTTCCTATCTTCGGCTACTCGAGCACATATCCGCTTATATCCTCTTTCGAAAAATCGTAATTTGCAAAATGTCATTATCTGCTCGGAATTTCCTTTGAGGGAATTTATAGACGCACCTCCATCACAACGAAGACAAAATTTGATTCAATAAGATAAGGCTGTCAATAATTCCTATTGGACACCAATTTGGGTTGACAGAGTGGGCTTATACAATCACCTTCGATGTGAAGCAGTTAGTGTCGGTAGCTCAGAGGGAAATTCGATTCCCTTCTGAGGAATAACAATTGAGGAACTAAATTCGACTGTCTGAAGAGATGCAAATTGGAGTTAAAGGCGTTTATCAGGAGCGTGTCGAAATAGCTTCATAAAGGACTGCATAACTGGGGATTTCATAATTTCTGAATCAAGAGAAGATCAAAGAAGCACATTGTCTTCAGAACTGCTTATTCATGCAATTTGCGGAGAATTTAGTCGAGTAATTTGAAACCTCCACGACGCAATATCTTGTCTTCCGATAATGGCTCTTTAAGGCGCTGGATAATCCTGGCTTTGATATAATATTAAAATGGACGAAAGCTCAATTTGCATTATGTTAAAGCGCCTAATGTTCCTTTGATACTTTGGAGAAACATTACAGCGATTGTAAGTTGTAGTTTACTCAGAAAACTATAAACCAAAATAAATGTCAGTAAAGTTTTCACTTATGAACTATCGTATCTTTTTCTTATTTTATCTGTTTTTATTTTTTAATTGCTTGCGATAAAAAGTGACATGGACCCTATTTTTACGCTCTGTTCAATTTTCTTAGAAGACTTTACGTTTTACTTCCACATAGCTTTTCGCTACACCTTTGAATATGAACTAAATCCCTAGGATAGTAAAATGCTATCTTCGTCAATAGTTTAATAGATTAATGCTAATTATAGCTTCCCAAATCCTTGCAGTTTTTTGTTAACTTAGAGAAATGATACAAATAAAACGCTGTAAACTTTTTCATTGACATTTCATTTGCATGTTCTAAGCTATTACAAATCAAAGTTGGAAGTAAAAACGTGTGCTTAAATATTTAAGCAAGCACTCTCGAGCATTCTCATCTCTCTAGGAATAATATATTTAGTAATTTTCCGAGTATTATACGACGGCGCCAAATATATTTTCTCCATTCGACAGAATTAAAAATATATTCCGACGAAAATAAATATATTCTCCTGCATGGACTATCGTGTCTTTATAATGATATGAATGTGAAAATTGTAAGTTTTCACAACTATTGATAATAGTGCTAATTTATACTTTAAATTATATTATTAATAGGTTGATTAACTTTTTCGTATTTATTCTAATCCGTAGAAAATTGCAATGAACTCATTAAATTATAAAAACTGATTTTAGGTCAATAGTAAAATTTTATAGCATCGTCACCAGACTCTGTGTCTATATCCGACGGAGAATCGTGGAATAAAAAGTAAACAGTGGAATGTTAATTTAACAATAACAAAGTTATTAATTCAAGATAAAGATGAATGAATAGCAGATGGAAGATAAATCGATTGTTTGTAGAATTAACAAGGGCAGGCGGAGTAGCCACGGAAATTTAAGCTGCGAAATCCCGGTATTGCATAAATGTGTGGCATTTGATACTTTTGGAGGAGATTCGGAAAACTCCGGCAATTTGAATCGCATATCTTCTTAATCAATCAAAAAGCTGCAGCTTTCGGATATAATCCCATAAAATCCTGTTATTTTTTGGGGAAAGTGAATCCGCAATTATGGAGGCAAGTGCGTAAGAGGAAAAAGGCCATTTGCATGTAAAGTGCGTTTCCCTTGGAAAGCAGATTGCTTCGCTCCGTCGGAATGGCGATTGAAGAAGTGCTCTTCAGATCGAAGGTCATCGATTCCAACTGTAATACTCACACATTCTCGGACTTCCTTTTGGGAGAACCGACTGCCGATATTTGGGAAAGTCGAATAATAAAACCAAATTTAGCGTTTACTAAACAGTTGAAGGTAGACAATGAAATTATCTGAACGTTTTTATGTACACAATGAGATGAATTCATGTAAGTTTTCTTAATCTCGAGAGCTTGACTCTTTCAAGCATAAGAAATTGTAATTAGCTGCAATAGTAATCGCAAGCGATGTATTTCCAGAATAAAACAAAACCTGATAAAGCCTTCTTTGAAATATCGCGTTATATATTATGATAATTGAAGAGTTTGGTAATTTTGGTTAATCCGAGTGTAAATTTAAGCAGATACCAAATACACAAACATTTCAGAATGTGAGAAAGATGAGTTTCAGTGAGCGTTACTTAAATGCTTCAGTTTGTAGGATGGGAATCTCTAGAAGATAGAAGATTTAAACAAACGCTCACTTCACTTAGGAAGTTCAGAGAAGGTACATTCCTAGAAGATATGAGCGATACAATTCGTCCTCCGTTAGAAGGGCCGTTCTGATTCTCTCTGAAAAATCAAAGATAGACACTAAAAGGAATCGATTAAAAAATTCTTTTTTTTCTGCGAACGATACGCGAAAGTAATCCATTACTGAAGTAGAATCGTCGGGTATGCAACCTCTGCCACTCGCCGAAAGGTGGCTTTCAAGGTACAGATGTACGTAAATGAACATGAGAAATAATTATATGATGAAAATTTTAATGTTCATGCAGGAATAAAGTATCAAAGAACCTAAAACCATTACCACAATTAATACAATGGCACGAGTGAAAATCATACATATAAAAACCAAATGCCTGTCTGTCCGGGACGGACCTATTTATCTCAAAAACGGCTTGACTTAGAGATTTGAAAAAAACTGCATTGTGTTTCTACGATACTGAAACCCCCAGGAAAACTATTTTCATTTCTGTAAAGGCCCGGATTCGAACCCAAGAGCACAAAATACGATTCCATAAGAGATTCCCTTTGATGACCAAGGCAATTGTTGAACCTTGATTTAATGAGTAATCACATATAAATGCACGGGGATAATCAGTTAGTATACTTTTCCATAAGAAATGTACGTAAAATAGGTTTTCGTTACCTGCAGAGGTTGTTTCTTTTACAAAATTAAAATAGAATCAATGGTCCTACGAAATTGAGACAAGTGTCACAAGAAAGGAAACTAATCATAAAATCTTATTTTCGTCGTGAATCATTCATATAAATTCGAAATTACGAGAACTTTGATTAAATAGACGTAAAATTCGTAAAATTTTCTGGAATTAAACAACCCATCCTTTTGACGACTAAGGCCATTGTTGAACGTTGATTTCATGAATTATCCCATATAAATGCACGGGGATAATCAGTTCTTATAATTTTTATAAGAAATGTACGTAATGTAGGCTTTCATGACTTGAAAATAGTAGAATAAATATTATAAATTATGATAAGAAATATATTGAGTTATTATTATCTTACGGCAGAATTTTTTTGTGCTTAGGAGGACCAGAAATGTACGATAATAGATATATTTTTAAACTAAATCAAGTTCCGTCATGCTTGATGGGGGCGTTTACTAGTATAAAAGTAACACCTCCGAACTTCTGGATGATTTTTTCAGTATATTATGGAAATGAAGGAAGAGAGACTTTACCATCGGAATTTATTTGGAGATTACCGGTTTCAGCAGTTATATGCCACCTTCAGATCTCTCTTCCTTCATTGTGCAGTTCAATTACCACAACATCTCGGCCGCCTCCGTGGATTTTATATTATAGAAAATTTTGTAATGTTCTTTAGTGAAATTTGCCTAAAAAGTCAAAATATCTTCATTTCTTAGTGAAATCAAAATGTTTGCAAGCATTTTCAATTGTTTATAGAAGAGTGTCACTGATACGGAAACATTCATAATCATGTTGTCGATCTTCATCGTACTTTTTCTGTCAATTTACGAAACTTAATTTTTTCATGTACGCAATGGTCTTTCGTTCGACAACAGGCAAGTCAAAGGAATTCGGAAACACTCAATTTCGGGGATTTTTCGTTAGGGATAATTAATCGCTAAGATTTCAAGGGGAGTTGACTAGAGAATGAATTTTACAAATATCTTCAGTATTATAGATTTAAGTTACTTTTTCGGCATTTGTGATAAAATAATTTCATTTTCCGTAGAAAATCGTTACTTGCAAATGCATTTGTATTGACTGCAAATTGAGCATTTGTTTTCTTACCACTCGTTTTCATAAATAGTAAAGTACCCCATTAAAGCAATAATGAAGATAAATGGCTAAGAATTCGTCTCTTAGTTTTGTTTCTAGAGAGAATTGTCTTGCATTGAGAACACAAAAATGCTGGATGTTTAAGAAGACAATATAGTATTATGCTATTTTAATGTTTTGTGAAAGTAAATGCAACTTTATCGCAAGGAAATGCGAAAAGATGCGAAGAAATTCCTTTTTGCAACCGACGGAGGCCGCTCCAGTTTCTATCGCTTTGAGAGTTCTCTTTTCCACCTCAACTCTACGCTCTGATAACGATTTTCAGATAACCGCCCTTTGTATAAAAACCCTTTCGAGGTAATTGTGTTCTGTAAGCAAGATCTGAATGCCCTCCCTTTATTTCAGAATAATTCTGAATCTCTCAGTCGAGTGGTTTCTGGAAGGAGAAAGAGAATTAAGTGGGTTTGTTGCACATTTTGAAGCAACGATAAATATGAAACTGACTACACATTTCTCTCTTCTGACTGTCATCAGTTGTTACGCTGAGTTGTCCTTATAAGTAACTCGGTAAGATTTTCTCTACCTTCATCTAACTTTAATGGAGCGCATTCAACACAAAAATGCAATCAAAGTTACACATTCAATGGATGAATATACTATGTTCATTAAGAAGTACGTATCTAAACTCTCTTGTCCGATTTTACCACAATTTTACTAGAACATAAGAGATCTCTATTCTGAGCCTCGCGTTGCCATGTTACCCCTAAATACTGAATGCTGTCTCTGTTCCATCGGTCCCTTGGTCTTCTTCTTGGTCTCTTCATGTCTCTTGGAATCCAGTTCAGAACTGCTGATGTCCATCGGTTGTCGTTTCTCCTTGCAACATGACCTGACCACATCCATTTCAGTCATCTTACCTTATCTATGATGTCTGTCACTCCTGTCATCTCCCTAACCCAGGTGTTGCGTTTCCTGTCTCTTCTTGTGATTCCAAGCATGCATCGTTCCATACTTCTTTGTGTAGTCTGAAGTCGCTGGGTTATTGCTGCGTTTAGCACCCATGTTTCACTTCCATATGCCAAAACTGATAGAATGCATTGGTTGAAAACCTTTCATTTCAAGACCATTGGCATATTCGACTTCAGAATATGGGTGTTTCTTCCGAAGGCACTCCAGCCTAGTTTCATCCTTCGATTCACTTCATTAATCCTGTTTTTCTCTCCTGTCGTAACCAGTTGTCCTAGGTAAGTGTATTCTGAACAAACATCAAGGGGTACCTCTTGTAGTTGGATTGGTACTTGTGCTGCAAAAGAATTATACATTACCTTAGTTTTCGATAAGTTTATCCTGAGTCCTATTTTCTGCCCAGCCACGTTCAGTTCATGAAGTCTTGATGCTAGATCTTCACCGTTGGTTGCGAAGAGTACTATATCATCTGCGAAACGCAAATGACTGATGTACTCTCCATTGATCCGTAGGCCTCTTTCCTCCCAGTCTAAGGTTTTAAAGACTTCTTCCAGAACGGCTGTAAAAAGAATTGGTGAAAGGCAGTCGCACTCCCTTCTCGATCCGGAATTCCTCTGTTTCTTCATGCAGCATTACAGAGGCTGCGGCGTCCTTGTAGATGCTGCGTAAAAGTTGGATGTACTTGGATACTTACTTGTACATCTATCCCTTGTTTCCCCAGTGCTTCCAGTGTGGAGGAGGTACTTACTGAGTCATAGGCCTGAGCATAGTCCACGTAGCAGAGTAGGGGGATTTTCTGAGTTTCGTGTTTCTGCTTGGTTTTCCTCTTCAACATGTTCAGTCTTCTTGTATATGTTGGTGAAGTATTCTGTTACTGTACTCAGTACTGCTTGTCTATTGGAAGTTGTTGTGCCATCTTTTCTTGGACGACGAAGATTTGTTTCTTCCCCAATGCTAGGCGTCGTCTGACCCTCTTCATACTCTTGTTGTTCTCTATCGCCTCTTGCACAATTCTTTCGTTAAAATCCCTCACGTCTTCCTTCATCGCCACTCTGATGGACTTGCATAGTTCGATATATTCTATTTTTTCCTTTGGCAAGTCTGAGTGCATCAGTTGCTTTCGTTTTTTCATCATTTTCCTGGTTCTGTCGCTGAACTTCTTATGGAAAACACTTGCAAAGGACTACACCCGACGTCGGATTAAAAATGGATGTTTTAAACACAAGAAAAATAATGGGAGATAAAATTATAAATGCATAACATGTCATAAAAATAAAGCAATTTAATGTATTCAAATTCAATCATAGGTATCATATATATAAAACGCAAATTTCTGTCCGTCCGTCCGTCTGTCCATCTGTCCGTTCCCCTATTTATCTTAGAAACGGCTTGACTTAGAGGTCTGAAACAAACTGCATTGCGTTTCTACGATGCTGAAACCCTCAGGAAAATTATTTCCATCTGTAAAGACCTGGGTTCGAACCCAGGAGCACAAAATATGTTTCCATAAGAGATGTACGTAAATTAGTTTCAATAATTACAGAGGTCGTTTCTTTTATAAAATTAAATTAGAAAAAATGGTCCTACGAAATTGAGGCAAGTGTCACGAGAAAGGAAAATAAGCATAGAATCCTATTTTAGTCGTGAATCATTCAAATAAATTCGAAATTGCGAGAACTTTGATAAAATAGACGTAAAGTTCGTGAAAATATTTGGAAATAAACAAACCATCCCTTTGACGACCAAGGAAATTGTTGTATATCGACTTGATGAGTTACCTGGCAGTTACTAATTGTGAGGTACTAAACAATTGCAACTCCGGAAGTGACCATAAGATAGTTAGATGCAGAATGAAGATTAACGTCAGAATAGAGCGAATGAAGTTGGTCTCAAGCAGGAAACAGGAGGTAAGTATTAGAAACTTAGAAGAATATAGGAAAGAGTTCCATCTGAAACATAGAAATAGGTTTTCAGCACTTCAAGAAATAGAACTGGAAGCCAAAGTCATGGAAGTCGTGAAGGCAGAGGCAGAAGAAGTAGCAAGTACACCAAAAAGATAAGAAGTTCAGCGACAGAACCAGGAAAATGATGAAAAAACGAAAGCAATTAGGCTGAAACCGGTCCTGAAAATAAACCAAGCTATGGAACTTACATAGTTTTATTTTACTTCTCTGATGTCACGGCGTTCCACTAAGTACAGCCTCTACATATTAATTTTAATCATAAAACATTTGTTTTTCGATAATTTATGCCCTTATGAGTTGTGTGTCTTTCCTTGCTACGCTGAGTATATTTGATTATTAGACCCGACCTTACTGATTGTCCCTCGCGATTACATTTAAAGAATCTCGGCTCTTCAAGAGGAACATAAATTCTATGAATAACATTATCAATATCGAGGAGTATCGACTGTGACATGACATAGCTCCGTCTTCGGATTGCCGGCCCTTTATCTTCTTCCCCCCAATTGTAAAGGACGTGACTGGAGCACATACTGCTGCCACACGTTGGGTCTATGATTTGGGACTCTGGCGTCGAGTTGCAAACTATTAGATTTGCATTGATTCTGCGCGCTTCGATACATTTGTTTTTCAATGCGATTCCGGAATGCTCTTCCAGAATAGTGTCCACGAATTCCTCTGTTTTTAAGTATGTCATTCGACAGCTGCGTCTCTCTTTTCATAGACGCACTCTGACAGCGGCGGCTTTATACATTTCAAGTAAGTGTGATTGAAGTTATGTGTAATTCTATCTCCCTACAGAGACGTCCCATGGTCATCTTAAGTCGCCTTGAGGAAGAAGGAGGGCTGGTGAAATCAGAGGGGCAATGCCCACGGACTGTTCGCTTGTCATTACGGATTTGGCACCGATGATCAAGGACCGATGAGTTGGTTCGCCACGATTTGGTCTGCGGCGATTTGGTGGTGATTTAGTAACTTGAATTGTTGTTGGGCAAGGCTGAGATTTGTTATAATTAATTGTTATTGTTATTGCTGGATATAATGCAGAAATTGTAATAGAATTGACTTTAAAAGTATAAATAATAATGTACTATTGGCATCGGAGGGAGAATAAGAGGAGAAAAACGTAAAAATATGGCGAAAGTATTGTTTATGTTTAAATTCAAGTCTTTTTATACTCAGAGAAAATCATTCCGAGATAAATTAGTGGTATTTCAGAAATAAATAGCGATGACGAGAAATCGAAATAGTTTACTATTATAAATTGTAAACTGGAAAAAGA
This sequence comes from Ladona fulva, assembly GCA_000376725.2. NCBI lineage: Eukaryota > Metazoa > Arthropoda > Insecta > Odonata > Libellulidae > Ladona > Ladona fulva. The sequence continues at coordinate 779,097 of KZ309192.1, read as the reverse complement.
GATTGCAATTAAGCATGGAGATTTGAATTTGTTAATGTAACTACTAACGAAATTACTGCTTTCTTTTCAGCTATAGCAATAACAAATGACACATCTTAACCTTGCTCTTCAACCAATTTATCGCGTGTACTTAGTAAATCATTGTAGCACCAAATCACCGAAGCACCAAATCACCGAAGCACCAAATCACCGTAGCACCAAATCACCGAAGCACCAAATCACCGAAGCACCAAATCACCGAAGCACCAAATCACCGAAGCACCAAATCACCGTAGCACCAAATCACCGAAGCACCAAATCACCGTATGACCGAATATAATAGAAAACAAATTAAGATTATAACGACTTGGGGAGAAATAAAAATTCAGAAAAAGTAAAAATTACCGCTATTGAAACGGCTGGAAGCAAATTATGATTATATAAAGCAATGCTCATGTCTTTATCCACTCGTTTCGGTGATTAAAGTAAAACAAATCGAAGGAAAACACTGAAACTGCTTAAAGAAAACCAGAGCACTCAATTAATAGTCCCTCCCTCACTGACTGCATCGGTGTGTTTTCTTCTTTTTATGTATTTAGGCTGTCGAATGTCTGTTCTTCTCCTTTCTCTTACTCTTGCGTGCCCTTCTACTATAAATATAATTCATCTCGTGCAATTTTACTATCAGTTTGTCGTTTTTCCTTTGAGTAGCGGTTTCCATGTCTTTTGTCCGCCGAAACTTACTTCGCCATCCATAAAAATTTATCGATGCATCAGTTTTTATCGGCAGAATATGTCTTCCATCTGTAAAATACAGCGAAAGTATTGAGTTCCTACATTTAAGCTATACGAGAGTTTTATGAGTAAAAATGGCTCCTACTTTTTCTCCAAGATTGATGAACGCAAACATAAAGACGCCTCCGTTCGATCGATATGACTGGAGAAAGTTTTAGCAGGTCACTTTCCTTTCGTAAATGTACACTGAGAAGAGGAAAAGAAGTCCGTTAAGTAAAAAAATCGAATTAAAAACACAAAAAGTTTGAAAGTGTTTACACACTGCGAAAAAGAGTTGGGTTTTTGTTGCTATGGAATAACAAGACCCAAAATGTTTGCGGAATAACTCCAGGTTATGGTGAAATTGAAAGTGAATCAACTGGTGACAAATAACACTTGTGATGGAAGTTGGTATTACCTCAGAGTGGAGCCATCTTTATCTGACGCCATTTCAAACAGGTCATTGATAAGTTTTGATTTCCGTGTTTGGCATAGCTTTAAAATAGGAAAATATCCGTAATTCAAATTTTTATTTTTAAACGGATCTCAAGAAATATGCAAAATTATCGCATTAATTGTTCTGTTGTATATTATTTGCGAATTGTCCGCACCGCTCTATTTCACAGCTCTTCGTTCAGAGTAAACTTTGTTGGATTTTCATCTTCGAAGGGTCGAATAATACATTTTCCCCTCGAGAATGTCTTCGGTTCGAAACCAAAGTTATAAGTTTCCTTGATTTCACACGTTATTTTCCTATTTGTAGGAAGCACAGCTTTCTTATTTCATTCATTAAAATAAGAGACCTGATTCTTTGAATTGTTTTCATTTTACAGCTACGAGGGTTGGTCATTCCCGCATTTTTTCCAGCAGAAAGCAATAATAGTAATTCAGAATTGTAGGTTCGAATTCTTTGACGAATCCCGTATTTATGTGCAAATGTTCAGTTTACTCTTGCAGACAACATACCTGTTGGCAGCTTTCAAAATGGAGTCTGACCGTGTTACAGAAAACGTGCTGTGATGGAATCTCTGTACGTAGAACGGAACGGATGAAAGGATCAAGGAACGGTAGAGAATACTCACAAACGTTTATACAAAGTCTATGGGACATCTGCAGTCAACAGGAATACAATTGGTTGCTAGGTATGGAGGGTGAAATCGAAAACGTGGGTCCATAACCAGAGCGAGGACTGGTAACGACAGGGCATACATGCCGTTGTGAATCGCTGGAAGGAGGCAATAGAACTTGAAGGAGATAATGTGGAAAATAGATTGAGCAGATAAAATACCGATCTTCCATATGTGAATTTCATTTCTGTAGAATCAATAGTATTTGAGAAAAAATATAGGACATTACCTGCGTCTTCAGGACGCAAGATGGAAATCTTTAGAATTTAGCGAAAGCACGTTCAGAGATGATGTAGCCGATATAATGCATTCACCATGTTATATTGGCCGTTTCAGTACAGCGAGAAAGGTAAGGGAAATTGATACTAGAACCAATCGATTCAAGAACTTATTTTTCTTCGGCGAACGATACACGAAAGTAATCGATTAGGGAAATTGAGTAATTGTGCATGCACCCCCTGCCACAAGGGCGGCTAGCAGAGTAAAATGTAGATATTGACATGAATTTCTGAACTATCCTCGTAGAACTGTTTCTATTCATCTCATTCTTGCAGATTTTGATCAGTTTTAGGTGCGTTTAGTCATCAATTTCCGATCGTTTGCCACCAAAATTATGCTGAAATAATGTGATGTTAATTAATCAGTTTAACCGTGAGGAATTGGGTAATTAGAGAAGAAAGTCATCGTATTGCACTAAGAAATATTCACCAAAAGACGTGAAGGATATTTCGGAGGATCTTCGTTAAGATGTGTGATTCCGCCACTCAACCCACACTTCCGCTCACACGGATCGGAATTGTATTAATCTATATCTAAGTTGACTTTAAAGTAATGAGGAGAGAAATTGCGTTGACCAAAGATCGTGAAAATAATTTACGCAATATTATTTGTGTTATAGAGATTCGTTAAGACTGAAATTAATGATTTCTCTGTTGTGAAGTTATATGTATCTTACACATTTTTCAGGAAAATCCTAGATTTCCCGGAAGTATCAGTATCCAAATGTGAAACTGTTTGTTTCGCTCTGTCTTTTCCTTCAGATGATCCGTTCATTATTATTAGCGTCTCTCCTTTGATCAATTGCTCTTTTTAGCTACCATATTCCTCCACTGCCTCCTGAATCAATCGTAATCGTTAGATTTTAGAGGCCCTTGCAGACTTGACACGTCCATTTTCCGCTCGAATGCAACCAACACACAAGTTATCGCCACGCAGTAGTTAATTGCTCCAGAGGACACTTTATTTCTCCTTGATGTCGAATCGCAGGCAAACAGAAAGGGAGAAGCGGTGTAATTGCCAATGGGAAAGGGTCCTCTTAAAACGACTATCACAGCCGGAGAACGACGCTATAAACCGATTTCCTCGGCTTTCTTCACTTTATTAAACATTTACTGTACATTCTCGGCTGAAATGATCTCTTTTATGGGTCAATTCTATGAATTTATTCACAAAATTTCCCATTTTCTTCTATAACTTGGAAAAGAAGAAAAGAAAAGCGGACATGATAGAAGTCCGGGACTCGTACCCACAGCATGACTTCTCTGCCTGAGAATATATGATATATTCTCAGAGGTATCATATATACGAAGCACCAAATCACCGAAGCACCAAATCACCGTAGCACCAAATCACCGAANTATATATATATATATATATATGATACCTCTGTTGAGCTATCATGCAAGAACATGGTCTACTCCGTAGGCAGGGGCGAAGTGGTTCGTCTCACTGAGCAACCACGACCTCAAAGGAGAAGAGAACCCCTCGAGGGCTCATTATATTTCCTCTAAAGGATAACACAGAAGGGCGAACTGGCACCTACTCTCCGAGCCTTTTCTCAACTCCGCTTCTCCTTGATAATATTTCTTGGCGCAAGACCTTTCGTGCAGTACCAACTGCACAATTTCCCTACGTTTGCATGTAATTATTAACTACCCTTTTGATAATTCCAGGGGATAAATTTATAATATTTATAGTTCACTTTTTTGCTTATTCCCAAGCAATGAAAGCTTGAAAGAATAAAAGACATAACAAGTATGTAACATAAGTTAACAATTCAGGTGACGCTATTCAGATGTTTACGTTCTAAGTCCACTTAGTTATGACAATATTTCTGCAAGCGTAAGTCTACCTCTACACTTTCAATCCTTTCCTCCAGGTGTGTGGCAAGGGGTGCATCGACCAGTTTCGGTCATTTACTGTCTCCTATCGTAGAAAATGTATCTGAACATCTAAAATAGAAAAACAATGCGTTTAAATGTCTTTGGTGGTGTTTTACTAATGATCATGCAAATTCAATTCTCAGGTGTCGTCGTTTTTCCCTTTCAAGTCTAAACAATTTCTTAATTATTTTTAATACGCCTTCATCTTCTCTTTCTACGTCTTCAAATCGAACTTTCTTTGGATATATCACAATTTTCTTTTACATTTCGACGAAATCATTTTCATAATCATCGGACAAATAAAATACATATTTTTCTCAAAAAAAAATTCAGACGCGATGGATTTCATCTGATGGTTTGGAAATGAGAATTTCCTCTCCAACATTTGAGCTTTTCCACTATTTGTCATTCTCTAGTGTGTAGTTTAGTATAAGATTGGAATCCAAGATACTTTCAACGTAGCAACACTCTGATCCATTGCCCCGATTAGTGTTGTGGTATTTAGAGGCAAAAGCACTGCCTTCGTTTAAAATGTACATTTCTACCCGGCGAGCCACCATTGGCGTATGGCAAGGAGTGAATTAACAGATTACCAAAGATATTTTCTTAGCCTCTATGTTACTCTGCAGAAAGAACGTCTAGAAGTTATGTATGTGTCTTAGCGATTAATTCATTCTAACGCTTTGTCGATATCGCGCTCGTTGTTTCCTGAAACTCAATCGTCTTCTAATTCGAAAAAATTCAGAACCGATGAATTTTTCAAAAATCTTCCGCCGGTAATCTGATTTTCAAGCCTGGAGGGAATTCCACCCAAGGGATTTTATCAAATCCGTAACGCTACTATCGAACCTGAAATTTCTAGCAACGAAACGGTCTGCTCTACGTCGGACCATCTCTAAATGGACTAACTCCACTTCCCAAGCGGATCCCAAATCGCGCAGCAGTATTCGAGTTCGATTGACGAAAACAATAAATAAGCATTTTCTTTGACTTTAGATGGGCATCCCCAGAGGGTTCTACTTATTTATCTTTGCATTCCATTTTCCTTTGCTAGTGCAACTCGAATATGTTCTTTGAATGATTAGCTACTGCTGAGTTTAATTTATAGGTATTAAGATTGTGATGCAAGAAATCTAATGGATATCCTGAAATTTGTTATTGTTCTCAAATAACGTTGGTGGAGCGCTTGAAGGACATAGCAACGCACTTCTTTATATTCTCTCCAAGTTGCCTGTTGGATGTTTTCATCAACTTAATGTAATGCTAACGTCATCCTGTAGAACACTGCCGTCATCTTCTGACGCAATCTCTGACTGTATCTGAAAGTATTGTCAGTATTTCATCTAAACTAGCTATTAAAATTATTCAGCAAGTCGTAGATAGGAAACAAAATAGGCCCTAGAACACTACCCTGAGAAGCACCTGATGTGAAGCATTCTTCAACTGATGAAATTCTAAGAATCAAAACACTCCATAGAGAGTATAAACTATTTTTACTAGACCACAGAGAAATATAAATACGACCTAGGTTTCGTTGCGTTGCTACATCATAAGGTAGCAACGCTACGAAACCTAGGTCGTATTTATATTTCTCTGTGGTCTAGTAAAAATAGTTTATACTCTCTATGGAGTGTTTTGATTCTTTGAATATTAAGAATTACCACAAAGTTAATCCTGATTCTGTGTCGTTTGATGAAATTCTGTCCAACTCAACTCGTTGAGATCTATTTTGGAGTAAATACTTTATTCAAACAATCGCTTTTTGTTGATTGAGTAGGCAATTTACTTTTGAGTTAGTTTTATATCCTACACTCGGTGATAAGCTTTCTTAAAATATGGAATTTCTTTCTAAATGTTCTAAACATTGATTAGCAGCTTGTCATTCAGAAAAAGGCTAACCGGGTCTCACATACCTTTCCCCTTGCGGAAATCGTACTAGCTCTGGCTAATCGCTCCTTTTTCTGCAAGAAAGGGCATAATTTAGTTCGCTATTAACAAGACTATCCAAGAGCTGAGGGTATTCATTTGACTTTATAAGTCGCTTTTCCATGTCCTTATTTCTGTAATTTTTAATAAATAGAAAATTCTATCAAAGGAATCGATACTACTCTTCCATGGACCATAAAATACATAAATGCTCTGGAAATATAAAACGATGCCAATTTGTGGCAGCTGATGACGATGATCTACAATAGAAGCAATTATAGAAGGAAACATTAATTCATAATAATACATTTAAGTTTATGAGAGAATGTTTTTCAGTATTTTCATTTTTTTTTAATAAATGTAATCAATATTCAATCTGTTTTTTCTAATACTTGAAATATTACTTTTTAGAGAAGTACAGCCGTGACTCTCAAATAATCTAATTAAATAATATAGATATAACATTTGTCAATAAAATGAAGATGCAGGATTAGAATACAACTAATGAATTCTGGCGATATTTGATGGAACTTGGTTGGATGGTTCAATGAAAACAAAATCTGATTATGTCTACAGAAAATATATTTGGAAATGCTCGACCGGTTTCGAGAGTTCTTCAGGAGGAAATGCAAGACAGTTAAATGGAGTCGATGCAAAAGAAGCTGACGACCGGGAGGCAGAGGGGTTGAGCATTGGAAAGATGGGAATTTCCCTCGGAAAAGAATTAGCAGGGGTGAGTGGAGGAGGGTATTGGATAATTACGGAGCTGAGTAAGGTGGCTTGATTTTCGGCGAAAAGATACTCATTAGAAAGGTTCATGGAGAAATTAAGGTGGCGGTGAAACAGGTCAACTTTTAGGATTAAAGGGGCAAATGATGCATTAGGATTGTTCTCATTGAGATGAGAAGCGATTCTTCAAAAACGATGTCTTGTGTTTTTCAGCGCGTCTTTGAAAACAGTCTCCAGTCTGAAATACGTAGTAGGTTTTTATCGAACCAAATATTAGGATGCAGTCACAAAGGAAATCAAAATAGGCAAGGGATAGATTGGAAAGTATCAACCTTATATTGAACGAATAGAAAAGAAAGAAATGGTGGTGAAGGAATATCGTATGAGCATTATTATGAGTATTATTTGCGGATGATTACGTAACAATCGCAGAAAAGGCAAAATATCTTCAAGGAAGTCTTCTCAAATTTCATATTATGCAAAATAACTCCAATAACTTTTCGGAGTTTGGTCTTTTGAATATTCACACTACTCTCAGTAGTTATTATTTTATAGTATATGGTTATCTAATTTCCAAAAATATTTCAAAAATATTAGCTCAAAATATCTACTGTAAAAAGTACTAAAATAGTATAAAATACTATAAGTAAAGTACAATAGAAAATTAATAATAGAAGGACAATATCTCATAACTAAGGAGATGCAAACTAAAGATGTAAAAGGGAAATCATGGAGGAGATAATTGAAATTAAGTACCTACTGTCGTACTTTTTATGATGGATACTGGAGTTTGGAGGTGAATAAAAACAAAGTTAGCAATCCCATTGAAAAACATGTTATACCAAATGTTAACATGTTTTATTCTACGCTCAACCATATATGCAAAAGTATTTGTTTTCATCTGGTATTTGTTCGAAGATAGAACGAAGAAAGTGACCGTTTGAGCGCAATTGAAAGTATTAGGATAAGAAGACGACAACGCCTTTGAATTAAATGAGAGAAAAGCTTTCTTATTCACGCTTTTATACTTTTCCGTCACTTGTTTTAGTGTCCGGGATGCAGCGGATTGCGGACGATTCTAAACTTCAGTGACATTTACTTTTTTCTGTCGCTCATCTGATGTCTCTATCGACCAGGATATCGGCGCACTTTCTTCATGTTTTCGTAAAAGAACTCATTCTTCAAATACCCTTTTTTCTCTTCTTTTTAATTTAACCGAAAATACTTTGGCAAACATTCCCTTTGAGTTTACTCAGCTTTTTTATTGATTTTAGACGTAAAATAGAGTGCAGTTTGAATGACACTCGATGGCCGTGAATGGTAAACATGTCGTAAATTGAATTAGATTATCATCGTATGCGAGTGCAAAGTTTGAAGCGGATCGGGAAAAGAACGAGCAGATTTAATTAACTTAAGGCGGCAGAGAAATGCGTTTTGTGCTAGCGGAGACACGCGAAATGTCCGGATTTCATCGGAATGTTAGAATGTCAGCTGCAAACTTCGTGCCACGACTCCTAAACGGCGATCTGAGATACCGTTTGATCGCAGATTTGCGGTTTTTGGCAAAAAGAAAAAGTCATCAAGATCACTCGTCTTCTTTTCTCAAAAGACAGAAATTACTTTGAGGGGGCGAAGATTCTATGTCTACGTTTGTACCCTGCAAGCCGCCTTTCGGCGTGTGGCAGGGGGTATATGCACCATGACTCTATTTCCTTAATCGATTATTTTCGCGTATCGTTCGCGGAATGAATTCTTGAATCTATTGGTTCTGGCATCTATTTCTCTGATCTTTCTCGCACTATCGGAACGGCCTATGTAGCATGGTGAACGCATTATATCTGCTTCGTCATCTCTGAACGTGGTTTCCGTGAATGTATTCAGTAAATTGATCCTTTGTTGAAATCTTCTAACTTCCAAAGATTTCCATTTTGCGTCCTGGGGCATCTGAGTGACGCTCACTGATTTGTCGTAGCAATTCTTCACAAAACGTATCGCCTTTCGCTGCACCTTTTCTAATTCTTTAATACAACATTAATCGGCAGGGTCCCATGCACTACAAACATACTCAAGATGAGGTCCCATACACTACACGCATTCGACAAGATTGAGATGGATTCGCAGGCGGTGCTGATCACATTGACAAAACTACACTCCCAGAATGCATCGCGTTCATGGATGAAGCACAGGAGTTGACGACGGCAAATATGACCATGGTTTTCGGCAATTTTATTTACAGCTACATTTCGGGAACTTATGCTTAGCACTTCGCATTTATCAATATTGCCTCCTGCTACGAATTCAGGATGAATGCCACATTTTTTTAGGCAGTGGATGGATGAATATGGAACTCGCGTTTGACTTTGTTTCTCGGTTTTATTCGTGGTGGAAGCTTTATTAAACATCCTGAATTATGATTGCTAATGGAATTTCGATGGAGAGCAAGTTCACTTCGGGTCAGAGGACTCAAAGTGGACTCAGTCCTCAGGCGTGTCCGCAGTTGCTAACGAAGTGCTCATTCAAAGGCTAAATGAAATGGATACGAGGAATTACCTAAGCCAAGTTTCAACCTTCTATTATGTCTAGCCGTTGGAGATCTTCTGTGAATAAGTATTTGGAACTTTTAATCCTATTCTTTACTTTATTCCGAATCTTTGCAGTCCACAAGGATCTTTGGTGATGATTTGGGTCTCTTTTTCTCATCAGAGATGAAAGAGATTCGCTAATCTATGTTAGGCAGCGTAGTTTGGATTTAGGCGCGTCTGAATGGAAAATGTTCGTCAATTAGTTGAGTGAGAAAGTCATTCATGAATGCAACTTTCCCACAGTTATTTCCTTCTTCTTCCTCGTAGGCATTTCTGTCTTTCTGATTATGCCCTTTAAATTATGTGTTAAGGTCGTCTTTTGCATGGTCGGCCTCTGCTCCTCTTTCCTGATGGTCCCATACTATGTTGACGACTCGTCCATTCGTTCATTCCATTCTTCTCTCCTTTTATTTGTCCATTCTGTTATTGGGGGTATCTTACGTAGGTCTCTTATATGTTCATTGGGAACCCTACCTAATCTTGTCTTACGTACTATTTTTCCTAGTACGGTAATTTCTGCAGTCTGCATTCTCAGTTTTGTTTTCCTTGTCTGTGCTGTAGTTTCCATGGATATGTCATTAAAGGTCTAATTACTGCTTTATAAATTCTTGCTTTTGCCTCTAATCGTAAATATTTATTTCTTCATACTATCTGGTTCAGGCAGCCTCCAATCCTTTCCGATTTTATTATTTGTTCATTTACTTCCTCATATAAGTGCCCATAACTACTATAGTTATAACTGCTCCTAGATATTTCAATTTCATTATCTATTCTATGATGCCCTTATTTAGTTGTAGTTTACATCGGATCGATTCCTTTGATGTTACCATTGTTTTCGTGTGCTTTTTCGCATTATATTTATTTCCTATCTCATCAAAGTCCATTGTAAATCATTTTCTGCAATTAATACTGCGTCGTCTGGGTAGCATAAGATATTTACATTGTTCCAGTCTTTTAGGTTTTTTATATTTTTTTATTATTTCGTCAATAAGTAAGTTAAAAAGTAGCAGACTTAAGGAGTCCCCTTGTCTAATTCCTTTTTCAACTTTGACCGTTTTGGAGTGTTTTCCATACATAGTACAATATTTTCAAAGGAGGCATTCGAAATCAAATTATGTAAGACGTTCATCCTATTGGTGTGACGGTGAGTTATTATATTTTGCATTCGAGCAAAAGAAGAAAGCACATCGGGGAAACAGCCATAATGCTACTAACTTGAAGTTTACTCATTTAATTTCTCATCTCATTGAATTTCTTAATTCTTCCACTGAAGAATTTCATACGGGAAATTCCTCTGAGGAATAACTAATTTCCACTCTCAAGTTTTTGATAAAATACAGAAGTTAACTTCTGATAATCCTTTATTGGATAAACGTCTCACTTTTTTGTGAGCCCCCTTCCTCTTTAATAACGGGTGTATAGTAATGTGTTTTGGTCGTAAAGGGATCGTTGGGGTATTGGCATTTTGTTTCAAACTTTGGAAACATTTTATGGTCACAAAAGGTGTCTTTAACACGTGGGAATTGCACAAGCGATAGGAAGAATACTGTCGTAAATCATGGAAGTTTTATTATTCTGAGAAGTGGTTCCGTTTTATGTACTTTTGCGAGATTTAATTTGCGACGTGAAAGGAAAACAACTTATTTTTATGCTGCACATAAATTCCTTTGGCTTTTGGATTTATACCCATTCGATGGAAAATTACTACTTTTTGATTTTCGTTTTGCTTCTTTTTGTTTATTTACTTTTATAATTCCTTTATTTCTGGACATTTTTCCAGTTTTCGTTGTCGTTCACTGTTTCCTTTTTCTTTTTTACCAGAAAATCGCTCGTCGAACAAAATTAAGCTGAAATTAGCTCGCTAAATATCATATTTGTAGTAACTATCCTCTTTTCTAATAAGTCCATAAAAAATTGTCGAGAGGACAGATTACCCTGATTACCCTGATTACAAACCATCAACCGGCTTTCCTTCAACCTACTGCCATCGAAACAACCCAAACGTACAAGTTATGAGCGAATTTCAAAGCCGAAACTGTGAGCATCCGAACCACTTCGCTTCGTGTGCCTAATTTAACGACATTTAACTACAATTCCGCTAAATAACTTGCAATATATTGATGCTATTTCCCTTTTTATGCTCTTTTAGTTAACAGATTTTTCTAAGCCTCATTTATTTCCTGAGTTTAATCAATCATTATGAAAATTGTTTGAGAGAATAAAGATTTTAACCTTTTTCAGCTCCTTACTATCTTTAATCGTTTCAACAGAAACCTATTAATTTTTTTTTAAATTAAGTTACTCTTTCCAAATTGCCTTCGAAGGAAGGCATTTATGGCACCGAAGACATATCTATTTTATTTTGAAGTTCCTTTGGATCAAGAGTTCTCCAACATTATTATCTAATTTCTTTTGGATATGTTGATTTAGAAACAAAATCAACTAAAACTCGATAGTGGTGGCGTATAAACAGAGAGAATGGAGAGCAGGATAATTTCTATGTTATGAAGAAGAATTTTGCAAACTTCACGTTTCCCTTTCTTAGCTTTGTTTTATGAGAGTTACTGGATACTGAATGAAAGTTCCTTACGAAAGAATTAACTCATGAAAAGTACCATATTTCCTAGAGGCTAGGGTTGTCTACCATCAAAAAGTCGGCCCTGGGCATCACTAGACCTCTGTACACCATTGCTGGAAATTGCTCTGCTTTCCATTTAAGGGTTGTCATTCTAATGAACTCTCCCGTGAAAAATGATGGGTGTTCATTAAACACATGTAAAATTTATTTCCGTCCAAATTCTCGCCCTTTTGAATTGAAAACGATATTCCACGACCAAAATAAAAATCTTTGTTCAGTTATGTACTATCTTTTGCAGCTTGTTTTAGTTTCGTAGGTTAATTAATTATGATTTATTATTTTGCGAAAAAGGATTCAACCTAAGATCTATCAAAATGAACTTTACATTTCATACGGAAAGGTTTCCTGTCATCTGGAGTTGAATTAAGGTTACCTTTCATATAAAAAAATGTAATTTGTAATATTAAATTGGTCCTCTAATGTTTCCTTCTCAACGGAAATTCCGTGAAATGAATTTTCAGAACTTGTTTCAATACCTTTCTTATGGAAAGTTACATAGCCCTGCGTCATCTTTTATAATTACAAATCAGATGACGTTGTCAAAAAATTCAAGATAAACTGCCTGTTTTGCATGAAAATCTGATCATTATCTTCTTTCTAGAGTCGGAGATGTTGGCCACATTACTTCCTTAAGTTTTCATAATCTTAATTTGGTATCTCAAAAAGCTTCCTTGATTCGTATTAAGCAAATCCTTGCTCAAAGAATCTCTTTATTTTCAAATATAGCATGGACACGACGCCCTTTCAGAGGTCTGTTTTGAAGACCTCTGCTTTATGAAATCTCCATTCTCTCTGCCTTATAATGGGTTCAGTATTATTGTTTCAAAATTTGACTGCCTCAAAATTAGAAATATCAGCTCAAACTTTACCTCAGAAAATCTTTGACAGGGAATTTTTTAAATCAATGAGTTGGTACCCCTGCTAGGAAATGATTTGACGACTTTGGCAATGTCATAAATCGATTTGGCGCTGTCGTAAGCCTCAGCCTCGAAATTTGCAACACAAACTTCTTTTTTCCGCCCTCATTTTCCATCCTCATTCCTTAAAGTGGAAGAGTAGTTTTCTATGTTATCCGTCAGGTGGCATAACAAACGTGTTCTAACTAACTTTATCGATAAATGTAGGACCTTCTACTACATTTTTCGAAAGACTGAATTTTAAATATTTTCGAAAGATTGATTGCTTAAAGGTCGAATTTCGGCAGGAAAGAAGGCCGAAAATACTACAAATTACGACATTTGTCTGCATTTTGTTTAATGATTAATCATGCAAACAAACTTAAAGTGAAAAAACTCCTAAGTGTTAAGTTTTTTATCTTTGGGTTCTTTTTATCAATTTTCTTTGCATTTTAAATGGCTGAAAAAAATTCAAAGAAATTTATGAAACTAAGGAACTCTGTGATGCTACTAACAAAGATGTAGTTACGTATTTTTTCATAACAATGAAGTCATCTCTTTTCGTCCCCATTCTTACGATGAGCTGTAATGAATACATCTCATCTACCATTCTTATATCTCATAACCATTCTTTTTCTCTATTACTCAGTCTTTCTCACTGACACGGAGAAGTAATACGAAATGCAATGTCGAAGACATTAATGATAAGCAATGACGAAGATTACTATTTACCATACGCTAATCTGTGGCCTTTCTGAGGCTTAAGGACTAATCGAATGCCTTTTGCTAGAATTTATTGGAATTAATCAATGAGTTATGTAATCTTAAGGAAAAAGTTTTTAGTTACGTAACTATGCATAGTCCATATTCATAGTAACGATCAATCGTCCGCATTTATGGTAGTGCTGCTATATTTGGTGTGTAATGCAGTGTCGTTTGTAATTTTCCGTCTCATTTCTCTGACATTAAATACCTTGTTTTCTCCTCAGGTCGATCCACTTTTGGTACCAAATGTACCGTTGGGCGTAGATACGCTATGAAAGAAATCATTATTTGTTTTGGCATTGGTAAATACTTTACTACTATTACTAGCATCGACATCGCACTCGAACGGCATTTGGGTCTTCGTTTAAGTAAATGCATACTATAATTAGTATAAGTAATGCATACAGATCAGTAACTATTATCACGAGACATAGCAGAGGTATCCTTTTATTAGCATTGCATTTCCTGGTTAGATTTTACGCAGCCTAATACTTTTCAATCCTTTAGTGATCGTAGACCTATCTTTTGACATAAAATTTATAAATCTAAAAAATCCAGACAAAACGGAAGTATAGCATTTTAATGACCATAAATTTTATCATTAAGGGCATCCTCTAGCAAAGAGTTGCAGAAAATTTGATAAAGTGAACGGATTCCCGAGAAAGAATTTCAGATTTGTAAAAGTTAAATCTGAACGATCAGTGGCATTTTTGAATTCATCTCCAAAAGAAATAATTGTGGAAGGTAAGGCCGTTAGGAATTCAATGGAAATCAAATTTTATAGTATTTGTTTACGAAAGAATACCTTCAGTGCGTCATTCGTATGCTGCTTCGACTGTTAATGAAGTGAAAGCTAGTTTCCGAGTCAATTAAAAAAATTGAACAATTTCTACTGATTCCTGGACTTGCCTGTAATGGATAAAACCTGTAATTATTAATTATTATAAAAGTAAAAATAATGTAAAGATAATAAGGATTTATGACTCTAGGACCCTGTTATGTGTATCATATCATAGGAGTCAAATTGAAAACATACCTCGATTTTTTCCTGAGAAGTGCTTTGAACTTCTGCTCGGAAACCAATCTCCCTCCGAATGTATAATAACCACGCGCAATTACAGTAGAGAGAGCAGAAGGATCTAACAGAAAATTACTGGGATACATTGAGGATGTGAGACTGATGAAATTCATTAATATTGTAGCAGCGAAAAGCATTCAGTTTCCTGTTTGGAGGAGAAAAAGATGGAAACGAATTAGTGTCTGAAGAGTGGCTGCGGTGAAAGGCTGAGATTCAAATTAAGGCGAATTCGTGCAAAACGACTAATACAACGGTAATTACAGCGGAGGAAATAATGGGGGAGAGGGGGCGTAATGCTGTTCGGATTGATAATTAAACCTTTAATGGGGTCCTTTTTGATTAGAGGAATCTCGAGACGGAATCTAATAACGTTCGCAGCAAAACACTCACCTTCTTCCTCTTCATTTCTTCACCATCAACTTTCTTCTCTTCACTACAATCTATACACTGACTTTTCCCGTCTCATAGAAATATGTTCGGACTAATACACACAGTATCGGAATGCGTAAGCTTAGAGAAAAATATATCCATATAGTGGTACCTCGACTTACGAATCGCTCAACACACGAACTTCCATCGTATATGACCTCAACATACGAACTTCCATCGAATATGGCCTCAACATACGAACTTAATTTCGACATCCGAACCAAAAGGTGCTTTTATAATCCCGACTACTGAATGTCATCAAATAGCAACCGGAAAGGATTAAAACAAATGACGTAAAAGGGATCTCGAGTGAATTGAGGGAGATGGTAAGATATCCAAATCAAGACGTCGTATGTAGAGCCACTAATATTCTTAAATACAATGACATTAATCGCTTTAACAGACAAAGCGACTGTCAACCCTAGACAGTTTCCTCAAACCTTCTCCACCGAAGAGACTAAACGAATCGACACAGAATCCATAAATGTATATCTTTTAATAATCTTTTTAAACAGTGTAAAATTAAAAATCTGATGAATAAAACTAATTGTATCTATTGTAGATAAACGTTTTTTTTTCAAATTTCCAAGACAGAATGGAGTAACTGATTTACCGTAAGATACAATAGAAAACTGGGTTTCGCGATACGAACTTTTTGAGATACGAATTCCAGTCTGGAACTTGTTCATGAGTCGAGGTACCACTGCAGGTTTATTAACTGTATCATTCATAATTGCGAAGAAAGGTGGGAGTGATGCTGCATTCGTCTTGATCACTCCTTTTAAAATCGTGTTGTCAACCGGTTTCTAATCAATAAGTTATTGTGTGTTATTATCATTATTATCTATTGAATCATTGTGTTAGTCCTACGTGGACTTTTCCCTCTTAAAACATCTGAAGTCAGCGGAGAAATCAAGGGTAAGGTCATCATTCCTCACCTTCTCCAGTACACCTCACTTCCTTTAGCTTTTATTAGCTAGTGGTTGAGGATTCATTCAGTCCTCAGTCTAATGAAAACAAAAACATTGAAACCTATTCGTGAGTCTTTTGACACCGACTGAGAGCTGTGATTTGGGAGTAACGAAGGCAGGAAATACATAGGAAACAATTTTATTGAGATACGTACAATATTCAGATGGTGAATGCTATTCCCTTACATGAACATTTAACAAACATTGTATATAAATTAGTCCCACAACATTTTCACATGGCCATTCACTCTCATACATGTGTGTGTGTGTATATATATATATGTAATGTTATAGCACCTTCACACTGGGAAACACGCAGCTCATGCAGCGTGTCAGCCAATCAAAACATTTTGGGCTCAGTTGATAGTCTCGATTGGCCGACGGGCCGCATGTTGCTAAGCTAGCGATTGCAAACATTTTATTTATCCCATCATCGTCAAGGAAACGCATTTTGGATGGTTTCACAGGCACCCTCAATTGAGCACAGTTATCAGAGGTAATCTATGTACAGTGGGTAAAGTATAGCCAAGGTACAGATTAAAACTACCCAAGGAAATAAAAATACCCTAGCTTTATTTACACTTTCTTTATTTGGCCGAATCGCTGAGTATTTTAATGCAGGAAGCGGATCGCGAATCATGTGGAGGAAATGACGTCCATTCGCCTTTAGGTCCGTGTCTCTGACACCTTTCGGTCGCAATTTAAGGTCAACCAATGTCAGGTAGATCCACGAGGAATGAGAGGGAAAAGACAACTGTGCGGAAATGTTTGCACATCTCAGTGGGGTTCATTCCACCCCACCAATCCTCTTTCCCTCATTGGCTGTCGCTATTCGTTCTGTCGCTCGCTCTATCAGTTATTCACCAGATTCGGGAATACTCATCGCGTGAGTGTTGGCAGATATAAAGGTGGATTTCCGTTTACTGATTAATAGCAGAGGTCGATAGTAAACTTTGCGCTTTAAAACGGAAGGAAAATGTTGAAGGTTAAATGTTAAAAAGTCAGTGGTTCGCTGGTGTCGCATCCTTTCTGCTTAATGGTAACCGATGGCTGCCAATATTATTTCCTTAATAATATAAGAATTTTACTCTCAACTTTGATAAAGTTCGAAAAGTTACACCAAAACGGAAACCATTTACAATATTAAACGGGTATTTCCTGCGCTGGTCGAATGAATTTAGAACGGAACAGAAAATTTCTATATTTCATTATATTCGTTTAATTACACAAAAGTATAGTTAATTCATAATATTCTAAGCAGTGTGCTAAAAATGTTGATTATATCTCTTTATTACTTTAGGATGCGCATTTTCTCATTGCAGATTGTGTCACCAGTATTGATTATTACGGAATAAAATCAGGTCGACATATTTACTTAATCTCACGTCTGTAAATATCGGAAATTAGCAGTAAAATACGGATTCACATATCCTAATTAAGTTGCGATGGAAATATCCTCTGTTGTTTATGTGGTTCTTTGATGTCTTTGTCTTATACTTAAATACGTATACATGTACATGTATATGTATACGTATACATGTACCAGTAACACCCGTTTAGACGCTTAAGTCAACATCGTACGCTTTCCTCTTCGCCATAGTGAATCCGTTTTTCGGCGCAGTATCCATTTATTTCAGTTGAGACATATTCCCTATCATTTTGGTGCTCATACGAGGGGTCATCTTAACATCCGTTAATTTTTCCAGTTTCCGTTGCTCATCTTTTATTATAATTTAACGTAATGAATACTTATTACGTAATATTAGGTCTGTTTTCTTTATTTCATCAACAGCTAATATTGAATGCTATTCGTATTAGTGATTATAACAATAATGATATAACCAATCCTGGGGGTAGTAATCCACCTAATAATGGTTGACCTTAGATGATTTTCCAAAGGACCAAGCAGGGATAGTGTTTATAAATCCAATTTGCTGTTACTTGCTGTCATTTCCATAGCAGTGTTAAATTCCCATCCACATGTCAAAATGTTAGATATTTTCGTATGTTTAGTGCTATCATTCGTTATAAATATGTATTCCACGAATGCAACAACCGCTCCCCAAACAGGAAGTTAGAACCGCTTTCACTAAAGTATAGACAGGACGCAACCGATTTCGATGCAGAGGAAACATTTACAAGAATAAATCGCTAAAAACGAAGCTCTTCTCTTGAACACAAAATAGTTATTATAGATCTTTATGTACAGAAGTCAGCACCAGATGCGTATTTCTTCCAAGGATTGTCCCCACTTGCGAAATGATTTGCGAATATTTCCAGGGTTGACAATTTCTCACCATTTAAAGTTTAAATAGCGGAATTACTACCGATGGATTGCTTGGAATGAAGTGTCGCCCCCGCGCACCTACTGGAATCTTCCGACGCCCACGCCGTCTCCATGACAACGTCGCCCCAACTGCTCCTGAAATGAAAACACTCCGAGTCAGCGAAATACACCAAATATACAGCCGCTTGCATATAATGTATAATGTGTGTGTGTGTGTATATATATATATATATACACACACACACACACACACGAGCAAAAATTAGAAGCTTGGGAGTGATTAGTTACCACTAATCTCACAAAACTGTTTCCTGATCGATACTTACAAAGCACTATATCGTGAGTATAAAATTGAAAAGGAAGGCTTATTACCTTAGGACGGATACATGGTGATACTTCGGGGACCCAACTTCTTGTCTTTGGTAATGAAACCTCGATAAAATCGAGAGAGGGAAGGGCAATAGGGGACCTAAGTAAGCAACCATGTTGTTTCAAAAGTCTATATTTCAAACTTGTGCTATTTTACCTGATGGATTTGCCTAAAATGGAATGCTAATATCCCCGGGGCCATAAAACATACAAATATCTAGGAAGACGTCAAAATCCACGTGGGCCACACAAGTAAACATTCAAATTGCCAACGAAATGTTGATCATTTCCAGAGTTATTCCAAGTTTCTCTATGGTTTATAATTGAAGAGAATATCGATCGACCGAGAGTCGAAAGCAAGGTCACTTTTGATTTTTTGCAATGCCTATACATAAATTACGGATTCCTTTTTTCCTCATACCGTGTTGAGGTCTCTAAGAGGACTGTTTCAGAAGACCACTGGTTTATATCAAAGTAATTCCCACGGAGAAAAGGAAGCGGCTTGCCTTAGAACCAATGGCCATATCACTTGATGTCGCTGTCTATTACGTTTTGTTTCCACAATTATTAAATAATTCTATAGTTTCAAGAATAATTCATTTCAGGAAATGAATCAAATTAAAAATGCGCAACGGCAACGTGTCGTCTGGCGCTAACAAAGTAAAAAATGACAATCTGCTTACGTCAAAAGATAATCACATTTCATCCATCGCCAGTGATGAGATGAAATTAAATCCGTACGGGCGAAAGAAAGACTCTCGGAACATGAGGGTTACAGATGTGTGCTCCTTTGATAAGGACTTAAGACCTTTAATTTTTGTTTTTAAATCCCTGGAATCATTTTCATCGACCTAACGTCAAACTTAGGATAATTTTGGGAGATGTCTCTTCAGTACACGGTAGAAAATTACTTCCTCT
Organism: Ladona fulva; assembly: GCA_000376725.2. Classification (NCBI taxonomy): domain Eukaryota; kingdom Metazoa; phylum Arthropoda; class Insecta; order Odonata; family Libellulidae; genus Ladona; species Ladona fulva. Next base: position 759,467 of record KZ309192.1, on the reverse strand, counting down.
AACTGTAGGGCAAATTTCAATTCCCTACTTTAACGGGAAGTGCCTCAAAAAATTTTCCGAAAAATGTCCGATAAACCGTGCAATGCATCCTTACTGGAAAAACTTACAGTTTTTGGGGTCCTCTAGGATCGAACCCATGACACCTAGGATCGATATCTTACTCTTTCTCTAGTGAGATGGTCTTTAAGCAGAGAAATCACCGAGTGAGAGACGCTTTCAGTTAAGCATCCGAATTTAATAGATGAGGTAAGACATTAATGCACCCGCACTTTCGGCGACTTACGAATCGAATCCATTTCGGAAAATATCATATAGGATAGATAGGGTGAGGAATAAATGCACCACCTGCCGTCCACCGCCTGACACCGGACCGGACCGGAGACATACACATCTATCCTTGGGTTTCAAGACAACACCTTATTGGGAAATTCCGTATAGGATATTTCAGGCAAGGTGTTCATACACCCCCTGCCATACGCAACTGGAATTTGCGGCTACTTACAAATCTAAATGTATCCCTTGAGTTTCAAGAACACAACTTATTACGGAATGCCACATATGGTAGATTAAGTTAACGTATCAATTCACCCCCTGCCGTACGCCAATGGCTGTCTGCGGCGACGTGCAAATCCCAACCTATCCGTTGTCTATTCAGATGACCCACCATGCACATAACACGACGACAACACCATATACATAAAGAACATTTAGGGTATCTTAGGTAAGGCATCAATACACCCCTGCCATGATAGGTGACGATACTTTGGTATGTCGAGTATCGAACCAATGGCCACTAAGGGAATCATCTTTATTGCATGCAATAGAAATCCATATCTTCCAACGATATCGTGAATTTCAATCTTTTATCTTAACGGAAAATGCCCTAATCGAATTTTTGAAAATCCGCACAACGTATTTAAACGGGAAAAGTGCCATTTCCGGCCTCATAGTGTCGAACCCGTGACATCGCTGTCTTAATTTTTCCTTACTGACGAACACGGGGTCTTTACGCAGCAAAATTGCCTGGTCAGTGAGGCCTTTCGTTTAGCCTCAAAATTTATATCCTATATACGTATATAAATCCGGAGAAACGTCTATATATCATAGATGTCGCTTTCCTTAGAGTTTGCATTTTCATGAATTCCAAGTATAAATCTTGTAGCACGGGAAGTATATATTCGAAGCATTTTAAATCATTAGTTGGTTTAGAAGCATCTCAATGATGAAATGCAAGAATCGGTTGAAGAACATCAGCTCCTGTATCACTTTCCTATGAATTACTATCAAAACTGCGAAAAAAACACTTTTTTCAGTCGGCTTTGTTGTTAGCAAATTCTGACGATTTGAATCTAACCTCTGCTGCCATTTTTCTGGAAGACAGAAGAAGAATTTCCCAAAATTCTAACCCAGTTAACAACCCCTGGAATGGTACTTGGATAATCTCTACTGGGAAAGCAATAAGATCTTTCTGCAGCAGTTTCTATAACTTTCAAATCACCCTCTCGTAGGTATAGTTCATTATAGGGCCAACAGATTCGTAGGTATTAATTCTACAAAATATACCTTGAATGTGTGTTTCACGGCATGGCAAATGACATACGCCGAAAGGCGGCCGGCTGATTGCGTACGATGACACCTAACAGGTTGTTCTTTCGTGATGATGCAATTCCAAAATTGTGAAGAGATTCTAAACGTACAGATCTCTCATTTATTAACTTTTATTTCCTAATTTCGAAATTTAATAGAAATAGAGAGAAAGTAAACAAACTCTTCCTCATCGATGTATTTAAAGTAAAGTAACGAAAATATGAGCCTCATATGTAGGAGTTTAGCGATTTCTATGATATTTATCAATTTTGATTTCCCCGTTGAGAATCACAGGCTAGTTAACAGTACAAGCTAAAACCGCGAAGATTTGATGAAAGATGACGAAGAAAGGTCAGAAGAAGGAAAAATTGCCACCTCATTACGGTAACTGTTAAGACTCAGCAACTAAACTTTAATGAGAATAAATAGGAAATCTTTAATATTCACGTTGAGTTTGTTTACCGTAGTGTGAAGTTATTTCCAATTATTTCAAGGAAATAGATTGAAGTTTAGTTTATTTGTAATAAACTTGCGTACAGAAGGAAACATTTGAATTATTTCTCACGCCGAGGACATCGCTGTACATTTTAGAAGGATTGTTCTCATTTATGAGTGCCGTTCTCAGTAACTGGAATGGGCTCCGTTTTCTACCATTCCCCAGAAAATCCGCAATTTCCGTTCGTGCTAATGAAAATGTGACGTCGCGAAATGGCGTGATACATATGCCTTGAGTAGATTGGTTGATTGAATTTCGATTCCATATTTTTGACTGAAAAGTTCTCTGAATATAAAGTAAACAGAACAACCCCATTGGAAAGAACAGCGAAGAAAGAACACTTATATTTTTATCGCGATATTTTATTCCGTGGCCGTAGTTAGGATTCATCCGATGGATGATGACCAAAATGCTCGAAATTGTGGTCCAGAATAAAATATTCTTGTAAAGGTCAGTGGCGGATTTAAGCTGTGAGAGGCGCGAAGATCGAGTTGAGGCCCGTACTAGGAATTATGAGTAAAAACTCGATTTTTTCATGAAATACATAAATATACATCCCACAGAAATGTCAGTCGCTTCACTATGCCAAGAATAAACAAACAAGTTTAAATTACAACACACGGTATCTCTGTAAATTACAATGAATGATGGGTAGACATGCTTTATATTATATATCGACATAATCGATATAATATATTTTATAAAAACATAACGAAGACTTCCTAAAAATATATAAATATTTTGTTGAAGCGAAAGACCAGAAAATTTTGATATTGACAGTTTATTAGCACATTCTCATCGGGTGGACGAAGTCCTCTTGCCTCTGGTGTAATGTTCTTGTTTCATAATTCTATATCATGGAGAAATACCACAGAGTCGAATTATTGGATTCCATAATCTATAAGTGGATTTGAGAGGTAAGAGAATGGCCTGATATTGTTAAATAATTGTATATCAAATATTCGACCCCAATTGCACAATGTGTCATAAACTATTCAATGCCTTTTGGCCCAAACTCAGGCTGTTGTATGCTGACCATCTTTTTAAAGATTTGATAATCATGAATCGCATTCGGGACCTATTTCCTTTGCTCAAAATTCACAAACTGAATTTGCCGATAAAGATTTTACAAAAATATACATGAGTACATAAAATGCACAGTAATTGTAAATGTATGATAGCATTTATCTCTGAGATTTTCTGTTTAGAACGAAGTAAGGATAGATTGCGTTGTGCAATATTTCCTTGGGAAAATGGCGAGCTATTAGAATTTATAAGTTTATTTATGTTCAATTCTACTCTGGAGGTTGGAATATAAAGTTTATATGATGACTAACTCATGACCAGTGTTTTTGAGCCTCTTCTAGAAAACTGACTCCGCATCAGAAAGGTGTATTTAAACGCAACCGATGTATACTATAGACGTCCCGAGGAAATTGAATTTGCAGCGTAGAGCTTAACTTTCGGAAACCCTTCCTCGGGAGCCTTTAACTTCCGGACAGTACGGAAGAAGAGGAAAATTATCTTACTTTTGGATTTTTCGCCATTTCATCAACGCCTCCCACCGAACCATATCCTCTCTTTTAATTCCACGCATAACATATTACAACAAGGAAAATGAAGGGAAAAATTGTAAGTTCCTCTACGAATACAGCTGGAATTAGTTAATAATTAAGGACGATAGTTACTGTAATACAGAAATAAGAAAATAGTAATGATAATAAATAAGAAAAATTCTTATCTATTATTTGCGTAGTATATTAGATATTGCATAATTTGCGTTTATATCGAAAAATGACGGATATTTTCTTCTTTTCGTTCATTACCAACGCGGCCGTCTTTGTTGCTAATAAATAGTCTTCCTAAAAGGGATTAGCATTTCTCTTTTTTCAATTTGGTTACTCGTCTTTAGCAACTAATCGTTATTTACAGCAACGAGTCGTTTGCAAATAGTTTTGTCTATTAATAAGTCCCGGTATTATAATTGATAGTTAACCTGGAGGTTAAAGTTAACCTCCAGGTTAACTCTAAAGTCATTATTACAATCGATGGTTAAGCCTTAACTGATAGGTTAAGTGCTAGTTTTGTTAGCTTCCAGATTGAGTTATGGTCAAATCCTTATCTTAACTATAACAAGATGACGGATAAGTACGGTAAAAATCTCTCAGTTTGGTTCTAGAAAGTACGTTTTATTGGCAACATTTTATGAAAAGAATACTTCAAATATTCCCATTAAGGTGGTATGTGTTCTTAATAAACATAATTCTCATCGATTTTGCTTTTAATCTTCTAAATATGCTGTGTTGCGTGTTAGTAAGTATTTACCTAAATATCAAATACCACTTCAAAGATGAAAAGTTGAACATTGGCGGTGACACAAAAGTATTTTTTTCAAATGTTATTATATATTCACATGGATTTATCGTAGTAGTTTAAGTACGATACTTCTGATTAACTATAAGCGGTTCTTAGTGAGTCTATCAACATAGGCAGTCGTATTTTGAAATTGAATGAGTACATTTCTGAATGAATGTAAGCATATACCCAGTATCATATTTTAATTAACTATTTAAATATTAGTTTATTGATTTTCACGTAATGGTACTTTAGCTTACTTTTCGGGGCGGTTTGATGTGAAGCTGAAATGGTAAAAACAACGGTCGTTAAAAGGGAAGCGAAATTACGAGTATCGCCATTAACCTACTATCACCTTTCATCATGACCACTTACTATAATTTACCCTAAATTTTGAATGAGCATATCAAAAAACAGCGGTTGTTTTGAAAAAAGACTAATAGAATGTCATTATTTTAGCATACTAGACTTTAACATTTATTGATTGAAGCACAGCTGAAGAAAGAGTAATAATCCTAAAACAAATTAAAGAAACGTTTATGTAGCGTTGTATTTTGCCATAAATTTCTCCTAAGATCTAAAACTAAGTTCCCGGGGATCGATTTACATACCATTTCCATTTAAAAGGGCAACATATAGCTTTACTTTAAACATACGTCACCAAAAACAAATAACAAAACGTACCTTCTGCTTCCACGTAACGCCATTACTAATTCTAATTTCCATAGTTTTCCATTCATACGGGAAATACAACCGTAACAGCAGCTCATCTATAGGAAAATCACACCTCTTTCTTATCCATTCTCTGAATCACATTTATTCAATTACTAAAAGACATCCTCTTACCAATAACAAGTTGGAAGCTTGTGGCGTTTGTGGCCGCTGTCGGCGTGGAACGGAGAAGAACGTTCGTTTGGGGGATGAAAGTAGAAGGCGAGTACATTATTTCGGGCTATAATATACTATTCACGAAACTTAATTTATGAAATACTACTGTTATGATATCTTACTCGTAAATTGGGTGTAAAAATTCGCAAGTATTGTATTTCGGGATGATAATTGGGATTTGAAGCTTGTGCTTTCACCATACATGGAGGTGAGTTTTAGGGTGTAGCATGAAGGACATTTTTTTCTAAAATCATGAATAGATATATAATATCATCACATGTGTAGATGCGACCAAGTGAGAGAAATATAAAAGCAAAATATCATTTGCTGCCAGGTTTAGACATGCAAAGAAGATTTTATTATAAAAAAATCGTCTGATGCTTCCATATCACTGTGTTACTTTTCTTATTCTTTATCGCGTTTCTCTCCTCTTCCACTAAATTGACTTATACAATGTTCTTTTTCTTTATAAAATGTTTATATCTTTTCACATCCATTTTCTGAAAGGGTATCAAATTATGCGTTAAATCTGTCAAGATCTTCCAAACCAAAGATGCGCAGGAAATATTACGATGCATTATTGTTTTAAACAAACTTCACGGTAAAGGGTATGAACATTATTCTCGAGCAAGGAATCTGTTAGTTAAAGTAGTAGGTAACTTTACGAAGTTTAATAATACGGGCCATGCCGCTAACTGGAGGTTAAGCTTAACCTTCATGTTAAGAAACTATCAGATTTAAATATTGATTATAATACGAGGCCTAAGACTCTGAGGTGTATTTAAAAATATTGAACTTCAAAAAGATTGTTCCAACAACAAAACATTTATGGATAATTAACGATATTTTCAACATTGTTAAATTCACCTATTAGTATATTAAAGGAAGTTAGCTTATTCCTACTAAAAAGTTGCATTCAGTCTTCTGAAGGTGGACCACTAGTTGCAATTTACCACTGATAAGTTAAACAGCTAACAATAGATGGGATAAAAAGGAAAGGAATTAAATGTAATCATTTATGAAAGGCAATCCTAGGGTTTACGAGGAATTGTTGATGAAGAAAATTATGAAGATTTCAATGATGGATATTTTTACGTCAAATGTACACATTCTTCTAATTCTAATGTTGAATTTCAAGAGGCAAATCCATCAGTAGATCCGGTTTTAATAGAAAGATGACCAAATCATTTGAAATAATGTAAAAACCGGAAGTAAGTCAGATCATTTAGTCAGGTTAACCAGGATATAGCCTAAATACTTTCAACTTAAAATGTATATCACTATAATGGTGGTTCGCTGTTATCTAAGTTCAATTGTACTTGGCCGGACTTCGTGGAAAGCCATAATGAAAGCAAGCACTTCGTTATTTCCACGGAGAATTCTCTGTGGAAATAACGAAGTGCTTGCTTATTTTGTTATCTAGTGTAAGGTTATTTTTTGTTATTTTACTTCGTATAGTAGTCGGATTTGGAAACTATTGGTTGCTAGTGTACTTGCGAGAGCTGCTAAATTAACGCTAAATGTAACTATGCGGCTAAATATTCAGGATCAGTATTCTTAGTTTAGTTTGGTAATGTTTAGAACATTAATGAGTTGCTTATCAATGAGTTCAAGGTACAATGACATCTCTATTGTTTGCGATTTAGTAGTAGTGAGTATAGTAGCGAATCGCCGCACAATCGATCTGCCCCCAGTCTATCGCCATTTCGCCGTGGGATTCGCGCAGATGGGGCCCCTAATGGCCCTCCAGACAATAAGGGGGCCACTGCACAATAGCCAGCGAAAGGAAGCGACGGGCTAAGGGGTGGAATAAATGACCCAAGGTTGCGTTTTAGGCGAAGGAGGTAGTAAAAACGCCCCCAAGCGATTGAATCTCTCAAGTTGCGCTGCACGCCGTCTTCTTAAAATCAGCTGTGTGAAAATGCATTCACTTCGAATCGGTCACATTGGACAATTACCCTTAGGGGGAAATAAAGGTCATTTTAAAGTTAAATTTTTCTCTAATGATAAATTGAGTTAGAAATCGACTTTCTCTTTCTCTCTTACAATAGTTCATTTTTATTTAATAAATAAATCAATTAATCTTCTATTGGATCCATATTTCGTGGTCTAAGAAAAAATGTTATTCTTGTTTTCGTAGAACTTGAATATGATTTCTTCTGGTAGACAGTTGCTAAGAATCTTCAATGTCAAAAGCTGAGAGCGTACCGTTTTGTTGCGCTGTTGCGTCTTGTAAATGGCACAACCTTATTTTCTGCGCTAAAATGACAAACTATTCGAAAAATCGATGGAATTTCCGTAGTATAGACTGACAAATAAACTACGGCAACTATACATTAGATTTAAAGTAAGAGAATTCGTAATATCTTTGTTTATTACGACCAAATTACCATTCACGAATAACTGCATGAAACGTATTCGTTACCTCTGGGATTTTCGCCCCTATTTTAAATTCGGGTGATTAATGACGTTTGAGTATTTAAAATACTTTTCAACTAAACATTAGATTTTTGAAATCAAGCTCCAAAAAGCCGTAGTTTGCAAGTAAACCAACAGTACCATACTGGTACCGTAGTAATTTTCTAACGACTGCTTTGCTCGCAAACTACAGCTTGTTGGAGTTTGCGTTCAAAACTTTAAGGCTCTTCCTTTTCCTAATAGATTCAATTAACGATCGATAACGACCCACACGAGGTGTAATGAACGCTAAAATGTCCGCCCAATACAATACCAGGATTAATTGCATTAAGGCTCAAATTGAGGATTTCTACTAAGAGCAAGCATCAACAATAAGTGTATACATCACAAGGAGAAGGGGGAGGTAACTTTGCACTCCCCTGCCATACGCCTTACGGCGGTTCGCGGGGTATTAATGTAAATGTAAATGTGAAGGCACCTAAGAAAAATCCCAAGGACATCTGAATGGCTGTCTGACTTAATTTTGCTAAAGCGGAAGAATGCATATTCGAGTCCTGGCCCTGTAAGGCTTTTTCAACGCGGTTTTCCCTATACGTTAACATAGATACGTAATAATAGATAGGGATAATATGCGTTTTTCAATTCCACGAAGGAATTTCCCAATATTTATGTAAAAACAGTCGTTGTGACGAATTTGGTCTCCCCTGAGAACAGTATATTTTCGTGCTCTGGGCAAAGTGGCTGCTAACTCTCCAAAATTCAGAGCTACTTAAGTTCACGGTTTCAAAAGCTTTATTGAAAAGAAAGAGTTCTCTTACTTTAGAGCTTATTACAGAATCAATTATGAATTTTCTCTCTGACTACTGTTTCAAACGAAGACCTGACTGAATGGAAGGAACTGTCCTGGTTAGACTTTAGCTCTGGTTTTAATTTCGATGTTTGATAAATCTTTATTCTTACAGTATTGCAGGTGTAATCGATAAAGAAGTAATATCGAAGTTTCCCTCCTTGCGTTTGCTGGAAATCTGAGGGGCGGCGATAGTAGGTTAGCGATGACGTCAGGGGATCTCAGGGGGAAACAAGAGAATCAAGCCTAGGCGCATTTAATACTTCAGTAAATAAGGAAATCGCATTTCCTCTTCCCCTGATATTAACTTTCTTATCGTTTTTGCTCTCGGAAATCTTATTGCCTTCCGATCCAATGTTCTTCCCTTAACTGCCATTCCTCACATTTTCCAGGTCATCTGCAATCCGCTCCTTCGAAAATGACGGGATTTCCCAACGACACAATTGTGCACACCAAAGGTTAGAGCCTTTCTCTACACCCTCATGAGTTATTTCTAATGTAAAATCATACAGTTCATTCCTCAATTACATTGCAGTTAGAGGATGAATTACTTCTTTTTTGCGCATTCGTTCGCTGTAGTCACTTTCAAAAGTAACAAAATATGGCCACGTCCGAAGAATAAGAAAGAATTGTGCAGGAACATGCGATTGAGAGAAAATCATTTGTTGCGAGTGATTTTACTTTCCAACGATTTGAACAATGCAAAACAGAATATTTAAGCATCTTTCTTCATAATTTGAAGGTTAATTTTGCCTCTAAAGTCATCAGTTCCGAGGCTCGTTGTATCCTCAATCCATCACCATTAGCTGTCAAAAGCCTTTCCTCACTAAGCAGAATACAGGGCTCCAGCGCGTTCGCCTTGGGAGAAAGCGGTCCTGGGTTCGATTCCCTAGGGGAGGGGGGGGCTTACATGTGCAAAAGACCTGAGCAGTCGAAGCACTTCCCTCACGTCACTACACACGTCAGTACAGAAAACTTAAAGCGGAATAGGGCAAAAATGAATTTTGAAGTTCCCTCAATGTCTTTCATTATACCTTTCCTTAATCCCTGTAAATAAATGTAGAAGAAAAATTTACTAAGCAATTCCTAGCGGATACTTATTTATTGCTACGGGAAACTTTCACCGAAAAATGCATAATACGTACGATTTCGGAATCGAGGGCTATAAACTTTCAGGTGCTCCGCAATGCTGATTCTTGCGATAACTTTCTCCCACCGTTATCCGATGATTTTATCTCTTCGAACTGTTGATTAATACGCGTGTTTTCTTACGCAATGGTGTTGGGAGAGAAAGAGTCCCTTCCACAGAGTCCAGAAGGTACAAAGGTAGATTTTCTAGTGTGCGGCTCGTCCCGGTAACTATGATAAGGGTAGCAGCCCCTAGACAGGGGCCGCACCGTCTGGAGAGCCAGTTTTTGCGGTCAAAAGTCGATTTTTTGAACTTATTCGTATGGATCCAAAAACTTGCAGATAAATGTCCATTTCAATTGAAAATGATCCTTTTTCCTCTTTGGTAACAACTATTACGGAGAATTAGGCCTTCAAACATAGGTGACGTGGATGAACCGGATTTCCCAGAATTTTACGCCATTTTCGCTCTTAAAATTTCACAACTACAATTGCTTTATTTACAACTAACGTTGTTCTAGAGCAATCTTATATTGTATTCTTAAGATCTATAACAATTTTACATTCTGTTTACTCATAGGTTTGTCAAAAGAGGGGTATTCTCCTGGATGCCTTTTGATTCCCGATCAATTGAAACTATGTTGACTTATAAAAAGTCCACCCTCTACCACCGCGTTCTCGCATAGTACAATAAATTTAAATATCTATTTACTATAAGATATGAAATAATCAGCTGCTTTTCTGTTAGTTATTTGTAACACCACTCCGCCGAAGCTGAGTTTGCCAGACAGGTGGCTGCCAGTGTAAACAACGGAATTACGGCCCATTCTCAAATGTATGAACCATCCCAAGGAAGAATGGACTTGAAAAAAGTCTGACGGGACCGGGAATCGAACCTGGGTCTCCCAATTGCCGGTCGGGTGCTCTGTCCGTTGAGCTATCCCGGCAGAATGGCAGAAAGCCATTCGGGATACTTTGTGGGCAAGGACGTTGCGAGTTCGTCCGCATGGCGGCATCGTTCGCAGTCACGGCTTCATTGAAGCACCGGCCACACAAAGTGATGGAAAGTTTACGAAAACCCCCTTCATGTTGGAAACAAAGGAAAACGGGTAAGGGTGACTTTGCGCAAGATGGTGCGCACCCAGGAAAAATCCCAAGGAAGAATGGACTTGAAAAAAGTCCAGTCCACAAAAAAGTCACAAGGTGACTTTTTTCAAGTCCATTCTTCCTTGGGATTTTTCCAGGGTGCGCACCATCTTGCGCAAAGTCACCCTTACCCGTTTTCCTTTGTATGAACCATCCTTTCTTATCATTTAAATAGAAGTGTCTTTTTCACAGATATGATAAACAAAGAACGGCTTAATTTTTATTGTTAATATGGTGTTTGATAGCTTGACATACCTGAAATGGGATTGAAGACGAGAAAGAAGAAGTTTTGATGCTATAAACAAACAAATCCCTAAGTAATTCTTCCATACAAGGAAAGGATTTTAGGTACTTGCACCTAGGCACCTAGGAAAATTCTCAAGGAGAAACGGACATGAAAAAAGTCTGACGGAACATGGCGGCACGGCTGTGAACGATGCCGCTGAGTCGGACGAACTCACGCGCCCAATACCTACAAAGTCTCCCAAACGGCATTGAGAAATGCTCTGGTGGAATAGCTCAATGGTTAGAGCAACCGACCGACAAATGGGAGACCCGGGTTCAAGTCCCGGTTCCGTCAGTCTTTTTTCATGTTCGTTTCTACTTGGGTAATTCTTCCATGATTTGAAATGTTATGTCTCTTTTCATAGATTTCCGCAGAATATAGTCTTACAACATAAATTTTAAAATCGATCAATTACTTAATGACTTGATTAACCACTTCTTCCAAAGTTAATTCTGTGGTTATTTCCTTGATTGTGTTGTGCGACGCTTGATTTGTTTATTTCATTATGTTTAAAGTGAGCTAAGGAAGTAAATGAAGTTGTTTTATTATTATGGGAACGGCGCCACCTAAATCCACAACTGGGGCGCTTTGTGCCGGCCCTGGTCATGAATAAGTAGACTAAAGGAGATCAGTCGAGGCGAGCGGTGTTTACGTCTCAAGGCGTGGTCAATTGGTGCATAAATCAGTCATACCTCTGCATTCGTCTCCTGTAAGTTTTTTTAAATTGCTCGAGAGGTCACGTAATCACTCAAATTAAGAGACTCCCCGCAAGGAAGGAACTGATAATGGGTTCCTTTGTTAATTAACAACCAACTGACTGCGAAAATCACGACATCATTTCCTGATGTCATTGATTTGGTCTTTTTGATTATTAAGGTTGTTTAAATGTTCATTTTCCTTATTGGTAATACAGTTGCTTTTGCTATTATATTTCTTTTTTATTGATTAACGCTTATTTATCTCGTGTTTAACTTTGTTTTTATTATAATAAGTTATATGTATATATTTGTATTGATCCACGTTGCTAAATTGTCGTAGCAAGCGAATGAATTTTCTTTCGACATTTACACATTTTGCACAATTTTAAAATTGATTTTAATCTTAGTTCGGAGAAAGGTTTCTTCTAGACGTCAGCGACCACAAGGGACGGTTTCAAACAGAAAATGATAACAAATAGTTGAAGTGATCGGTAACGATATCGAGGTTTACATAAAAACCAATTGACCTAAGACGCCATTACTCGAGTTACACGGAGATACTCATCACGATTTCGCGAAACTATTAATAATTCTGTAATAGATAAAGATTTTTAAAACGTTATTAGTTGCATTGTTTCATTCGCCCCTTTCTTTCTCAGACCTGTTACTTCCTTAAGTTTAGTGAGGAACGGCAGAAATTTTTATCTCTTCCCAAGTACAGTGCAACTCTAAACGTGAGTCGATGCAGCTTTCTGAAACTGCTCTAGATTTGAGTAAAACCACTAAATAACATCCAAAATGCAAATGCAATCTCATTTAAATTGCGGCGAATATGAAATCTAATAACGAAGTTGCTGTCGCCCTTCCGCAGTTATAATACGTGTCTGAACTGCTCAGCGTTCAGCATAGTTTGTCTTCTGCTATAGTGAGGCGTAAGTTCAGCATCGAACTTCCTTCCACCCTTTTTCAGTAATTGGACATTTATTGCTCATTGATACAGCTTACGCCAAATTCTGCCAAATATTCATATTAATGACAAACGTTCCAAAAAGTTACGTAACAATTTTTTCATTTCATTAATCTTTCCGAAATAATCATGGCAATGTGAAATTTTATATTTCACTTGTTTAAATCCATTGTAAAATAACTTTAGCCCTTCTTCTTTGATATAATATTCATCGTAATCTGGTTATATCGAAATATCCATCACGAGAGAAATTTAAAACGGTTCCTACAGCTTTAATACTGTTGACAGCTTGTTCATTGCATATCATGAACAGGCTGCGAAACTTATTTTCAAAAAATTCAGGAATGAATGCTTCGAGTGTTTCTTGGAGAATATTCCGGTAAAACTATTAAAAATGTCCTTTAAATTGCTTGTACTGTATAAACATCTACATCAATACCCTACAAGCCGCCTTTCGGCGTGTGGCAGGGGGTATAAAGAGATTGCTCATGGAATATTTTGATGAGATTAACAACAAATAGTTAAACATTTTTACGACCAGAATTCCCAAACTCATAATGTAAAATTGACTATATGAGAAAATACTTCAAAGACGTTTCGCGAGATTATAGTGAGAATGGACAGCTACTACTGATCGCATTATTCTAATAGTATTAGGAATTTCGATCAGGTAGCGAATTAGGGAATTCGATGTTATCACACCCTGTGCCATACGCTATATGGCGGCTCGCAGGGCTCTAGTTTAAAATAAACTGACATAAATTTTGTTTCCGGAAGAGGTAATCTGTATCTCTTAGGAATGAAGTTGAGATTAAAATTCGTTCTATTCCAATGAATTTCGATGGATCTCCCAACTTGCCCAGTGCCACTACTCCAGAGTAAGCCAAGAGAAGGCGTTCGCTTAAGTCCAACAGAATCTGAGCCTACTCAAGTACCACCTCATAATGTGCGCCCTCCTTTAAAGGCGGAATCCGGCCTTCAAAGCCAACGCTATACCAACTATTCCATCCAACGCGTTCAGGGATGTGCGATACAAATATAATTCTTTGATTTTCAGATGCAAATATGGATCAAACAAAGGCTTTTGACGGAAATACATTATTTTCAACCAACGAAAACACAATAAAGGTTTCTAGCGAATCGCTGTTACACACGCCCCTGTTATTTTCAGTCCGTGTAAATCGGCCAACGTATTTCGAAGAATGAAAGGGAATAAATAGAATGAGAGAGCGGAAAGTACGTTCGGAACGTATAAAAGGAAACTATAGAAGCAGAATGAATTCAATCTCGGGAAATCCGATATATGAGTGTTCCATACCGACGTTTCTCAGCAAATGGAGAATATCTTATGTTATCTCCATCTACATGTGTGCCGCCTTCCGGTGTGCGGCAGGGGGTGCATGCATCATGACTCTACTTAACTTATCGATTACTTTCGGGTATCGTTCGCCGAAAAAATGAACTTTAGAAACGACTTGTTCTAGCATCTATTTCTCTGTTTTTTCTCTGAATCACTACGGCCTATGTAACAGGGAGGACGCATTATATCAGCTACATCTTAGGAATGTACCTAATCTGAAATTGTTGAGTTAATGAATTCTTGATTAAATCTTCTATCTTCAAGAGATTCCCACCCTGATGCACTTCTTTGGAGAAGAAACGTAGAAATCTTCAATGAAAAGATATTTATCTATTCAATAAAGTAGAGTGCCGGTGTTTTTGCTTGCCTCTATTCGAGAACAAAAAGTCATACAACCTTTTAAACTTTGCTAATCATTAAAATTTTACACCCGCAGATAAAAACCTACTCTTTATTTACCTAACGGTCCCCGGTTTGATCCCCGGTGAGTAGAACGTTTCCTGAAAGTCGAACTGAAATCTGGTTTCCTAAGAAAGAAATTCTATAAAATTTAACATTAATATCGTCACTTATATAAATCGACTCCTAACGACTGGTACTTTGATGACGTTGATAATTTTCGTTCTGATGACCTGTCCTTAAAATTATCCTGAGATGAGAGGTGTTAGATTCTCATTTTTACCAATGGGACTGCTATATTTTACTACTGCTCAATGATTCTTCCAGTTAAGTATTAACGGGCACTTTAGCTAGTTTAATTATAAATAACTTTCAATTTTCCCCTCCGGCCAAGTGGAAACGGAGCGAAACATAATCACTTCATTTGATAATAATTGCCTGACCGTGATACTTGTACCTTTTATTTTGCCAGTCTTTAATGAATTGTTTATATCTTCCAAAGAAGGTTACCCGCTTTTATATGCCAGCCTAACCTTCATTTACTGTAACCTAACTCTTCTAGTGTAATGCTAGAGATCTGGCCTATTTAAAACGCTTCTTAGGAACTTAGAAATTGACGCCACTGAAAATTACGTCCTCTAATTCATGTCACATCTCTTCCCACTATCTGCCTGGCCAGTCCAGAATGTTATGGCGTCGGTATTCGTAAAACTCTTTTCATTTACGCCGTTATTGGAGTACTCTTGTACTTAACGGATTCATAATTTTGACCCCCAACATTTCGCAGTCGTCACGAACTCAATCGAGTTTACTGTAAAGCTTATCTGAAACGCACGCGAATATATCTCCTCCTCGTGAACCACGGTCTCTTCAAATGCCGATGGAGAGACTTCGTTTGGATAAACGTCCCCATGCAGCCAAGACTCGGTTCCTAAGAGCATGTCCGGTTTAGAAGCATCAACTAAAGATGAACATATTTCCTTTTTCTTGTGAAGTCCTCTGCAGAACCCGCTGCCTTTAGCATCGACACTTCTCCAAAGGCCCTCCTCCCTGTCGAGCACTTCTCCATTTGTTTGTTTTCTTCACTTATTATCGGGGGATTCGACACACATTCCGTTAGAATTGGAATTAAGGGCCACGAATCCGCAGTCACCACTGATCTTGTCATCTCTGGCCCCATCTCTCAGTTTTCCTGCTCCAATTCCCGCTTCTTGAGTCTGTGAAACATTGACTTACTTTATAGTTACCTCTTCCATTGAGATGAAACACATCCCCCCATAAGACATTGTCCCACGTTGTTTGGATTTTGTAATTTTACCACTTCTCTACATCCTACAATTGCATCGGAAGTAAGTTTAATTATGAGGGGAATAGTTTTTGATTAACTGTATTCGCATTAGTATTTGGAAGGATTTTCAGGAAATGTTAGACTTCTTTGTAAATGTACATACTTTTTATATTGTTGTAGTCTGACATGGAAATTTTAGCTGATTAAACTGTAAGTTGAGAATTGAAGTTTGTAAAATATTATATCCAATGGACAGGGAACTTATGTTCAATTTATTTGTATTTGGCGACGATTCTCTCTGACAGGTAATCTCGGGCTGGAGGGCCGACGTCTCGATGGCCAACTCGGCCATCATCCTCAGGGTAGAGGTGTAGAGTCCGGGGGTTTATATAATAAGAATTCTACCACCTTTCACTTGGCCTTCGAAAAAACAAAACGACTGTGCCCTGCCAACGGTTATTGGGACCGCATGACAAAAGACGCTATTGAAATCCGGCTACAAGAGAACAACATTAATTGAGACTAGGGTTTTACGCTGAGCAGGACGTGGGACTCCGTCATCCTAAAGAGACTAGCCAAGAATTATCCCATTGGCCCACAAGCTGCCAATGGAAACAAGGAGCAAGAAAATTGAAAGGTGCTTCTTCTTTTCCCTGCAATCGGTGATAAGGTGGTGGAATTCTTATTATATAAACCCCCGGACTAAACCCGGACTGGCGCCTCTACACCTCTTCCCTGTGGATGATGGCCATCGAAACGTCGGCCCTCCGGCCCGAGTCTGCTAACCCGAGAGAATCTTCGCCGCAAAATCCAGCAGGAAAGCACGATATCACTTAATTGTATTTGTCTGTAGAACTTTTTGATACGGTCTGAGTTGTTGAATGTTATATAATATAACGTCGTCCAGCGTCTACATGAGGCGAAATTCTATATATATTATATAGAGTACAAATAATGAATTCTCCCATATCGCTCCTTTAATTATTTCCTTGTTGATACCTGCTAATTTTAGTTTGTAAATTAATTTGTAGTGGGGGACCCTGTCGAATTTACCAAGTCACTGATAAACATTCAACCACTGCATCGTTATGCCCACATTTATTCTCACTAAACATTGGGCCCCTCAATATTAGCACGGTATTATAGGATTCAGATTTCTTTCATACCTGTGTCTGCCTCACTTTAATTAATAGCACTTTCCTTTCCTTTAAATTCAATTTTTTTCTTTCTCCTCTTCTTTTCTCAGAGTAATCGCTGCTTCCTCTCCTTCCCATAGCCAATTATTACAAATTTCCACTTTTAACAAACTGCAATTTAAGTGGATCGGTTTCTTACATCATTCGCAATGCAATATTTTCTCTAAGAGTTTCTTGTACACATCGCAACGCCACAGAAATAAATAAACCCTTGCTAATGATAAACATGTGTCACTTTTGCCTTTTTGGGATTTATTGAGAATTTTTCCTATGTAATATGAATGAAGAAAAAGGCGGTGCAAATGCTGATGGAGAGAGGCTGGTGATACGAGATGCAGTTAGCTTTGAGAGTTTTAGGAATAAATGAGAGTGATATAAAAAGTGTCAGAAGCGTAAAATATGTGAGAGGATATTGTGAATAAACGAGACAAGTGATGTGCTAAAAGGGAATTGGTTGAGTGTTGTGTACGTCATCAAGTAAGTTGTAGCGGTAAAGTGATAATGACCTATTTAAAGTGCAAACCGTACATCCCAGAGATTGATTTACTAACACGGCGTAATTTACTCGCTCGAGTTAGCCCTTTCAGTTTGCAATTTCCTCTTAAAAAGAAGTACCAATGGAGTAATAGGCCTTTTAGCAATGAAAGAACTTCTCCTTATAAAGTTCTCCTCCGCGGGGAACTTTAATGTACGCCTTTTTGCAGGCATTTGTGCAATTTAACTTTGAAGACCCCCGTCTCCATGGATACGGAGGGAAAGGTAGGATAAAATGGGGGGCGTTGGGTGAGGGGGGATCTCGCGTGATTTGGGAGGAAATGATGGAGAGAAAAACGAGTGGAAAACAAGGGATGGAAATAGGATTCCGAAAGAAAAATGGTCGATGCGATGGCAGGATTTCCTTTCCGTTTAATTTTCATCCATATTGCTTCATTTATGCCCCTTCGACTCACATTAAAGGGAAGTGAAGGAGTCATTCTGGTTGATCATACGTGCAACATTAATACATCACTGGCGAGAGCTTATGTTTTGCAAGAGAAGCAATGGAAATTATAAAGACCTGAAAATAAACTATTGAAATACACGAAAAAATAAATCTTATTTATAAGAAATACTAGTTTGCGTGTCAAAACATTACATAAAATCAGTTAAGGTCATATTCTCAATAAAGATAACGGGAAATTGAATTATTTATGTTCCGGTTTTCGAATTCGGGTAAATAAAAACCACTTATTTCGGGTGGTTTTCAACTCCCCTCCGATTCTCCCTCCAAACGAACAATTTTTCTGCTTTAAGATTAATTATTAATCGCTTCTATTAAGTGCAACTGATTAATGACATTAATGAATTAAGAATAACGCAGATAAATTTAATATAATTGTAGAATTCAGACCGTGGGATTGTGCAAATAATCGAAGCATCAGTTCAGTTCAGAACATTCAGTTCAGAACCGAAATCGTGAATTCNGCTATAAATGGATGTTCATCGAATTTTAAATATTAAATGGAATAAAAATGGTATAATGATATAAACCAATACTATTGCCATCGTAAGTTGAAAACGGTATTAGAATGCAAAATAATGGCTATATTTCGATTTTATAAACTTCACCTAAAACTGATTCAACTAACAGAGCCATCGCATTTGGTAACTTCGGCTGAGACCGTTGATTCGCTCGAAATAAGATTTGAGTTTTAACGCGGCTAAAATGCGCGGGAAAGAGAAACAATTTCGCTTCTCTATTTCGCGTACTTCCGTTTTCTTCCCGCCCTTTTGTGCAGTTCAGTGAACGTACTTCTTTCGTGTGTGCTTATAATTCTCCATTTCTGAATGTGCAATGTCATTTGAAGCCACACTTGTGTATTTATAGCTACTCTAATGTTAACAACTAATTGCAAAAACCCTGATTCTTCCAATGTATTGTGAATATTTTAGATACATTCAGTTCTAGTGACTCTTGGCACCTGTGAATTCGCGCGATTTCTTTTTGCCTATTCGTATCTCAGCATTGCTTTTCTTTTATTTCGGATATTTCATTTCGTTGTCATTCATTTCGTTGGAATCTATTAAGTTAGATAATATTCACTGACTCCCTTAAATGTGTGTCCACAGCTGCTGTCCGAGGAATGGAAGGTCACAAATACTGGAAGAGGTTCTTCGGGAATTCCACTGCAGAAGGAAGCATTGGCCTTCGTTGGTTACCATTCTACCGGGGGTAAGGCAGCGGTTCCATTCCTCTTCAAGTCAAGGACGACCCAGCGCCTTCCGGAGAGCTTCCCTCGTGCCAGAGGCAAAACAAGGCAGAATTACTTCAGTGTAGGGAGAGCATGGAAGTCGGTGAAGCAGTGGTAGCAATTGTGTGAAATATTCAGTGTTGTAGAAAGAATTGGTTCTTTCCCGGCGAATATGATGTATAAATACCTCACGGGTTGCATAGGCAATGCATAAAACAAGATATCTGAAGACAGAAGTGCTTGGAATATTTCTTTCAAGGTATGTTAATCTTCTTTTTTTTTTTCTCTTCTGATTGGCATCGTCTTTATTAGTAGCAGGTATTACTGTAGTTACTCAGGTGCCTCATTGAAAAATTAAGATATGGCACCCCTTAATGAATTAGTAATGAGATAAACCTTTTTTACTTTTCACCTACATATACCTACAATGCAGTACTGGTATTATACATAGAGGTATTACCTATAGCCACAAGTAAAAGGGCCCCTTCTAATTATATTACGAATTTCAGCTTATGAATCGTTTGATTAAGTGTGAGTTTAGAATCAAAAGAGAAAAAGTCAGAAGTAGTCAGACTGTCGTCTGAGCTGACATTATCTGCTGTCAATTGTTCTCTGATACAACCACTGTCTCGGAAAGGTAATTCTTACTCGAATACTCATTTCCTTTTAAAGTAAATGATAAGCAGCATTAACGTTAATATCTTTTGGATTTCACGAAATTGAATTAAATTCAGCATACACCCTTTAGCGGTAGTTCTTCAAATCTTCCTTGCTTCCTTTCTTGTGCTAAATGACTATCTTTGTATGGATCTATTCCATCGAAATTCTCCCTTGTCTAAGGCAATTAGTGAATAACTGCGCCAGGACAGGAGATATTTCAGTAACACCAAGTTTCAGAGATTCTGCTAAAACTCCATCAGCTCCTCCTGCCTTTCCATGCTTCATCTTCTTGGTGGCCTCTATTACTTCTTCTGGGAGAATAGAGGGGGGATTTTCTGAGTTTTGTTTCTTCTTGGTATTCCTCTTCAACATTTTCTGTCTTCTTGTATAAGTTGGTGAAGTATTCGGTTACTGTCCTCAGTATTGCTTGTCTATTGGAAGTTGTTGTGCCATCTTCTTTCTGGACGACCAAGATTTGTTTCTTTCCCATTGCTAGGCGTCGTCTGGCCCTCTTCATACTCTTGTTATTCTCTATAGCTTCTTGTACAATTCTTTCGTTAAAATTCCTTACATCTTCCTTCATCGCCACTCTGATAGACTTGCATAGCTCGACATATTCGATATTTTCCTTTGGCAAGTCTGAGTGCTTCAGTTGCTTTCGCTGTTTCATCATTTTCCTGGTTCTGTCGCTGAACTTCTTATCCTTTGGTCTTTTTGGTGTACTTGCTACTTCTTCTGCCGCTGCTTTCACGACTTCCATGACTTTGGCTTCCAGTTCTACTTCTTGAAGTGCTGAAAACCTATTTCTAAGTTCCAGCTGGAACTCTTTCCTATTTTCTTCTAATTTTCTAATACTTACCTCCTGTTTCCTGCTTGAGACCAACTTCTTTCGCTCCATTCTGACGTTAATCTTCATTCTGCATCTAACTATCCTATGGTCACTGCCGGTGTTGAAGTTGTTTAGTACCTCACAATTAGTAACTGGGTAGAGTTTGTTAACCAATATGTAGTCTATTTCGTTTTTTACTCCATTAGGACCTCTCCAAGTCCACTTCCTTGTAGGATTCTTCTTGAAATATGTGTTTGTTATGTACATATTGGTGCACTCTGCAAACTCTACCAGGCGGTGACCTCGTTCATTTCTCTGTCCTAGTCCATGTTTTCCTGTGACAGCATCATCTGCTTCCTGCTGACCTACACGAGCGTTAAAATCGCCCATGATGATTTTATAATAGTGATCTTCCTTGTCATGTTCCTTGCCGAGAGTCTGGTAGAAATTTTCAATTTCCTCTTCGCTGCTTGCTGCTGTTGGTGCATAAACTTGGATAATCTGAACAGAGTAACGCTTGTTTATCCTTAGGATTAGCTTACATATTCTGTCAGATACACTTTCTATTTTCTCCACATTATTTTTCCATTTCTTGTTAATCAAGAAGCCAACTCCTCCAAGTCTTCCATCCTTTGTTCCCCTATAATAGAAAATATGCTCTTCCTTGAGTGTAACCAGTTCTTCTGATTTTCTTCTTACTTCACTGAGTCCGATGACATCCCACTTTATCTTCTCTGCTTCATGGAGCAACTCCAGGAGTCGATCTTCGCTCTTCAAGCTGCCGCAGTTGTAGGTTGCGAAGTGTAGGGGGTGATTTCTTTTCTTCATGATGGACCTCTGTAAGACCACCACCTCCCGGACATCAGAATGGGTGGTGCTTTTACGTCCGGATAAATTTCCATGACAGAAGCTCATTATGATAAATTGTAATTGCGCCTGGAGGGTAAAAGACAGTGATTCACCAGGCTGTCTCACTGCCGGTTGGTGAACNCTTAAACAAGAATGAAAAAGGAAAATTGTGAACTTATTTTATATAAATTATAAGTTGTGAATATTTTCAAGACGATGCTGGGTAAAGAGGAAATCACGCTCCATTTTAATACATTCATTTGTTTATTTCTTTTCTTCTTGTCCTCATAATAACGCTTTTACGGGGAAATTGTTTCCGTAAAAGAAAATTTCATGGTAATCCCGATTCTTTGTTAAGTTTTAGAAAAGTGAAAAACAACTTAGGTATTTAGGAGTTATACTAAGTAATAATTTGGATTGGAGTACTCATATAGACAAAATCGTATCTATAGCGCTTTAAAATGTACATTACATGATGAGAAAGTTAAGGGAAAGTAGTAGGAAAGCGAAAGAGTTAGGATATAAAACAATAGTGAGGCCAATACTAGAATATGCGACAAATGTATGGAATCCGCATGACATCATATTAATATTAAATAGGAAGAGAAAGCGCCACGAAAAGCTCACAGATATGTATTACGGAGGCAAAAGAAAGATCATGGCACAAAGAAAATGTTAGAAACTCTTGGTTGGGTAATATTAGAAAAAAGGCGGAGGGTAAATCGATTGGTAGGCATCTTTCAGTTAAGAAACGGAGGTGAGACTTGGAAGGAGTTGATAATTAGAATAGAAGAACCGATTTATATTGCTCGAGGGGATTAGAAGCAGAAGTTAAAGCTGAGAAAGGAAAGAACAGATTTGGCTAAGTATGCGTTTATAAATAGAGAAATTAAAGGGTGGAACAGTTTGCCTGAAGTGGTTTTCATACCCTTACCAAACAAAAGGAGTTTAGAAAAATATGTAAATTTAATTCAGATATAGTATTGTAGATTGTGTAAATTGGTTTTAAAAAATTACATACAATCCAAATCTCCGCGGACTAAAATTCCGGATGCCTAGTAATGTATATGTAGTAGATGAAAGATAGCCTTTAAATTAATATGAGTAATGGAGCTAAAAAGATGGATTAGCATTGGTGAAAGTAGTGCAAAATTAAATGCAAGAGAGGAGGAGTTTTTAACCCACAAACAATTTCGTCGGACCTTTACAATGTTACCAACCTATAAGTATATCAAAAACCCAATAAACTCGAAATTCCTTCTTTTCGTATCTGTTAAGGCAAATAACTTAAAACTCTACCTTTTAAGTTGATTTCTGTTCACCGCGACCATCGCGACGGTCAGAATGAGTTTAATTTGCAAATTAAACTAATTCTGAATTCATTGTTATGCACTATTTACTTGAGATATTTAAAAGTCTTATATATCTCATGTAAACATTTGCAAGAGAAGGTAATTAGAGAGTAAGTTGATGCAATCATAGAATGTTTGAATAATGTAACTGGATTTAGAATAGCCATGCCTTTTCGCAATTTAAAAGCATAAAACAACTGCTTATAAAATAAGCATTTAGTGATGAGAAACTTCCTTTCTGCCATTTATCACAAACTGATATGTTTAATTCAAATTAAAAGCCTACCTCTCCATTTGGTATACTATAAATGGTGCAGTTCCACTGTAAAATGTACACCGTTAACAAAGCACATATTTATGTACGTTTCAATAGCAAAATCTGTTTTCAATTTGTACTTAAACCTGATGATATTGATGTGGCGTATACTTTTTCCAAAAGAGGATAACAATTCCATAGTCACGGCAGAAATCATCGAAATTATATTCTTTTTTACTGTTAATACCAGTCTTCCAGTTTTTGCATCGCCGATATTTCTGTATCTGATTTCTTGTAATCATTAAAGACCAATTGCTTAATTTACTTAATCTTCTTTAGCATAGCAATTTATGCAACATCGCATTTTTCTTCACTGTCCGAAAAATTCGCAAACATTCTTCTTCGAAGCATCGTCTATTCTCTGCAACATTTCACTAAATTTATTCTCCTTCCTTTTAAATAAATAAATGCCTATTTTTGCATAATCTGTAGATAGTTCATTGTCTTGTTTAGCCTTTTTCAACCATCCTTATTTTAATAAAAATAACCAATGCATCACAAATCCTTACTAACGTCTCAAAAAGACACTCCAAAAACCATTAAAGAAAAGATTTATTCTCTTGCGAAGAGAACCATCAGTGGTTTCATCTATTCTATTCCCCTTATTTAACGAAGGGTAAACCTGATAAATCTCCATTTATCCGGAAATAAATTCTACGTATAAATGCTTTTGTTTTTTCTTATGATTATCCAGTTACTTTTACAAAGAATAAGGGAAAGAACACTTGTATCATTACCAAAATAATTTTTATTATACGACCATGGTTCGGGTCATCATCATCGGCCTGAAACATGGTCGTAATGGAGAACGAAGTCGAGGCCGACTCAGTAGAATCTGAAATTACTTTTAATCAAATGGAATATTCAACTGATTGTGCAATTCCATCTTGACGTCAGTAATTTAGTTGCGAAAACACTATACACCCATTTCTCAATAGATAAGACTTCATCGCCTTTGGATCATTATTTCGGAAATCATAAATCCTAATCATAGATCATAGTCATAAATAATCTTCTTTTCATTGAAAATCGTTAAATGGAGATTTTCTTTGTGTTTGCTGTAGAAATTATTGTTTGCAGGTACTGAATATGTGGTATTCCCATGGCACTGCGCATCTTAATCCATGAGGTAAACTCAATCCCGCGTTCCGTTGGGATCGAAAAATCCCCGAGGCATTGCAATCTGCACTCTGTGATGCACGTTTAGGCTCCAAAACATTCGAGTATTTGCTGAGACCACTCCAAGAAAACCTTTTAAAGGAAACGGTCCCTCATCGATAAAATTGCTCAGTTTCAGAGAAAAGCACACTTTCTAACTTTAACCATGTTTTTGGGTAATCATTAAGTTACAATGGATTTCGGTTTATCGGTTAGACTAATACAGTGATTCCTAGGCTAACGAAGATATTCCGGAATCACATTTGTTGGTCGAAATGTGATCTCATTAGGTGTCTCTTTTTTCTGCACATAAAAAAATACAATTGGGTTGGTATGTGTCGCCTATATGATTTGTTAGCTAATTTCTTTGCCACCCATACATACTAAAATGATAAGATACTGGAGTGGCCCAAATACCCATATTTGCTGCTTTATGTTAGCGGGCGATCCTACTACAACGTTCCTTAGCCGAATCCATAATCGCTAGCAGAGTCCGGAGACAGAGGTAAAAATCTTCGTTAGACGAAACATTCGTTATTTTTGGTCTAAACTAATACACAAACATGCGCGTGTCAATGCTGAAAAATGGGAAAAGAAATTAGGAAATGATTACTTAATTCCAAGGGGTTGAAAATTAGTGAATCATCAATTGAGTAGCTGTTAATCGATGGAACGCTGAGGGACATCGGAAGGAGAGATTCGAATCCAATATAAAAATAGCCATAAATAAGGGAACGCTGAAAATGAACCAAGTTGTAAGCAAAATGTGGTTATCCAAAACGTACTTAAACAAGAATGAAAAAGGAAAATTGTGAACTTATTTTATATAAATTATAAGTTGTGAATATTTTCAAGACGATGCTNAGTGTTTTTTTTTGTTTTTGCTCCAAAGACCACGGTTTATAAATAGAACAGGTATTTCTACTGCAGATATTACATACGGAAATTTAATGTCATTAGATATTACGAAAAAAGTTAATTTCCTGAAGAATTGTTCATCTCTTTTGCCGCCAAGTGTAGATGGTTTCATTTTGCTAAACCGTGCAATTTAAAGTTAGCTCATCTCTAACTAACACACCCTCTTCTCGATCGTCTCCTCTTAGGTTTCTTTATCTTCCACTTTTTTCCTCAAAAATCCCATTTCCTCTCGCTAATCTCATTCACATTGCTTTCCATCGACTCTTTTCCATTTCTCCCTCAGAGTTAATGCACTCTCAAGGGATCCGGACAAGGGCCGGACAATAAATTGGGCGTCATTACCTGAACACCTCTGTGAAGAATCAAAAGCACAGTGAGAATTTCGAATAGAATGCGTAACAAAGACGAAATGCGGAATTAACTTTTAAATGCATATAACGATAATTCATTTATGATAATTTAATTGCGCATTTACACACATTCGCTTCAATAAAATGCTGTGTTTGTGTTGAATTGAATAATGAACAACGAAGCTGATTGCTTAAATGAATGTGAAGTAGCTGAAATATCAGTCAAATTAAAATCAATCAAAAATAAATAAAGTGATCAATTAAAACGGAAGTCCTTTTCCCCTTCATTTCTCAATTACAAAATATCCTTCCATTTTAACCTATCCATTAATTTTTAACCCTAGCAGCCAAAAAATGGTGAAATATTCACTTAAACCTAAAATTAGGGTTAGGCGAGTGTAACTGTCAATAGGATTATAAAGGAACAAAGAATGTCGAACTTTAACGGAGCGTAACATCTATTGGAAGATCTATCTATTGGTTTCGATCAGCAACTGAGATGAGTCGTGTAATAAGGAACTCTGTATGAAAGCGTTTTCTATGTGTACTATATCTTCAACTAAATTTTACCGTCGATGTGTCATAAGATGCGTTTGTAGCATTTTATTAGCAAAATCCATATTTATTAGTGCTCAATACAGCACTAAATGCTCCCATGCAGCTTCTGTCCGTGTGATGTTTGCCTTCATACGTGTTAAAATTACATATATACATAATTTACCTCATATAACTCAAAAACGAACGGCGATAGAGACAGATATTGGGAATCACGTTTCAGTTCTCTTAGGACATATGTTGGGAATATATATAGGGGAAGGTTGCCGAAATTGGACCGTTCCCTAAATTGGACCACATTTGTATTTCCCGTCCTACAAGTATATCAAGCATTTGAGTTGGTAGTACNTATATATATTATACGAGTAAAAGCAGCTTAATGTAAGATAGATTAACTAAGGCATTACACACCTTTTGATCCACTCCGCCTTCCATACACCGAGTTCCATGCACCAACTACAATAACCTAAACGAATTATTCATAATACGTGCATACGAAATGTCCTAGCATCGAACTTGGGTCTATAAGGACAAATATTCTTACAGCATACGATAGAAATACCTATCTTCTATAGATGTGGCGAATTTCAACCTTTTACCTGACCGGGAAATCCCGTAACGAATTTTTGAAATTTGGTCATTCGAATGGTCCTGGGATCGAACCTTGGCCTTTAGGGTAAGAAGATTTACGGCATACGATAGAAAATCATCTATTCTAACAACACCGTGAGTTGCAAGTTTCTATCTTAACGGAAAATACCCTAAATGAATTCATGGACTTCATACATAAAACTGCCCTAGCATCGAACTGAAGATACTCAGTGTAAAAAGCTTCAAGTTTTCTATAGAGGTGTTTGATCTTTATCGATGACGTGAATTTCAACGTTTCCAATGTTCTATCTTACCTAATAATACCCTAAATGATTTCCTGAAACTTTTGCACTAAGAATTTACCTAGCATCGAACCTGGGGCCATTAGGTATAAGACTTTTGCGACATACGGAAGATAAAATCATTTTATAACGATTCCGTAAATTTCAACGTTCTATCTTTACGTTAAGTACGCTAAACGAATTTTGGAAAATGCGCTCAATGCATTCTTATGGGAAAATGGCCGTTTTTTGGGCCTTCTAGAATCGAACCCATGATGCCTAGGTTGGATGCCCGCTTTTTTCCTTTTTATTTTTACGGATTTTACGGCAAAAAAATTAGCGGCTCTGTGAGGCACTTCCTTCTTCCTAATCTTTAGTATCCTATATGTATATACATATATCTATATATATCCGGAGAAGCGTCTATATAAAGAGATAATCTTGTGCGAGTTGTATTGTGCTCAAGATGTGCTGCGAAGTTGAAAATTATTTCGAAAAATAAGACACTTGTAAAATAGGAATGTCTTATTGGGGTAATGTCTTTCAATTACAGTATGTACCTCGTGTTGTTTCTTACGATTTTTTGTAGAATTGGAGCTAAAGTAAATTACCAAATACTATATTCCTTTACCACATTCGTGACGTCATGAATATGGTAAATTGAGTGAGTGATATTCTTGACCTTAAAATCCTAATTTTTCGAAACTGCGAAAGCGTTTGCATATCCGTTAATCCTATTCGTTTAGTTACAGAATCGAAGGAAATACATTAGATGTGGAGATACTCGTAGTTCAGCTGTCATCCAAACCAGGCTTTGTGTGGTTAACTGCTGCGGATTTTCTACAACTTGTAGTTGACCAATTTTAGTTAAGTTTAGTTGTCTTTTTTCGAAGATTTTTCAACATTTGCCGTACTTAAAATTAGAATCGTTTAAAGTATTCAATATTTTTGTTGTTACTATGAAACGGATTTCTATCGGTGCGGTGAGTCATGATGAAGGTTATTCTCACATATGTTATCAATAATCGAATATTCTTGAGGCTAAAGCGTATGAAACTATTCAACAGAAACTCCCTTACGAGGCGGACTGCTTCCTGGGCAGTCGACACCACTTCTCTCTCATGCAAGTCTTACGATAGCAATCTCCACATCCCTACCTCTGCTGATTCTCTAGATAGTACCTTCATTCCATCCCATACCGATCTCCTACACGTGGACTTCGCAACCACACAACTGGAGAATGTGTCAAAAATGTGTGTAATTTTCGTATCTGTGGAACATATTTCACTCCCAATAAGGCGCACTTTTTCCCGCTAAATTTTAATCTAAAATCGGCCTGCGACTTATGGTCTGAGGATGAGAATTTTTTCTGACTTCAGGAATATCCAAGAGTGAATTGCTTACAATAGTAATTGTAAGCAATTCACTCCTTGACCCGTGGGTTTTATCTTAAAATCGCCGCAGAAGCCTTTCTTGCAATGTTGCGCTTTTGTTTCATTCTCCCGTAAATTAATACCCTTTCACGAATCTCCTTTATTTTTTTTCACTTATAAGTAGCTCACGTTCCTGTGTGTATTACCTTTTTTCCTGAAAGGTGCGTCTCTTGACCAAGAAAGACGCCAATCATCTCTTAAGAGATAATACCCTGCTGCATTAATTCTAAACTGAATAATACAAGCACTTTTTGATGCATTTGGTTTGAATTAATTTGAAGTGACATCATTGGTCCCAAAAATGATTCCTTTACTGCTCATAAACATATCAACGACTTAAATAGTCTTTAAGCCGATGCGTCTTTTGGGCAGGAAAATACAGTACGGTTACTCTTGTGAAACTGCTCCTAAGCGTGATTACAGAGGAGATATTCAGATGTAGTTGTGTGCAATAGCAATCCAAAAGCTTTTGTGACGATTAGAGGACTCCTCCGAGACAAGTGCATCGCACGCAGCATAGCTTCGGTTGGAGGAAAGTCGTACTCGAGCAAAACACAAGAAAACGTAATCGATGAGATAAAGGTGGAGTTGAGAGAATCCGATAGCATTCGCTCGGAGACAATCCTCTCGTTTATTGGCTCACTTTGGCACCGCATTTAGATTCCCTTCCCGTAGCACATATGAGATCGCATTCCTCGGGAAAGTTTCCCCAAATCGATATAAATTCCTTCCGATGACCTCTCGAACATTCTTAAAAAGGCCGAATGCCTTTCGGACACTAATTTAGAAGCCGCAAAAGCGGTGGAGGGCGTCGACTGAAAGCAGTGCTCGCGCCGATTAATATTTTAGATTAACGCGCTTCATACCGACGAACACACGAGGAATTTGGCTGTTTCATAGGCGGTGACATTTTAGCATTCCTTTCATTTGGAATATGTTGCAATTTATGTTGGGAGACCAGTATTATAAATATGACGTTGATGATAGAATATAAAAGATACTTTTCATCCCCAATCTAAGAAACTGTCTTTTGCACTGGTGTACTGTACTCAAATATAAAACCAGAATTTAGTGTTGCAATAGACTTATTTTATTTAAACGCTGCAAAGGAACTATTTCTGATTTTCCGCAGTATATCCTCTAATATAATAGGTGAGTTAACCTGCAATGAACTTTCACAAAGATCTCCCTTTGCAAGAGTAAATGTTATTATTATTAATAATACCTTTACATATATTATGTCGAGTATACAAGCATGATTTCCAAAAGAAGATTTTAGGTATGCCATCGCACTCTGGTGGAACATCTCTCTAAGTGAGCAATGTCTCCTTTTTCTCCGGGAGAGACGCTCCGGAGCACAGCCTTAAGAGCTAAAGCAGTAAGAAATTCCAATCCCTAAACTTTCTACTTTAACCAAAATGCCATTCATGCATATGCCTGAACTGATATTCCAAGGTATTTTTAGCACTCTTCATTATATCTGAATAAGAGTAAGCCGCGCTTACCTATTTTTAATTAGAAACCATAACTAACAACAAATCCGATCACCACGAGCATTTATCAGTACGACTGACGAGGCAAAGGCTTTCTAAAGATGAATGCAGAAA
This sequence comes from Ladona fulva, assembly GCA_000376725.2. Lineage (NCBI taxonomy): Eukaryota > Metazoa > Arthropoda > Insecta > Odonata > Libellulidae > Ladona > Ladona fulva. Next base: position 729,278 of record KZ309192.1, on the reverse strand, counting down.
TTGCGAGTACTGCGGTACCTCTCCTTCAATCAAAGCAGAGTCTATCCTTTTTAAATTTTCCTTTGTGCACCGGAGTTAATATTCTTCCAAGTGCAGGTGCTGCATTGCTTCCAATTAATGAGAACGGCAGATGAACCGATAGAATAAATTGCGTGTCGGATTAATAATCCTCTTGCAATCACATTTCGCTTCGGATTCATTCAATCCCCGCAGCATTTTCATTTCTCATTCATTCTGCGCATACGTCACTTTCATGGTTTTTTCACTCACTGCTCAAATCCCTGCAGAATTACCTTTTATCATAAAATTTGTCTTTACTCCTGACTCATGACAACACCAAAATCATTCTTTCTAACATTCCGTCACTTCTAATATACATCGTCACTCGTATTAAACACAAGTTTCATTTACTGTTTCTTTCGAAAGTAGTCCCTTTCTAAAATAGGGTTTGCGAAAAATAAAAGGCGAAAAACTTTTTGAATTAGAATGTAGAACACGGAAAACTAAGGAGGATATTATAAATTGTCCTTAATTTGCGGATTATGTAGATATTTTCGAGGTTAGTTTGCACGATGATAGTTACCTTAATTTTGCTTGGTCAGAATTTCAATGGAAAGTCAAGGGAATATCAGTAGAGTTGTTAATTGTGTGTTTCATGTAGATAGTTTATTATTATTACTACATTTATTATTTTACAACAAATAACTAAGATAAGCTAACAGATTCTCATCTGTATTAACGAGACGTTACTACTTTCCGTAGTTCATTGGAAATTAATGACATTCTGTTAGTTCTTCAAACCTTTGTTCAATTTCCATAATTCCCAATCGGTCTTCACCAAAACCCTTTTCCTGCTTGTGATATGCACGTCATTTCATTTATTTCCTTCCTCTTTTTCTTGCGTGAATCCACGCATGAATGAAGTCTTTAGCGACTATCCTTAGAATCTATTTTTTCTGTTATCTTTTTCCTAGAATATGATTGTCTAATGTAATAGTTTTCCTAAAGTTTTGTCATTTTCCTTTTCTAAACTATGTCCAAGTTTTTCTATCTTTCTTCACTACCAGTATCAGAAGAAAGGAAAAAATCGAAACATATCAAAGATAAATGCCGCTACTATTGGGAATAGTAGATGTTATTAAATACAAGATTTTCAACACAAAAATAACTTAAATATTCTCTGAAAAACTTACAGAAAGGGGCCAACTTTGAATTTGACCGAGATTCAGTACTAATACTGTAATATAAACCACGCATCAATATAAATAATAACCAATACAACATTACGAGTAATTACATGTAGAGACATGTAAAAGTTATAAACTATGTGTAGACATAAAAAAATCAGCATTAGCCGCGTAAAGAGCAGTAACGGATGGACAAATATCCCACCGCCGCAATTAGAAAGCCATTTTCTCAAGAGATCCGAAGTTTGATGAGGTAAATGCACTCGTTTTCACTTCCCTTCTACAATTACTGTTATCACTAATTTTATGTAGAAAATATTAATTTTTTTGCTGATCCTAAGCATTCATTGCTATTAGCGTCCATGAAAATCACCTCTCGGTTTTATAACATTGTGGAACCATTGATGAGTTAATCTGAATTTTAAGCATTTCTAACTGAGATATCACCTAAATTTGACAAGTCGTTTGTCTGGAGGCTGTCATATGCAGTAAAAATATGTATTGGATGAGAAAATAGAGAAGGTGAGTGAATAGATTGTGTTTTTAAAGGAGTTCATTGCTCCTGTTTAAAGTAACCAACAGGGTGATGAGGAATTGCCACTACCTCAGGGAAAGATCTGGAATTAAAAAACCTCTTACACTTTCGGTTGCTTAAATCGTGTATGTATTGTAGCGTTTTACAGCTGTCACCTCTTCTCGATTCCTATCTACCTCTTTCCAGCCAGTCCCCGTCTTGAAGTCCTTGCTTCATTCACTCCTTCACTCTGTCTGTAACTCGCTTTTCAGATTTGTCGTGGTTGATGTAATTGAACTATTAGTGTATGATCCTACGGAATGTGGAGAGTTGAAGAGTTGCTCACAACCTATNCTCTTTCCTCATCAGAGCGGAGGGGTGTAAATGGAGGCGATGTATAGCTCAGGTTCAACCTAAGAAGGCTAAGAAGGCTTCCACAATATCTCCGAAATAGCGATAGTGGTACTTAATCATTCACCAACCAGACAGCCTGGTGAATCACTGTCTTTTACCCTCCAGGCGCAATTACAATTTATCATGATGAAATCGATTGCTCTGATTTCGACAGCCGTTTTCTTTCCTCCTCCAATCTTGCCCGAGGCTCTCGCATTTTTGAATAATTTTTCCGGTGAAATGATGTTTGTAAGGGCCTGTTTTATTTCCTTTTTTGGTTAATTTTTTTGTGATCCTTCGTAGACTTTGCGAAAATGAGTTGAGAGACCCTTTCGGGCGACCTGAATTCTTCTGGCGTTTGGAATTCCCGCGGAGACCGATTCTCAGGACCCCTTTATTTCGTCATCAAATTCGAATTAAGCGCTTTTTTTCGGGGAATTCCAAGGACGGGATTCCTTTGCGTCTAATGGAAAAAGCACAAAGGTTCATTCACCAGGACATTTATCCATTCGTTCCCACGTGTCGAGTCCTGATTTAACGGCCGACGTAAGCATCGCATCCAAGCGACGAAGAATTCATTATTAAACAATAGTAAAGTAACTCCAAACAAAATTTTGACTTTTTGTAATTTGATCAGAATTACAAATTTGTATTTAGAGTAATCACGAGGTGTGGTCTGAAAAAAACCAAACTCAGTCTTAGTATTGCTAAAAATANTCTATGTCTAAGTGAGTACCCTGCAAGCCGCCTTCCGGTGTGTGGCAGGGGGTGCATGCAGCATGACTCTATTTCCTTAATCGAATACTTTCGCGTATCGTTCGCGGAAAAAATGAATTCTTGAATCTATTGGTTCTGGCATCTATTTCTCTGATCTTTCTCGCATTATCGGAACGGCCTATGTAGCATGGTGAACGCATTATATCTGCTACATCATCTCTGAACGTGGTTTCCGTGAATGTATTCAGTAAATTGATCCTTTGTTGAAATCTTCTAACTTCCAAAGATTCCCATTTTGCATCCTGTAGCATCTGAGTGAGGCTCACTGATTTATCGTAGCAATTCTTCACAAAACGTATCGCCTTTCGCTGCACCTTTTCTAATTCTTTAATACAACACTTATCGACAGGGTCCCATACACTACACGCATACTCAAGATGAGGTCTAACTAACGCAAGATAACATCGCTCGCGAACTTTTTCGTCGCTCCTACCGACTAATCTCTTTACGAAGCCGAGTTTTTAAGTGCTTTTCCGCATATATTATGGATGTGAGTACTCCAAGTTAAGTTATTCGTGAGAGTTACTCCAAGATATTTCACTGACTCTACTGTTAATAAGTTTATCCCACGGAGACTGCACGGATAATCTTTAATAATAGATTTTCTTTCGAAGAAGTTAACTACTGAACATTTGTCTACATTTAGCTCTAGCATTAGTTGCCAAGCATCGCGCCATTTCATAATGTTATCTAAATCATTCGACAGGGTTAGTCTATCCTCTTTACTCTCTATTTCCCTGTAAATTACCGTATCGTCCGCAAATATCATAACTTTACTATCAGCAAGATTGCTAAGTTCGTTAATATATACAAAAAATAGTAACGGTCCGATTACACTACTCTGTGGGAAAATATCGCCCAGCGTGCGGCGATATATTCTGTATCTGTGTGCGATAACTATTGTATATTTTTCTTTTTTGTGTGCATTGTGCTATTTGATTAAGCTGCCGCCAGATTTGTGTCTAACAGCGACCAACTTTGTAAATAAATAAGGGCAGCAAAACTGCAAAGTTACTAAAATAGAAGGCAAAAGTATCGATTTATAGAAACTATTTGAAATTTGGAAAACGTGTTATCATACGATTCCCTGAAACGTAAGAAAATGCTTGAGAAATGAAGGTTTTTTAATAGAAGTATTGCACAAGGAGCACAATAACAATGTTGGATTGCACAAGGAGGGGATAAGAGAGGTGAAATCCGAACTCTACTTACGAAGTTGTTGTCGGAGTCCTCAATCTGATGGACCTCCGAAACCACTTATGGGTACTCCTCATGAATTGGTGGATTTATTCCAAATATTTCCCATTTATAGTGACCAAACTCCGCTTTACCATCATACGTAGTCTCCCGAAACTGATTATGTAGGATTTTGGCTAAAACATCCACCCAGAAAGGGAAAGATCTGGGTTCGGTCCCCGGTTCCGTCATGATTTTTCATGTTCGTTTACCACATGGAAAAAGCAAGACTTTATGTGCAAAGTTACTTTTATCTTGAGAAATGATTTAGTCTTCTTTTTCTACTGCTCTTTACTATTGTCTCATTTGAGGTGACGCGGGTCACATCTACTTAATATTTCCTTCAAAGAATATTATTGTAATTTTTTTATATTTCATCTCCTTTTTCTTGATTTTTTTGATCTAACATATCAAGATTATAGTAAGATTTTGCACTCTTTGCTATAAATGGATGTTCATCGAATTTTAAATATTAAATGGAATAAAAATGGTATAATGATATAAACCAATACTATTGCCATCGTAAGTTGAAAACGGTATTAGAATGCAAAATAATGGCTATATTTCGATTTTATAAACTTCACCTAAAACTGATTCAACTAACAGAGCCATCGCATTTGGTAACTTCGGCTGAGACCGTTGATTCGCTCGAAATAAGATTTGAGTTTTAACGCGGCTAAAATGCGCGGGAAAGAGAAACAATTTCGCTTCTCTATTTCGCGTACTTCCGTTTTCTTCCCGCTCTTTTGTGCAGTTCAGTGAACGTACTTCTTTCGTGTGTGCTTATAATTCTCCATTTCTGAATGTGCAATGTCATTTGAAGCCACACTTGTGTATTTATAGCTACTCTAATGTTAACAACTAATTGCAAAAACCCTGATTCTTCCAATGTATTGTGAATATTTTAGATACATTCAGTTCTAGTGACTCTTGGCACCTGTGAATTCGCGCGATTTCTTTTTGCCTATTCGTATCTCAGCATTGCTTTTCTTTTATTTCGGATATTTCATTTCGTTGTCATTCATTTCGTTGGAATCTATTAAGTTAGATAATATTCACTGACTCCCTTAAATGTGTGTCCACAGCTGCTGTCCGAGGAATGGAAGGTCACAAATACTGGAAGAGGTTCTTCGGGAATTCCACTGCAGAAGGAAGCATTGGCCTTCGTTGGTTACCATTCTACCGGGGGTAAGGCAGCGGTTCCATTCCTCTTCAAGTCAAGGACGACCCAGCGCCTTCCGGAGAGCTTCCCTCGTGCCAGAGGCAAAACAAGGCAGAATTACTTCAGTGTAGGGAGAGCATGGAAGTCGGTGAAGCAGTGGTAGCAATTGTGTGAAATATTCAGTGTTGTAGAAAGAATTGGTTCTTTCCCGGCGAATATGATGTATAAATACCTCACGGGTTGCATAGGCAATGCATAAAACAAGATATCTGAAGACAGAAGTGCTTGGAATATTTCTTTCAAGGTATGTTAATCTTCTTTTTTTTTATTCTCTTCTGATTGGCATCGTCTTTATTAGTAGCAGGTATTACTGTAGTTACTCAGGTGCCTCATTGAAAAATTAAGATATGGCACCCCTTAATGAATTAGTAATGAGATAAACCTTTTTTACTTTTCACCTACATATACCTACAATGCAGTACTGGTATTATACATAGAGGTATTACCTATAGCCACAAGTAAAAGGGCCCCTTCTAATTATATTACGAATTTCAGCTTATGAATCGTTTGATTAAGTGTGAGTTTAGAATCAAAAGAGAAAAAGTCAGAAGTAGTCAGACTGTCGTCTGAGCTGACATTATCTGCTGTCAATTGTTCTCTGATACAACCACTGTCTCGGAAAGGTAATTCTTACTCGAATACTCATTTCCTTTTAAAGTAAATGATAAGCAGCATTAACGTTAATATCTTTTGGATTTCACGAAATTGAATTAAATTCAGCATACACCCTTTAGCGGTAGTTCTTCAAATCTTCCTTGCTTCCTTTCTTGTGCTAAATGACTATCTTTGTATGGATCTATTCCATCGAAATTCTCCCTTGTCTAAGGCAATTAGTGAATAACTGCGCCAGGACAGGAGATATTTCAGTAACACCAAGTTTCAGAGATTCTGCTAAAACTCCATCAGCTCCTCCTGCCTTTCCATGCTTCATCTTCTTGGTGGCCTCTATTACTTCTTCTGGGAGAATAGAGGGGGGATTTTCTGAGTTTTGTTTCTTCTTGGTATTCCTCTTCAACATTTTCTGTCTTCTTGTATAAGTTGGTGAAGTATTCGGTTACTGTCCTCAGTATTGCTTGTCTATTGGAAGTTGTTGTGCCATCTTCTTTCTGGACGACCAAGATTTGTTTCTTTCCCATTGCTAGGCGTCGTCTGGCCCTCTTCATACTCTTGTTATTCTCTATAGCTTCTTGTACAATTCTTTCGTTAAAATTCCTTACATCTTCCTTCATCGCCACTCTGATAGACTT
>KZ309192.1:681633-706734 GCA_000376725.2 Ladona fulva | reverse complement strand
ACAGGAAACGCAACACCTGGGTTAGGAAGATAACAGGAGTGACAGACATCATAGATAAGGTAAGATCACTGAAATGGATGTGGGCAGGCCATGTTGCAAGGAGAAACGACAACCGATGGACATCAGCAGTTCTGAACTGGATACCAAGAGACGTGAAGAGACCAAGAAGAAGACCAAGGGACCGATGGAACAGAGACATCATTCAGTATTTAGGGGTAACATGGCAACGAGAAGCTCAGAATAGAGAGAATTGGAAAGCGCTTGGAGAGGCCTACATCCGACGTCGGATTGAAATTGGCTGATGATGATGATGATATCCGGAGAAGCGTCTATATAAAGATATATATATCCGGAGAAGCGGATATATAAAGAGATATATAAATTCGCAAGTAATTCGCTTTTACTAATTCGTACGTCTTCGATCAATCATCCCCATTTATGAAGTCATGCTCCGATTAAGTCCACACTCTGCAATTTTAAACCTTTCCTTTCGCACACTTCGCCTGAAGTGCAGAACTTTCTAAAACTTTAATTATTCTACTGCCCCCTCTGTTGGAGAATTTCAGAAATTTTCCCTCTTGGGTGCCGCAAAATATATCATATCTTTGTTAACGAAAGTTTTAAGTAAGCAGCTTGGGGACTGATCTATCAAGCACAGTTTACTTCGTTTACCAAATCAGTGGTCTCCTGATTTGGTCTCCTTTACGTCACTTCCGAGCCTACGTGACCTATCTCATGAGTTCCCCTCCCTCGTTTCCTTTATGAATAAACACACCTAACATTCTCTTGATCTCCTATGAAGGCCGTCTGCAATCAGTTGCTCATCTCAGCAATGCAAGAAGCGGAATCCGTCCACGTTTTCCCCGTCGGCCCGATCCTGCAATCAGATTTCTTTCTCTAGTAGTATTACTGACATGTATTTTCATCCAAATAACCTCTGCTTTATCATTTTGTTCATTTGATATTAAAGCGGTAACACTGTTTATTTCTAACTATTTTGATACTATTTTCCCACTCGTAGTTCGTTGAAGTGTTGGACGTCCTTTTTTTCCTCAATTCTGACGTCACCTGGACGAACAGACATCTTCAGAGTATGACGTACGGTTGCCAGCGTATGACTCTTTCATTCTGGATAATTTATTCAAACAATTTCTGTTTCACCTTATCTTCAAATATACAGCAAAAGTCATCAATGTATATCCTTTTTGGCGAAACTGCTGATATTTTATCGCGAAAAACGATTCTGTTGTATCGGACGTAAAATTTGCTATACTTCATTCGATTCCGAGTTTTATTGGAACTGAGAAAAAAAAAAGTGATCAATATAGGACAAAATCGCGGGCAGTACTGGAAAGGTCTAATATGGTATTAAATAGCCGATTTTAATAGACTAATATAATAATAGATATTCAGTGCCAAAAGAGAGATAAATAAAAGTGCAAACAAACAAAAGTTAGAGGACTTTAAACTATCTTTATTGTTATTTTCTGGTATTTAACGTTTTAAAGTAAAGAAGCAATGAATATTTATAAACAGTGTCAGAGAGAGAGAGAAATTCGTTACCCAATTATTTCATCAAAATCTTCAAAGTAATTTCAAGGTTGCATTAATCTTTCGACAAAAAGTCTAGAACAACTCTTGCCACAACTTGGACGTCATCCAGAGTGTTTTGCTTATGAATTTCCTGAAGGAACTCATTTTTTCTTCAGTTTCTCCGAAATTCGGAATAAAAGAAATCCCGAAAATAAGGCGGAATTTTGCGAGGAGGCGCTTCAATATGCCTTCCTCGTGAAAATGCAATGACGCGTTATAAGAAAAAAATAGATTCAATTACCATATTTTATTTTTTGGTATCGGAGGTAAACAAGGAGGTTAAGTCGGCGATTTCATCAGAGACGCCGCACGTCGGATGGAGTCATCCGTGGGTTGAAACAGATCCCGGGCGACGGAGTGTAAATTCAAGGGGGAAAAATAAAGGCATTCCTCCTTAAGGGTGATGAGGGGGCGAGAGATTGAATTACGGAGACGCCTTTAATATCTGTCGTCTATTCGTTATGAGATGAGAAAACGCTGCAATGAAATTCTCCTTCCGTCGGAGGTGCGGTTCGACGCCATGTAAATGTAGGCTTAGCATACGTCCCGTATTGACCAGCACTGTCTAGGTTGAGAAGAATTGTCCCGGTGAATGTTGTTCTGCTTAGGATGGAAACTCGGGCAAAGAAAACATCGGAATATTCAAGGATAGAAAAATTAATTAAAGACTAAAATGAAACTGTACTCGTGACAGACGTCGAAAGACTGCTTGAAATCTGTTTGTGCAGATGTAGGAATGGCCTGGCTTATTCGCTCACAAGAATGACTCAAACAAAATTTCAAAACAACGTTCTGGTCCCGGTTTTCGAAATTTAAAGGTCCCGTTTTGTTGTGTTCGGAATGTAGCAAATTATAGTTAGCAACGGAAGTGCGGGTTTTGTTTATAGAGACAGGCTTTTGTTGATAGATGAAAATAATAGTTTATACAAGTATACCAATTTACGGTTTCAGTTTGGAGAAGGAAGGAAAGTTTGAAGGACGGCACAGATAGCGGGAATTATTTAGATTGGCGATCACTACAACACAAGGAGAAGAATGACTCGGTCACCCTAATCACCACAATGGTAGTCTCTGCTCAGCCATTTCCAATTCTGAGGTCTGCCCATTAGCCATTCTCTACGTTGACCTTTCTCCCGTCGTAGAGGACCCTCATCACCAAAATATTCCAACTTTTTGGTCCACTGGCACTCCACACATCTGGGGACCCTTCCTAAGTTGGGCTGTGGGGAATTCGACGGCCAAACGACCTTAACTTTCCTCGACTATCGTCGGATGACGAAAAATAATCCGCTTTTTCAAAATTTTACTTTTAATGATGATTATAAAGCTAAACTCCTCAAGGCGTGTTTTGTAGTTTAGTATCTGTTTAAATTCAGCTATTTTTGATAATCGTTAATTGAGATTAACGTTAAATTTCATTCCAGTGCAAATCCTCACTTCTTCTTCCTTTAGAACCGTACGAGATATAGCAATACATTTTCTTGGATTTTCAAGACTTATTTTTTAAGCGGATTTTATTAAGTTTGCTCTGAATACTATTTTGAGAATGCATTCCAAGCGCCTTCGGTTTGCTGAAGAAAAGGGAAGAGCAATCTGACGGAAATGGATTAAACTGGATTAATGGATTAAGGAGTACTTGTGGGATAGCAATGGCAGAATGAATGTGAAATGATAGTGTCTTGTGCGGGGAAGGGTTGTTTGCGACGGCAGTGTAGAACGGGCGTATGGTTGGAAGGTGGATTGGATTGAATGGTTCTAAAGGAAGAAAATAAAGGAAAAGGCTGTTGAATGAAGCGAATTAATGGCGAAAAAGAGACTAAGAATAAAAGAAAACGCATGAAATAATGATTGGATGTTACTGAAGTGAATGACGTTTGCTAGAGTAGGAAAGTTTGGATGACTGACGTGGAAATGATCCTGAAGAGTGTTACATAACCATATAAGTGCATTTTAAGGGTTATCTTAAATGACGAACTTTACACACTTTCTCGTTGTTTCAAATCCTCCATGCATTGTTTGCAAATTCGTGATTCTTCAAAGTGAAAGATCGGTTTTTGTAATTTAGACGATTCAAAAAAAAATTGAAAGAAACGAAGATTTGCATTCCACTGAAAGCGCATAAAGCGCCAACAGTATCTCATAGAGATAGCCATTGAACGGTATTCATGGATTGTCCAATTATCACTTGAGCCGCATTTCACGAATAAACGCCGTTTTGTGACATTCCTCTCACTTCGACAGAGTATATTCGCTATTTTCAATTGCTGCTTTAATACTTACAGAGTAATGCAGTCTGTGATTTGAAATTCTGTGCCAGAAAGTCGCTCACTTCTCAGCTATATTACTTTTAGGGCTTTTTCATTAAGAAATTTAATAGGATTGGCCAAAAAGCACGATTTCGAAAGCGGCATTTGCCGTCAAGACGAATGCGCTTGAAACTGTCGAATTTTGAATTAATTTTAGTTTAATTTACGGTTTTCTCGATTTGAACCCGGAAAAAAAGTCCGAGTCCGTTGTGAATGTTACTTTCTACTTTATTGTCCTTATCATCAGAATAATCACGAGAGAAATGATAATAATGAACCTACATCTTCATCTACATTAATACATTGCAAGCCGCCTTCCGGCGTGTGGCAGGGGGTGTCAACACCAAGCGTTGTTGTAGCTGATTGTACTCTCGTGTCGATCGCGGAAACAATGAGTAGGATACCATTACGTCTTCCGCAAATGTTCTTTCTCTGAATTTATGAAACAGTCGCAGCCTAGTTTCTAATCTCATTTCTTTCAAGGATTTTCAACCTGCTTTTGAGAGAATTTCCTTAACGCTTGCTTTTCTATCGCTGTACCTTTTAACAAATCGTATCGCCTTGCCCTGCACTTCCTCGAGTTCGCGGGTACACGTTTCATCAGCTGGATCCCATATACTCGCCGCAATTTCAGAATGGAGCCTATCTAAGACAAAATAACATCGCTCACTAACCTTTTAATCGCATCTTCCAACAATGCTCTTTATAAAACCGAGCTTTTCAGTTGCTTTACCGCATATTTTTCGAATATGTCTGCTCCATCGTAAATTATTTATAAGGGTGATTCCGACAATGAATAATGAATTAGTTATGTAAAAATATTATCAAAATTTAACATTAAATGATTATATTATTATACTCGATAATTAATGTAGCTATTTTGGTATATGTTGTAAACAATCCCGCACCACAGGTGAAATGTACATTGCGATGAGTAATATTTTCAAAATCACGGTTATATACTTCGCGGGCAGGAATTTAATGGAAAACTTTTCCCATATATTCATATGAATGTTTGATAAATATATGACTCTGGTGAGACGTGATTCGTGTTGAGTCTAAAAAACGTCAAATAATACTTGGATTTATGAGTCGCGAGGGAGACGAAGGGGAGAAAAATGTACTCCGAATGCATCTTTTGAAAGATTATTATGCAAATGGAAGAGCAATAAAACGATCTGTCAGTTGGAATATTAATTTGAAGGATTCGCATAAACATGGAAATAAAGTCCCGCGAAAAAATATATAAACACTCGAAATGGCCTCTATAACGCGGGCGAAAGGTGCTCTTCTTCAGAAAGATTTACGCTCGAAGGAAATCCAAATTAAAATTGACTGCCTTTAGGAGATTTAAAAGTTTCGTGATAACTGAAACGAGCTTAATGTTTATATTCATTCGGCGATAGTGAGCATGTGGTCGAGAAAAAGACGGAAATACATTTCAAATAAGGAAAATGTTATGATAAAGCAAAACTAAACGTTAATTAATGGGCATAAAAGATGTACGGAAAAAGATATCAGAAATAAACTTTTAGTGTTTTGAGTTTGTTTGTAAAAAATTAGGTGTAAAAAGCAGGGACAGTGCTTAAAGAGTTTTTTGTGGAAGAGATCGTAGAATATGAGGAAATGGATTCTCTATCTATTTAATAGATTTAAATACAGTGATAGCACCATTTTAGAGTTGATTCCAATCAATGAAGTATAATAAATCAACAGTTATATCCAGGAAAGTTTGACCCCATAACAAATCAAAACCACTAATTTCAAGAAATATTTACTAAGTATAGAATTATTATTATTAAATTATTATTAAAATTTGATTTATTCATCCTTTCAAGAAAGTGTGTAAATCGTTTTTTGTATATAATTCTATACTCTGCAATTAGTTGTTTTGATTCGGTGCACACTTACCTGGAAATGCAAAAGACATAAAAAATAAAATGGAAACTATGTTAGACGTCTATCAAATTAATGTATTTACTCAATTATTCGCGCTAAACAATGAAATATAAACCCACGTGACTTGCATTTTCAGTTATTTGTGTAACCATCAGTTGGAGGATCGACTTAAACTACCATTTACTTTCCAATTATTAAATAAAATTTGTTTCTTATAATTTATATAATTCACAATCTTTACTATTAATTAGCAGATCCCGCGCAAATATTTGCGCGTATGGTGTATTTAATATTTCCAAAAATTTAAACGCTTGTAACTACTTCATATCACAGGAAAACGAGGGCGATTTTGCGCAAGATGGTGCGCACCATTGCATTGGGGTGATGGTGCATTGGGAAAAATCCCAAGGAAGAATGGACTTGCTAAAAGTTCGCGATCCCGTCAGAATTTTTTCAAGTCCATTCTTCCATCTCCTATTCTCCATCTTTACAGAATAAGTAATTTCATTACGTATCTTTACACAATGAGTAATTTCTTTGTCTGTTTTGAACTATCAAACATAATAAACGATTAATTTCATCAGTACTTTTTCTAAAACAATTAAAAATCCTTAAGTTCATCGTTATGTCAATAATTTTTTATCTCATCACGGTATTTTTTAATTTCAAAGACTGAGAGTTTCAAGATTGTCAACGAGTTAGTTAAGCTAAACAATACAAAAATATAAAAACTGTAATAAAAAAATCTTGAGCTAAAAGGTGAGTCGTGGTAATATTTGCATACATAATATTTGAAAGCCCACATCAATTTTGTTTATATTCAACGAAAAATATATTTTCCCAATTGATTATTTCATTGTGGTTATTCCTTGCTATCTAATTTATATACGATGCAATTCATCGCATCTTTGCTCTTAGGCGGAGCTGTAAATAATGTTTTTTCTGATAATCCTTAAGTTCTTAATTTAAAGTAGCCAACTTTACTTACATTCATTTACTTCCCGGTTGGTTACAATCATTCCAAATAGTGTCCAGAATCAAAGCGACATTCCTGATTTACTTGGTTTAACTTTTGATATTAAAGCCATTTTAATCCATCATTTATTTATCTAAATCTAACCGTTTCTGAGATAGGGAGGGGGACGGACGGACGGACACTTGGGAAATTATATATAATATGATGATATGATATGATGATATGATAATATGATGGTCTCTTTCGCATTTCATTACCTCTTCTACGTGAATATATTAAGAAATCTAATGGAAGGCAATACGAACTCACTCCTCATCTCCCCTGCTAAGCCTCATTCCCTCTCAAAGACCTTTGTTGGATTACGATGGAAGGATAACCACTGTTTGAACAGAAGACTTCATTGAGTTAAATATCATTACATTTCCACTGGTTTTCTGGAGAATTGGCGAGAGAGTTTCATTTAAGCTTTCTTGGCAATTTCGATTTTCGCGATAAACATTTCTCATTTTGCAAATTCACCTTAATTTTTTCTTACATTAAAAGCAGGAAACAATGTCGAGTGATGGAATCGCACCAAATGGAGTTCCTTTCTTCCCTTATTATGCAAATACCCTTTTCCTCGAAGGCCCCAACTTTCCACGACATTATTCACTCATTTTTATCCTTTCCCCTTCCACAAACAACCTCAGCATAATTTGGAGTCCACAAGATCTTCATTATATAGGACTTTCCCCTCATTGTATTTGGATGTCTAGAGGATGCTATGGAAATGTAGTCACAGAATATCGCCTCCTTGAAATCTGATGGACAAAGACGGCGCAAATGATCTACTTAGTCTTCCGGGAGGCCTTTGAGTATATGAATTGAACGTAATATAGCTTTCGATTTTCTTCCTTTTAATATATTGCAATCGTTTGTTTAGTCTGTTCAACGCTTACTAATTCGTCATTACTTCACAAATTTTATCATTCTCATATGCGACATCTGCCTGTCTGTCCCACGCACTTCCTACATTATCCACACTGTTTCTCACTTGCGTTTAGTCAAATCATAAGCGGAATTCTAATACCCACTTAGACCAGCTTTCAGTTATTCTCTTTTGTCCTTGCGTCATTCCGTTTCTTAGACCCAATAAACTGATCAGCAGACTTTTCTACGGATTGGGAAAACATGGAGTTATAGAATAAATCCAAATTGCCCTGGAATTGTCTGGAACAGTAGCCTGGAACTGGAACGCTACGTTTTCGTTCTAAAGCTTTGTTTTCCATAATTAAATGTGTAGAAAAGCCCTAAATTCTAATGTAGCCCTATTCTTATTTCTTTTACATTGTTGAGCTGAAGAATTCGAATATAAAGAAATTCTGATTCATTAAATACTCTTTTGCGTTTTACATAAGTATGACTTGATTGCGATCGACTCCATTATTTACATTAATTTCTCTGAAGAACACTAAATAATTTTCGCTTTTTAGGGATGAAAATTCGCTTTAATGATCCATCGAATACAGTCTAAAATGTCCATCTTTGCTAAACGTTCAAATGAAAAACTGCGATAATATTTCAGTCATATTAATACCTTTAAATACATTTAATAAGGTTAAATGATGTATAAGAAATACGCAATTTCTAGAACCTCAAATTCGATTGACGAGCATCTGGTAAAATAGCTACGAAAGTATTTAACTAATAATTTGAAGTGCAGTATCCGTCGTTAAAGATGCTTGTTTCAATATAAAGAACAATTTTCACTCTCTTTTTTCCGCTAGAACTTGTTTTAGAGGCAAATTAACGAATGCAGGCTTTCGTTACTATTAGTGCTGAATCGTCCCATGCATTTTTAACAATTTATTTTTGCTTAGGAAAACGTACACAGGATGATTAGCTTTTAGTACCCCCTCTGGAATCGGTTGTAGCTTCGACGTGGACAGCTAGGGTCATTTTGCGCCAATTAATTAAGTTTCAGCCTCTGATGAAAGTCACTGGCGTCATTGTGAGCTCAACTTCACCTCAGGCGTAATTGCTAGTGTACATGTGAGAACTGTACTGTGGAGGCCTTGTGCTTTGAAATAATTTGGTTTGGCCCCGTAGGAGGTGAATCAAAATACCTTATCAGGTACGCATTAAGAGTTTTCTGAATAGCCTCGTTTTCTTAAAGAAGCTCAATACTTTGTTTATTGAGTCAGGATCATCCCCTAGGGTTGTGCCTATGCCACCACTGATTCACACGACCTGCGGGCAGTTTCATATTTATCATATTCAAGCAGGTGTTTGATGCTGATTTGACAGTCGCACTGGTCAAAGGAAGGAGGTATGCGTGTGTGTGAGCGCTGGGCCCATTCCCAAGTCGTGTGACCATCACCACCTCTCCCCTTTTCTCCTAACAGATGACGACGCTGATGTAACTGGCTTTATGAGACGTAACTTGCTGTTCGCGAGACCTCTCCAGGCTAGCATCCACTTCCCGAGGGACACTTTACGCAGATACGTCATCACATGTGACCTGTACAAACTCGGGCAAGGAGATATGCAAAGGCTCCTTGGCAGCTTTGTCTCCTTCTTCGTTCCCCACAATTCCCACATGCCCAGGGAGCCAGAGTGGTATAATAGTGATGCCTTTTCTGTTTAGTGAGGCGAGTGGGGGATTATCTCTTGGGTTATATTGTGTGTTGGGGAGGAAGGCGGCTATGCCTTGTAATGAACTAAGTGAATCTGTACACATTAGGAATGATCCAGTGTTTCCTTTTATTTTGGGAAGAGCCAGATAGAGGGCTAAGTCTGGCTCTAATAACCACATAGTGAGATGAACAGGACGTGTATATTTTAGACCTGTCGGTGTACACGGGCGACAAGTCGTCGTGGTTCTCCGAAATTTCGTAAAAGGTCTATAGACATTCTTAATCCGTAGTGGAGGTTTTGTACTGCTTGTGCATTACAAGATAGATCATAGGACTGGGAGGTTTTTAGAGCATCCAGTTAGGTAGACGCAGTTGGTAAGTAAAAATTCTGGGATAAATTAAGGTCCTGAATACGAAGCATTCATCGGTCGGATTTATTTTTTCTTTTGGATAAAGTATTCAGAAAGGCGTGGTATGGAAATTGTGTGCAACATGGGGGTGATGGCACAGCGAATCTGCACATCAGAATATTGCTGGTTCCCCTGCATCGGCGTACTCGTATGTACTGAGAGCGAAAAAGTTCTATAAGTGCCAGTTGCAATCCGAAGTCCAGCATTTTGGACGGTTGATAGAAACCTTAGGTAAATTTCTCGTGCGGAGACGAACACTGCACACCCGCAGTCTAGCAGAGGTCTCACACCAATGCTCGGTAGAGCCGAAGTATCATGATGATGATACTTCGATACCCCACGATGACTTACGAGTACTTAATCCAATCAAATGCCTTTGACAACAAAGTGAGGTTAACAAACGTCTATTTAAAGTCCAAATAAACAAATACGTTGACTATAATAGGTCGTTGATCTCCCCTCCAGCTAAAGTGCAGCATCAGCCAAAAATGCTGTAACTTCGTCAATTTAGCGAATTTTTACATGTACTTAGAGAATTAAGTAGCTAACAGGTTAAACCAATAATTCTTAGTATTATACTTATTATTTTTACATTTTAAGTAAATTAAAATAATAATAGGATTCCATTGACCCGACCGTCACTGCTTGTTTTGTATTTCACTCATTCCGTCCCCAACACTGTCCAAGTTAATTTCTCCTTTCGATCTTATTAACAGAACTCTTACAATTATTACCGTGTATATCAAACACTCTGCTCTTTTCAGAATGAAAACAAAAAATTTTTACGTAAACTACACGCTTTTTTATCTTTATCATTTGCTTCGGACATTCTTTTCACATATTTTCTTTATTTTTTCAACTTTGTCCGTCACCTTGGCTTCATTTACAATTAATTCGCTCTTCCCCTTTTTACATTCCGGTCACATTCCTTTCATCCTTTGTCATTTTCATTCCGTATATTCTTTTCAAATGTCAGAACTTACTTAAAATGTACAACGTCACTTACTCCACTCCACGCTCATTTCATTTCAACTTTTTTCTTTGCTTTTGGCTAATTCAAGTTTCTCAACAGTTGACTCGTAACCAATTCCATAAATTAATGGTACAGAGGCTGAGCTAAATTGGCAGACGGAAATTAAATTAATAATGCGTATAAAAACGAGAAGAGTCTAAAGTAATGCAGTCAATTCCAATTCAATTTGATGATATCAATATGAAAAGGCGTGGCTTAGTGAAGAGCAGATTAACTTCGTGATTTTCCACAAGATTTATTTCCATTTGACCGGTTTTGCTTCCGAAAAGTATTTTCAGTGAACAACAAATTTTTGTTGTTAACTCAAAATGTTTTATATCTTTTAAAAGTTTTAACCCTTCATATATCCTCCTCAGCGAGCCTTTTCATATTGATATCATCAAATTGACTTGGATTTACATCCTGGGCCGAAGGTATCTTACATACTATTGTTAAAAGTGCTTCGACAGCTGAGGTCATTTTGCACATTTGAGCCCCCACAGGGAATCGAACCCGGGACCGCTTTTACTGAAGTCGAACTTGTTGCCCACCTGGCTATCCGGAAGCCCGGATCCGGATTTTTTCAACTGGACGACAGCCTTTTTCTTAAATCTTCCTCGAATCCTATTTTCTAGGGAAGTAAAATATAGGCATTCCGTAAATTTTAGTACTTAAAAAAATCTATTTTTTACGTAGTTGATTAAAGGAAAACAAACGTTAACCCGAACCACCATATGAGTTTATTAATATATTAGTGTTATTGTTCACATCTAAAATACAACGGCGCGCATAGAGTGTGACAAGAGCGGGACATACAGCTCGAATACATTGGTGTTTTGCAGAACATGTTGACATTATTTTTGTAGACTTCGTAGGCCGAGTTTAGGTGAAGGCGACGAGAGGTTAGCGGCACCGTCCTCAGGCAACGTCCTCCAAAAACTTGATGGAGGCGACCTCTTGAAGTGCGAGTTCCCAAACCTTTTGAGAGGCGGACCACATAAGTGCACAACGGCCAGACCCATAGGATAATTTATTTTTCCATCAAATTGCTGCTGACATCGCGAATAAATACCAATACGTAAAACAGTTTTCGCTTGACAAAAATGCAATTACAATGAATGTCATCGGTTATGTCATCCACTCATGAGAATGTCCGGATTGTAATATCAACTTATTTCACGGGACGGACCTCAGTTTGAGAGTTTGAAAAAAAAACACAAGGAAAAAGGTGACTCTGCAGCTAAGGACGTGAGCGTACCCTTTAAAGAAAATTTGTCTCTTGGAATTTGACTTTGGTAGCACTTTCTATGTGTTTATCATTTAATAGATGCCATTTTTAATATTTATTTATTTAATATTTTGTCGGTGGCAAAGGTTGAGGTATGAATAATAATATGTAGGGACCCCTGAAAAATCTTCCGTGGACTTCATATATCTTTTTAAGCTTAGTTACAAAAACACAAATATGTAAATGTTTTTGCTCGACTGGTGAACGATATACATCAACATCGCCCTAAACTATCGCTTATTTTCAGTTAGTGGTACATTCGACTTGTATGTCATTGTTACCAACAAGATTTCATCAGTAAAATCATAACAGAAAAGGGGCGCAGACTAATAATGGTATAACAATACTGGCAATATGTTGTCATATACAAGTTTCCACCTTTAATATTTACATGAATCTGTACTTTATTTGTGGTGTTCTTCTCCCATCGCCATTGTGCTTTTCTGCATCCCAACTACTCTTATAATCCATTTTTGGTTTCCAAAATGCTCTCTTTTTAATGTTTCCCTTTTACATTTGCCCTTTCGAAGCGAAGACAGGTCAGCATCGCTTCCTTATTCGATTTTCCCAAAAACGGCTTCCCAAACTGTTTGTGTGAATCCCAAGTTGTGCTTCCGTCAAACGAAACTGGGAATTGCTCCATTCGATTTCGGAGATCGATTTTCCATTCTATTCGCTGCACGTGTAACCAAACCCAACGACGAAATGCTGTTCATTCTTCGACGGTCGTTTATGAATTTAACATTAAGAGTAGTGAGTCGAATGAATTTCGTCTAAAATTGGAGAAACATATTTCGCAGTTTTCAAGCTTCGCAAATAATTGTTCTAACGTGATATAGCCCTATTGACATCAACCTAACAGACCCGGGTTTGACTGCACAGTCCGTTCTACATTTCCGTGAGAACGTGCATAAAAATGGGTTCCGTTATTTGGAGCGCCTGTAAATGACCTCTATGCAAATGTAACCACTCCTTGGAGTACATGTTAATAAGCAGGTTCATTACCACATCACTCTATCTTGTTGCTTAGACCATTCTCTTCAAACTCAGCACGTTTGATTCATTTATGAATCGAAATGTTTTTCTTTTGGAAGTGACTACTTTTCTTTTAGACATCTTTCTCTACACGGATAATGAAAAACATATGCTTGTTTATATAGATAATTAGGCTGTTTCACACGACCTGAATACGGCCCGTGGTGTCTGATTTATTAATTATCTTTTTGGGAATTCTTGGTCGATTTTAAGAAAGAATGCGACACGCAAACTGGCCCTGTTAGTACATTCCGACCGAATACAATCCAACTGATTATCTTGTTATTCGTGTACTTTTGTAATACTTGACTGATATTAGTATATGCGACATTTAGGTATCACATAGTTGAACTACATTTATCGATGTTTTTACTAAGTTTAACGAGTTTTTTTAACTTTCTTTTCAGGGAATATTTAGGGAAATTGTCGAAAAGAAATTTCAGGAGGAGAAGGAATTAAAGATATATGGAAGCAAATTCTAAAAACATATCCGTATCTATGTTGCTAGGTCAATTTTTACACAAAGGATTACTCTATATTGTAAACAACTGTACCATATGACGGGAATTCGAAACTGCAAAAAAATTGGCAGGCAGATACTGGGAGGATTCGCAACTGTCGTCAACTTAGTGAGGGAAATAGGTTCCCAAATAGAGTAGAACACAAATCCACAGTCAATTCTGTGGTTTCTGAGAAACAGAATTTCCTTCGCACCTCGTCTGTCTATTGTCTGTTCTGAGGATTCGATTTCGGGTAATCGCTCGAGTATTTTGTGGAGCAAAAATTGAAACTGTCTGAGGCGCAGCTCGATGACGCATTTCGGATTCCGTCTGGATGAACGAATGCCCGTCGCAGGAATGGCATTCATTCTAATTACACATCCATCCCTCGGTTTCAGCTTTATCCGCTAGAGGGCAAACAGGAACGCAGAGATTTCAATACCGAATCGTTATCAATTCAAAAGCAGGTGAACGGAGACCAATTTTTAAGTCACGATTTGAAGGGAGTCCAGCGTTTCTCGCTTTTATTTTCGTATCATCTGCGGGTAGATTCATTTGATGTTACATTTCAAAGCCATGTCTGATGACGTAATAATGTTGTTCGCCAAGTCGCCGGTGTTCAAATTATGTGGAAAATTATTATTCCGAGAAGCGCGATAACATAAGAAACTCATAATCCGTTCAAAAAGGTTTCCGAAAGGAGCTTCTGTTTCATTTAATTGTAAAGCGAGTCAATTAATCCAAACTTGTTATGATTTACATTCATGCAATAACGCTGCATAGTAATAATGTGATCTGAAATTATTCAAAAGGCCGTAAAGCGGGGCTCTAGTGACTCCTAGAAACAATTAACCGCTTGTATTCCAACGAAATTGCCCCTTAATAGATCTTGTTTGCCTTGTGCTTGGATGGATGCGCTGCCGTACACGGACAGCTCTTACGAAAGCGTCTTTGTTGGAAATCGAGCTGCTCTTATTCGTTTAATTCCTTTACATCATTTTAATGCTCAATTTTCTAGTACTGCAGCTCAATGCTTGTCAATTAGTTTCCACCTATAATGATCGGAATCCCCAATCGGAAAAATTCCACTTTTTTCCGCCTCGGTAAAGACGACGTAACCAAAAAGCAGTTTTAATGAGTGGAACGCATTATTGCAGAGTCCAAATGAAATTGTGAATGATTGCATGTATTCGAGTGAAATGTCTCTAAAAGTGCAGTATTCAATTGAGAGATAGAAAGCTGTCAGAGTGATGGTAGGCGATGAGGAAAAATGGCTTTATGTGGCAACCTTCACTAGCTTTTGCGCAAGTCTTTTGACCGAATCGGAATGATTGCCGCTTATGCCACTGTCGCATTACTCAAATGACTTGCTGATGACGTAATTTCTCTTAACATATTGGTATAGTTTTTCTTTTGTTGATCAAACAGCAATCACCGGAGTTTAATCGCTCTAAAATCTGTCTAATTTTAGGAAATTTTTATATTAAAGATTAAAGAAATTTTATCTTGCGATATCTAACCAATAAAGTCGCACAAACTACTTTAATTTAAAAATAACAGAAGACCAATCTTCATTTGTTTAATCGCTGAAAGGAGCGTAAAGTGTCACGCATGCAATTTACTATGTTTTGAATCTGTATACAGTTGCTCAGTCGATGCAACGAAAAGGGATCAGTTTTACAGCGCTCAGTTGTCGCGGAATCGCAAAGAAATTCGCTCATTGAGATATGGTGGCGATAGTTGGGTGGGTGAGAAGAGGAGCGAAATGGATTGACGAGGAGAGGAAAAAAGAAGATGTTTGTTCGACTTGGATGAATGGGTTGGATTGAAATTGTGTGCGAAGAGAATATGAACTGCCGTAGAAGAAGCTATCGGAAGAAGAAGCTAAGGAGGGAATGAGATGATGAAGGAAAGAGATGATAAAAGAGTGAAAGGGAAAGCTCAGCAGAAGTCTGAGGGAAAAAATGAATTGGAGAGATTAGAGGAGTAAACGAGACGTCTAAAGTGCTTACTTCGAGCGATGGAATGCAAAATGGGAATGCCTCAACTGTTGAGTTAAACCGCGCGGTTGTTTCAACTGCTTCACTTCCAGAATTATATTCCTCAGACGTTCGGTTCATTCTGATGCAAATCCGATGCAATGCTTCGTTAGAAATTCTGCGCCGAATCCCTTTCCTCTTATGGAATGGATGTCAGGTACTCTGCGGGATGATCATCAAAGCTCGATTCAAAATTAACAAATTCCCGGTAAACTTCAGTTATTTTGCCGTTCAATCCGAGGCTTTTCAGTTCCGGATTACCAAAGAGGAATCCTAAATGCAACCCGAATCGAGTGTAGGCAAGAGCAATACGTAGTCTAACTTTTCTGCAAAAAATTGAGTAATTCTATTCATTGATGCCAGGATTTGAAAAACTTTCCTTCCTTATTTAGAGCTATGAGGGTCGTTCAATAAGTCTTTAGGAAATCAAAGAGATGACGCTCGTAGTATCATATATGGTTTGTTTTTAGTAAGCATCCCCATCGCTCACTAGATGGCCCCAAAGTGACTTTTCCTGTAAGAATACATTCCGCGGAATTTCGGCGATTCATTTGTGTACTTCTCGTTGTGATAGAAAGATGAAATTCACAATATCACTATGTCGATTGGTGGTTTTCTAATGCATGCTTAAAAGACATTTTCCAAAATGACGCTGAGTTCGATGCTAGGACGGTTCAAATTTTTCCCATTTAAAATACATTAGGCGGATTTTAAATAGCTTTTACGAGGAACTTTCCTCATGAGAAAGATAGATAGATATAACGTGAAATACTAATAAATGACATAGGCATGTTGACAAATATTCCAGATAGCATGCTATGGCGCTGCAACTTTTTGTTCTTTACATTTCTATAGGAAGCTCGGAATTCGTTTAGAAACACTCTCTGAAAGGGTTGTGACTTAAACCCCAGATATTGTTAGAATGCTCCAGAACGTAATAAGTAGTAATACGAGTATTATTCTTAATAGTGTTTGGTTCGATGCCAGACCGGTTCAATTTTTGAGTAAGGTTTACGAGAGTCGTTCAATAAGTCCTTAGAAAATTCAAGAGATGGCGCTCTTCGTATCAGAAATGGTTTGTTTTTGATAAGAAACATTGCTCATTAGATAGCTGTTAAAGTCTCGGTTATATTCATTACATGGTTTCATTTTTATTGCCGATTGAAGCAAACATTTTTGTTTATTTAGAAAAATGGAAAAAACCGAGTTTGAGCAGTGATTAAACACATATTTAAAAGGCTTAACACCAAAAGAGATCAAAGCTTAGTTGGATGAAGTTCATGGCACATCTGCTCCTGTGTTTTCAACTGTTTACAATGGGGTAAATGAGTTTAAACACGGCCGTACATCCACGAAAGATGAACATCGTTCGGGACGTCCAGTGGAAGTGACTACCTCAGGAATGACTGACAAAATCTACGATATGATTTTGAGTGATCGACGATCCAAAGTGCGTGAAATAGATGAGGTCAAAGGCATATCGCGAGGTACAATGTTTTCAGTTTTGACGAGTTTGCGTCGTTACATAGCTGTGGACGAAACATGGACATACTAAAACACTCCAGAGACAAAGGAACAGTCGAAACAGTGGATTTTTGAATGCGAATGGGCTACAAAGAAGGCGAAATCGGCCGGCATGGTGATGGCCACGGTTTTTTCGGAATGCATGTGGAATCATCCACACCGATTACTTGGATAAAGGTCAAACGATAACTGGAGAGTATCATGCGTCGCTATTGCACTGGTTAAGCAAAGAAATCAAGAAAAAAGTCCTCGTTTGAAAAAGGTCATCTTCCATCAAGACAATGCACGGGTGCACACCTGCGCACCTCCGATGGCCTATATTATAGAGTTACAGTTCGAATTATTACAACACCCACCGTATTCACTGGATTTGGACCCCAGTGGCTTATTTTTATTTCCAAACTTGAGAACATGGCTCTCTGGACAACGGTTCACGTCGAACGAGGAGGTCATCGCCCAAACAGATGCCTATTTTGAGGGCCTTTCGAAGTCCTACTTTGGACAGCTTAAGAAAGTTGGAGAAACGTAAAAGTGTATAGAGGTAAAAGGGTATTATGTTCAAATATAAAAAAATCTACACTGAATTATTTGTTTTTCTATCTTTTATTAAGGACTTATCGAACGACCCTCGTAACAATGCATACGTAATCCCGAAAGAAGTTGCAAACATTATCGGAAAAATCGAACTTGGAACTCGAGAACACAGCGAGCCGGAAATAATTCCGCCGGTGTTTGTTATGTCATCAGTCACTTTCCCTTCCCCTACCTGCGTAAAAACTACTTTGGAGAGGTGGTGAGCCGAGAAAGTAAGATCAGGAGTTAGCCTTTGCTTGCCACACAACGATGATGTATCTTTTGGTAAATTCCTTTCTAAAAAGTTGCTTCATAAAGACGAGATGAAGTGTGCTGTGTCAATGGTCTGGTTTTATTGGTATCTGTTACTTTGGTAATAACATAAACTACCAAATACGATTCTTCACACGATTAGGGTTGTCGGAATTTCGATTCAATTGGTCGTGACATTTCCTATCCTATAGGCTATTTAAGATCGTTAATCAACCGTAAATATAAACGACCCCATAAACAAACATAATTGAAACAGCTTTAAACAGGCATTTCATTGGGTATGCAATTTTTATACTTGGCATTAAAAAATAAATTCCGGAAATCCTCTTTTGTTGTACAGGCATGAGTGAAAATAACTCAAATATTGCAGGGTAACATAAGATTAGGGATACTCGTAAAAACTCCTTCAGCGGAGCATGTTGCAACACAGTAAAGCTTCCGTTAAAGAGGTAACGGTATTTCTTTCGCTGGGAATGATATGTGAGATTCGGTTTAAAGGAATGGTAGCATGGGTATCGGCTCCGAGGCTGACACCAATTTAGAAGAACGGACCTAATTTTAAGAAAGACATTGATGGAAACGATGCGTAAACGCGATGGCAGCTCTAATGTATGAGTTATAGAAAGTGCATGTTGAATGCATTTGCAATTTAGAATCGTCAATCAAGTCGAATACGTCTTTTTACTACAAAATAACGTTATGGACCTCCGACTCACTGATTCTCTAACGGAAGGAGAACAGGTGCATGGAGCAGTCGTATTTTCTTACCTACTGTCGCCAACATTATCACAAATATGCTCGATATGTAATCTCAGAATACTGTTCCAAAAAGTGATAGCGAACCTTATCTCGGATATTTCACATGGATCTTTAGTAATAATATTACTACTAAAATTAACTTTTGCAATGTTTCGTAAGTGAATGTAGGTATTGAAAGTAAATTAACAGGAATTTAACGACTTCCTTAATGTTATTCGTGATTATTTTATTATTCGGTGCTGATAACGTTTTCGGTAGTATGTGTTGATTGTTTCGGGGTGTTTCTCTTAATTATTTCCTTAATCGTCATCGATATAAAATGTGAAAGTAATTTAGTAGTAAATTAATCGAAAGCGAACAGCGAAGGAATCTGCGATCAATATTAAAAGTAATAAATTCATTCTTTCGGTGTACTCATCACCGATTATCGGAGGCGGGCTGTAATCCAACGGCAGATTTCTCAGAGCTTATCCCCTAAACATTCTTTATTCGCAAACGCATATTTTACTATTTACTCGAAAAACGAAAACTTCCTCTCCCTTTTTGTTAAATGTATTTTTTTCGAAACTTTAAAATTATTATTTAGAATTTGTCAGGAACAAGAATACAAAAATATTTACGGGATTTTTAGATTTCGATAAACTAAAAATGTAAATTTAAGTAATTTATTAGAGTGGATTAGATTTCAGGGATCTTCTGTATGACCAATTAGCATTGAGTAACCAAATTTCTTAAAATAAAGTGGAAATAAATGCGAATAATACATGAAAAGTCTTAAAATTTGATCAAGTTAAATAACCGTAGAACCATTTGCTCGTGATGAATGTCCAGAAATGATGTCAAGGACGGATGACCACAGTGGCCAGATGAGCCAAAAGTGAGAGTGCGAAGCGGAAGACCCAGGATAATCTACTGATCGAGTTTTGGTGAATGGGTTGCAAAATAGAGGAGACGTACTTATAGGAGAATGAATGACAGATTGGGGTAGAGGACGAAGAATAATGGAAGAGAGAAGTTCATTATTGTCCGCAATGTAATATAATGAAAGCTGAGTTCGCATTGGTGTTTACGCCAACAGCCACTCGCCGGAAGGTGGCTTGCATAGTATTCATGAAGGCGGCTTTAGAAACCAAATGTAATCTGAAATGTAAGAGATGCTCTTAAAGAGCAGTTCACAGAATCCACAACTCTTCCGAAGACATTCGTTCATCGTATATTCGTAAAGAGACCGTCATTACTACTACTCATAGCGTAAAGGACTCACTGATTGCATTTGAATAATTGAAGGCATGTTTTCTAAACTGCACACCGAGTAACTTAAATCCTTCAGACGAATCCTTGAAAGAAATATGCGCCTTAATTCTGAATGTAAGTTCTCTGTCCGGAATAAATTCTCTATTCCATTTCCCCGAAAATGTTTTAAATAAAGAATCGTACCCATTAAGAAGGAAAAAGGTTTCAAAACAGCGATGTCTTTCTATTGCATACGATTTTATGTTAGAACATTTGTTATCTCAGGGTAGGAACATTTCATAGTTTATATCGTTCACGGCGCAACCCAAACTCATTTCTTTGCCTTTAAACTCAGATTTTGTACTCATGAACGACTTTAATACTAGAATCGGGAGAGCATTTCAGACTACGTGACGTCCGCCTCCTCTCCCAGACTCACTTCATTAACCTCATTTGCCATCGGTATGAGCATTATTAGCAGATGTAAATGCTGTACTTATATTAAAAAAGAATTCTACGTTACTCTTGTTACGGCTAATTTCACCCTTCCATTGCCACTTATTGTCCTTCTGTATTTAGGTCTTAAATTTAGGTATTATTCGTTGGTTGAGAAATAAACTTCTCCACGAAACGCAGATGACTGAGGTATGGTTGAGTATATGGTACATACACTCGACACACACACAAGCGTACATATACTTTCGCAATAATGACGCTATATCTATGCGGCATTACGATTTTTTCTTCCTTAGGGCTCCCGTTAGAAACCGTGACTTAGGAGTTGTTTACTTGTTCATAACCCTCGCTGTTTGCTTAAACATGAGAACAAGTGATGTTTGCCTTTAGAGATAGTTTTTGCTGCTCATCTTCTCAATTCAAACATGTTTTTAGGTGCCTTAATTAATCCCTTAGTGAAATTCAAATGAGTTTACGCTGAAGAGCTACCTTAGCAATGTGAAAATCCTTTCAGTTGGTCGGTAAATATTTGTTGGATGGGAACGGTGTGTTAAATTTATATAGAAAACAAAGGGTATAAGTTCGCGTGAGCCAAACATCGTCTGTTTTTATAAGTGGACACTTAGTTGCTTCTGTGCTCAGATTATGCGATACTTTCCATGTATTCAGCCGTCTCGACTTCAGAAATGTCTAAGTATAACCAAAGGTAATATGTATTTCGATTGGGATGCGTACAGATCATATTCCTTTCGCACAATCAAATTAAAAAGAACCATGGATGTTAAGACAGTGGCATTAAGAAAGGATATTTAATTTTGTATTAATCGTTGAATGTATAGGATTTTCCTTACTTTTCGACCCGCAATTTCCTTATTGGATTTTTTTTCCTCACCTCGAATGTAAGAATTCCCATCAGATTTACATATTTCTCACCAGCTTAGGAAATCAATGAAGACGCAATAGAAGAAGAAACATGTTAATGCTCATATCTGTGCACGTGCTAATTTGGAGGTATATTACAAATTTAGCGCACGAATCTCTCGAATCTATCCATTATGTATGAATTCACATACCAATTAATAAGTATTATATACCTAATATTTGTGTTACTAAAGTAATGCGGACTTGTAATCTACACAAGGTCCATGTATTTAACTTGTGCTTTTACATTATGCATGGATACATGTAAGAGTTGAACCGAATAGCGAATCGAAATAAACAAGAGATTGGCGTGATTCAAATAGTTACAGCAGATTCCAGGAAAATTTTAACTTGGGGAAGCTTTTAATTGTCAAAAAGGATTTTAGACGCTAAAAAGATTCCGTTAAAGTTCAAAAAGTAAAAATAAATAACAAGGTTGCCTCTGTTAAGTAACTGAAAAGGCACTTAAAAGCAGTTTTTCTTTGGAAGTCCCCCAATTTGTAAGGGGTTAATTAAACGGCAATCGGTCCACGTCAGTTTTCGCCCCACAAAAAGTGCCCCCTTTTGATCGGCGGGGAAATTATAATTTCATGCTTCGCTTGTCATTTGACGTCGCACGTGTCTCCCTCTGTCTGCTGACATGGAAAATAATTTCTGCCCGCAAAAGGGATGGACTTATCCCGGGGAGGATCGGCAATTAAAAGAGCCGCGCTGACGACTTAAACTGATTTGGAAACGCTTTGAAAGGGCTTTGCCGAGAAAAAGGAATACACGGATGGATTTGTGGATGGATTGGAAATTCCACTCAGAAACATCATTTTGGAAAATATATATAAGAATACGTTCTCTTATATTAATTGTTAACGTAACTTCTTATGTTATTCTCTCATATTATCAGAACTCTTAGCTTAGTGGATTTAATCGCCTCGGGATACAGAGCATTGATATTTCTAAAGATGTTCTTATTTTTTCATAAAAACATCCCACTGAACAAAATCACAACCTTCAATATTCTACCAGTGAATCATATGTAGTAGTTAGGCCTGCCCCTTCTGCCTCAGAAATGGCTTGATGTGGAGATAGTGTCTTTCTGAGAGGAAGAAAGTCCAAGGAAAACTGTTTTCATCTCTGAGAAGTCTCGAGTTCGGACCCAGGAGCCGATAATATGTTTCCATGAGAAATGTACACAAAGTACATTTTCATGCCTAGCAGACTTCGTCTGTTTTAGAAAATTAAAATAGAAATAACGTACCCACGAAAGGGTCCAAAGAATGGAAACCAAGCGTACATTCTTATTTCAGTAGTGAAATATTGATATAGAATAGAATTGGCGATCATTTTAAAGTGAAAATTTGAGCAGCTCATACCCTTGGTCATGGCGATTCGAGCTGATGCATTACCCCGTAAGAATATACGGGGTTATAGGTCCGCATAGATTTAACTGTAGGGACAAACGACATACATTATGTAGAAGGGTCAATTTTCTGCGATTCCAGCATACGTATGTAAAGTAGGTTTTACGAATCGCACGGGCTCGCATACCGCCATGTGCTCCAACTAATTTTCCAATGGACATTTAAATGTAGCTTTGTCACTACCAATAGGACGAAGGTATATTACGGCGAGAAAAGGAAGATTTTTCGAAGACGAACGAAATATTAACGCAAACAAAGCTTTAAAGCTTTGAGTTTATGCAATTCTCACGAACTGCATAACGAAATCGAGTTAGTAATATTTCGGTATTCTACTAATATTCTTAGCTGAAAATTCTATCGTGATTAGTATTTACTTAAGAATTCTTCTTACATATCAACTGAATCAATTATTATTTTCTTAATTTCTAAAAGACATAAGTGTGCGCGCCTAGACCATGTTTGTGGACTATACCTGAGGCCTTGCGCCTACGGGACCTCTTCTGCTATCTCTAATGCAATTCTATTTCTACACTGAGTGAGGGTATATCTGAACAGAACCAAATAACTTATGTGGACAATAAATAATTACCTTAATCATGAAAATTTAAGGAAACAAATAAAAGAACAATCCCTGAATTAGCTTCAAAACATTTTATTGAATTTTATTGTTCAAGATATTTCTTTTGTATATCTCAATTTTGGTAAAAATCTCCCACATTTTTCCCTGTCTTTCTGAAGGGTACTGTAGAATAAATTGATGAATCCTCAGTTATATACAACCCTTCACTTGAAAAAACAGCTGAAACACTCCTGGATTTCTTCAACGTGGTCTTCGGTGTGTTCCTTAGCTTTGTATATCATTATTGTAAATGCTGAAAGACTTAGCTCCTCTTAAAAAGGCGACCACCTTCATCCTCTAAGGGGCTTCCATTCCCTGTGTATTGACCTCGGCTTCTGCCATCGCTTTGATGTCAATGGGACGGATTGTTTTCAATCACAAAATTCTACAAAAGTTTTGTTTTTTATTTTCCAAATTCTCGCATTTTACAATAGAAAACGTTGTTACACGATCAAAATAAGAATTGTTATTCTATTTTCCTTGTTTTAGTGCTCGTTTCTATTTTGTTGGGTCATTGCTTCTAATTTATAATTGCACAAGAACAAAAGGCTGCAATCAATCACAAAGAACTGAACACGCATTTCTTATAACAAGGTTTCTAGTCATCTGTATTGGAACCAAGGATACATTTAGCTTACAAATTTCGATATATGATAGTCCATCTGCTGTGTAATAGCCCTCTAAATTTCTTAGTTCTATCTTATCAGAAAGTGCATGGAATAACTGTTCAGTTTGCTTCAATGCATTTCTTATGGAGAGTTACTGAGATATATAAATACACGGTGGTGATTATTCTATAAAAACAAGCGAACTCTCTAAATGTCTAAAATGACGCACCTTCATTTCATTTGGTCACGAAGCCTATCAAAATTCAGAACTAAAATAATAAAAATGGAACGTTCCTAAACTCGCATAAGCTCTATGGGAAAATGAGAATTTGCGTTGAATAGAGCATGATTGTGTCCATAAATTAATGAATTCATGAGAAGCGCCGTTTAAAAATCCAAAAGGCATTCTCCTTCTCCGGGGAATTTTTCTCTCTTTTCCGGAAAAACAGTTTGCGGAGAATTTGGAATTCATGGGACCGGCCCTTATTACGGCCAATTTGGCGGGAAAAGGAAGGTTGCTAGGGGAGAGGTGACGATAATGAGTGGAGAACATTGTTGAAAAATAAAAGAGTGCTTCAGAAAGGATGAGAAGGAATGCGTTCGGATGTTGCGCGAGACCATTTTGCCAGTGCAAAATATTGTCGTAGGAAGCAATTGCGGGGCACACTTACGCATCGACGGCACACTAAACACTCTAGATCACACTAATTGTACCAGACTCTGTTCGGATTTTGTATTATCTGAAAAATTGCATATCACAGTAAAAATCCACTCTAATCACTTTATTTCGTACATTGATACAATATTGTAGACATTTCTGTACTTTGTTCAGTATTGTATAACAGTGATTTTTCGTTTGGTAACTAATCTATGATTTTTTATTTCATATATTAGAGAGAAAATTAACTGACCATATGGAACTGTAGGTTCCTGATTTGCCGTTACATTTTAACACAAAATTAATATTCTCTGTAAGGAATAAATAATAAAATAATCAAATTATTTTGCTGATTTTAATTATTATTATTATTATCCTAAATATCTGAT
>KZ309192.1:585398-678798 GCA_000376725.2 Ladona fulva | reverse complement strand
TTTCCGAAGTGCTATTTGTTTAAGAATTTCATAAAACTTAATGATAAAGATACTTTTATCCTGACCCTTTTTCCGACAGAAAAATATCTCCAGGTCAACGCCAGTTTAATGAGGTTAGTTTCATATTCACCACAAATTGTTGGTTTAAGTTTCTAGAAAATGGCCGTGCCTTTTAAAATCCATATTTAATCTGCTCATGAGCGAAAGAGGAATGTATTTCGTTGTCTTGAAGGGAAATTCTAAATCATGATCGCTTAATCTTAGAAGAAAATAACCAAGTAAAGTCTTAAAGGAAAAGTGACTCATTTTCCAGAGCATACTACTTAATGAAATTCCTTGAGGAATTACTTTTATAAGTTAAGAGTGTTTAGAGTCCATTGGCTCCAGAACTTGATCCTTCCAAATCTAAGATTTTCAATAAAGATGTATTAATAAGTATTTTTAAAGTAGGGTTTTAAGATATAAACTTAATGATATTGCATCAATGACTGAATTACTTGATGCCTCAAGTAAAACTTTATATTTTAATATTAATAGATTATTTGATGTGTGGCAACAAGGTAAATGACAGCAAAATTGGAAGCAAAAAAAGGATCACAAAAAGAGGGGAGATATAATCAGAAATAAAATCATGCTCGTGTATGACATGTTGAAGTTGAAAAATACATCGTAATTAAGGAAAAGGACGAGCATTTACTCACCATTTATTATAAAACGTCCACTCAAAATCAGCTGATGGTCACTCCATATTGGAGTCGTGACAGAAGGTCGCAGCCCAAGCAGTTGATTATAATTTCACTAAAATGTACTGCCGCTATGCAGTACCGCTTTACTAATTCATGTACTTTGTTCTAGCACTCATAAATCATAAACGTATTATTCCTAAAGCAGTGTCTTGCTACCACCCTATCTTTTGTTATTTTACTAGACATTGCTTTGTGTTGAGTTTTCCGTTATTCATCAGCCATTCATGAGGTCTCTTAAGAAGACAAATAATTCCGTCTCATAGCGTGTTTTCTCCTTTAATCGACCGCCCTCCGCTTAATAAATGGACTCCTCTTTTCATATTTCCATTCACTTTCTTTTTGTCCCATTCAACTGACATAAACACAACCGCCGGCGGAACATCGGATTCAGGAAAATAAGTATTTCTGAAAAGAAGATGCGAAAGAGATTCTCTTCACCTCACTGCATTCTTTTCTTGCGCTGCACACAAAATGCCTCCTCTTCTTCACTTCCTTTATTCTTCCCTTCTCCTTTATCAACGTCTCCTGGAAGGGCCTTTAGAGAGAGGAATATAAGACGACAAACCGTTTAGCGTCCCATGTCATTTGGTTCGTGTGCTTACGAATTATAAACTCACATTTACTAATTATATACAATTATACCGTGGCAGGCCTATTCATAAAGAACACTAGCACTCTCATCTTCGCTCAAATCTCTCTGTATTAAATAAATAAATAACGTTTCTTTGGGCGAAGTTGAGACTTCAAATCTCTTCTTCTATTAAACCCATCATAATGGGTTGTAAATTTATAAATATATATTAAGGGGAAATTATTAATTTAATACTATTACGGAACACAACATTAAACCTTTTTGATTAATCCTCAATTTCCATGAAAACATTTATTTATTAATACCCATTACACCGAGAACTGTCTGGTTATTAGTCGCCCTTTTGTTGAGGATTTACTTGATAGTGAGAGAAATTTGGAAGTTGTCGAGTTGCTTACTTTCATGCGGAATATTAATCTCAACTCCCGAAGTATAATATTTTGGCTAAATTACGCTAACTTAACATAATTCTTAATTAATTCCATACGCAAAGTATGAAGCCATTTTGTTTCATTTAATCCTTTACAGCAGGCCAACTTATCGCTCTCTACGATCGAGTTGCGGAAAAAAATTATGGCACATTCATAGCAATAGTCCTTAAGCAATTATTCTCAAGTATCATGAAAACCTAACAAAGAATATGCGTTACATTGTGCATTAGCGGTCCTTATTTATGAAAGTCGGGCAGTCTTCCGGGACGCTCACTAAATTTTTTCCATATTGCGATAAAATAAATTGTGTAAAATATTATTGTAATCGGATTACGGAAAGACGTGCCGCATCTCACCTAAAGTTTATAAATTTCAGCTTTCTTGGTCGTTTTCCGGTTATCGAAGGTTATGAAAGATTTGGTGCTTTCCTGGTGTAGGCTATGGATGAAGTCTTCACGGGTTTTCCACCAGGTCAAGTAAGCAGTAGCCACTGCTACTGTTACCTACTGCTGTCAAGGCTACTGCTTACTTGACCTGGTGGAAAACCCGTGAAGACTTCATCCATATCGAAGGTTATTACGAAGTCTTTCTATCCTTTAATTCTTTTGATAATTTAACCGATAAATATATAGATATTTAATGAGGTTTTCTTCAAGAATTGACAAAATCTGCCCTGTGATTCCCGTGATTCAGCCTGGATAGTGAGCGTGCGGATCGCGGCGTGCCCTCGGAGCCTCCGTTCGAACCGCTCCTCGTCTAGCAATGCTCGAAAATTAGTAACCATTTCCGTTTTTGGTAGATTCAGCAGCTAGTTATGCGTTAAAAACTTCCAGCATTTAAATACCCGTATAAATACCTAATGCAGGAAAATATTTTTTGCAGTACATTTATTAAAACAGGCTTTTAAAGTTTATTCATTAAATCAATGAACGCATTTTGATAAAAAATAGCTACTTAATTGATTTTTTCTTAAACTAGAGTATATATTTCATTAATAAGGATTGTTTAGATTTGAATTCATTAGCAGTAAAGATACCTTTAGTACATATAAATTTGAAAAGATTTTCCTCTTGAAAATCTTGTTACTTCAGTAGGTACTAAAAATGTAATCTGACTTCAGTTAGTTCAGTAGATTGAAATAGATTATGTTTTAAGATATGCGTGATTGGTAAATAGCTACTTTTTCTTAGTCTTAAATGGATTCTCTAAACGCTGAGAAGAAAGCAACGTTGCTTTGCTGCAGCCTGGACATTAAAGACGAATTATTTCTCAAATTTTATTTTATTTCATTTTAGTCAATTTTTCATTAAATTTCTCTATTATTACACTCCTCTTTCTACAGAATTGCGGACAACTTTCAATTAATCCACTGCTTACTGTCTTTGTTTTTAGGTGAGGCCCCTTTTCCACATTAGTGGATCCTTGGAGAGAAATGACATGGATGTATTGAATCTTAAAAAAAATAGATTCATAAATAAAGCCTTACAGACCCTTGCTTTGAATTACTACTTTATATTTTGTGGGTTCATAGAAGTTTTTTGGGTTGAGTCATCTGAAATATCGATGAAGTTTGATTCCAAATCTTTTACTATTTGTTTTCTGTGCCTGTGGCCACTTTGTCAGGGAAAAGTACTAAGGCTGCAGTTTCTTGTGCGAGGTGCCACAGATGTTAACATATTTTTTCACTGTCACACATT
Source organism: Ladona fulva (assembly GCA_000376725.2). Classification (NCBI taxonomy): domain Eukaryota; kingdom Metazoa; phylum Arthropoda; class Insecta; order Odonata; family Libellulidae; genus Ladona; species Ladona fulva. The sequence continues at coordinate 675,332 of KZ309192.1, read as the reverse complement.
TCATAGTACTACCGGTGTTGCTGTATTTTGCAGATTTTTAAAGAATAGCGAATCTCTCGTAAGAGATATTCCGCCCGCAGCAGCGACAAATAGGTGTGCGATTAATTAATTTATTTATAATTACTATTTAGAAGGTTCGGCTGCTGCTGTAAAAATATGAACAGGGTCCCTGACATTCACTTTGAATTTGCAGAAAGAGTTCTGTCGAAATATTAGCTCGAAGATCTCTATTCATTTTCGGGGTGTGAGGGATGCATTTTCTTGAACTGATTTGCATCTTTCAATTTCTTTGCTGATACTCTCGGAAGTCGTCAATGATGAGTTGTCAATGACGCCTCAGCTATGATTTCAATTTACGAAAATAGGAACAAATTTCAGAGCTAGTCGTGCATTGGTGGAGGAGATGTGCGGCGACGGTGAAGTTAATGCATTTGAATGGTGGCGCCGAGGGAAACTTGCACGGCGCGGGCCAACACTCGGAAACTACAGGGCAGATTTTGTCAATATTTTAGAAAAACCTCAGTAAATACCTATTTAACTTTTGGTAAAAGTATCAAAAAAATTAAAGGTTAGAAACGCTCTGTAATCACCTTTGATAACCGAAAAACGGCCAAAAAAGTTGAAATTTATAAACTTTACGTGAGATGCGGCACGTCTTTCCGTTGTCCGATTACAATAATATTTTACACAGATTATTTTCTGACCAAATGCAACAAATTTAGGAGCGTCCCGAAAGAAATGCATAAAAAAATGTTCTCCTATGAATAAGGACCACCCAATTTCGCATACATGTAACCCATTAGCGTGTTGGAATGATGATAACCTGATTAATGTTATAGTTTTTGACAGCTTTGGTTAAAAGAGTATTAGAAAGTTACTTTTTCCTGGGCACTGTATCAAATATCATAAATATAAATCTTTTATATACTTCAGTTGTATAACTTCGCAAGTCGTTTTAAAGAATTTGAAAGTGACCGAAAAACGCTCGTGTTGACAATTTGTAGGATATTGCGTCGGGAGAAATTATGAGAGTATCGCCTTTGGTGTAAAATAATTTTATTTCTGGTTTTGTCTCATACCAAAGTGTAATCTTTTAATTGCGTTCGATACAGCTTTTCTTATTTAGCGTCCTTACCAACCGAATAAACAACTCGCGCAACAATACAAAGAAATGTACATGGTGCCAACTGAATATGACCAGTCTTGTCACACGTCGTCATTTCTAAGCGAGAAGAAGTATTTCTTCATTGTAATAATAAATAATTTATTCCAAGTTCTTTAAGTCACTCCCCTGTGACACATTATAACCTACATTACTTTCCGAATGGTCAGGTGTATAATTTGGAACTTTCTTCTGTACGTCTAAATTCCAACTTTTGTCTGTTTCTCAATGTAACTGGAACTGAATTCATGGAATTCGATTTCTGCTCGACGTAAAATTGTGTGCGGTTTCCCGTCTGACACGTCACCTCCGGAAAACAAGAGAAATGCGAGATTCCAGTCGCGTCCCCGCAGATTCTCTTCGTAACGAATTCGTTTACAAACGGAGGATTCCTTCTGGGTTTGGTGGTGATCACGGCGAAATCAGAGACTATACAAAATGGACAAGAGTAAGACAAGAATAAAAATTGGCATCATGAAGTCCCCCCATTCGTTTCCTACGCAGGGACGCAGGCAGGATACATCTATGGTGGGGATCGGTGCAGTTGATGTAACGAGAACATGCCATGGGCCGAATTAATCATGCTCGCGACATTTTACAAGAGATGTAAAAAGTTACAAAAATTAACTGGATAGAAAACGAGATATACACGGTTATGTGGCAAGATAATTGGTCATTTGAGATTGGGGAACTAGATTGTTATAGGATTAATAAGTTACTAATTTCATAGAAGGTACTTTAGCTGAATATGTAGCCGATATTATGCGTCCTCCCAGTCACATATGCCGCTCTGACAAAGAAAAATTATACTATATTTTAGAACTTTCCAGATTTTATTTTTTCCGCGAACAACACACGAAAGTTATCTATTAGGGAATCCGAATCATGATGCATGCACCCCCTGCCACACACCAAAAGGAAGCTTGTTTGCATTTTTAGATGACTTCCGCTTCTGAAACGAATGCATTGTTTCACTATTCTCAATTTTTTAAAAACTTAATTATAACTTAAATATTTACCCTTCAGGCCGTCGGCAGCATATGGCAGGGGGTGTACATTCCTATCAGCGGTACTTTCTGCCAGTTTTTCTAACTTAATGTTAGTCTTCACAGTACACTTTTTACAGGTATCATTAAAAACCCAAATGGACAGTGTCCGCTTCGATAAAAGCTGAAGCGTGCCGTAGATTTGCTTTAAAATTGTAGTTATGAAGTCAGACTGGCTCTCTCATTCTTCTTACTGTGAGATATACATTTCTCGAACGATTTCTCAAGTGGACAGCTCAAGTATTGAGTTCCAGAAGAGGCGTAATATTCGTGAATTAAAATGCAGTGAAGCTATTAAATCCATCAGACGGTGATTTATTCCTATACATCGCCATGAAAATGCCAATTTGTCAGCTTTTAATATGAATTTATGAGACTTCGTTATCTTTGCCGACTCCGCATATTCGTCATAAAAATTTCTGCTCAAATGAATTTGACCGAAGCGATATAATTTTCAAATTCCGCTCCATCGGTTAATAACAGCGCCTTTTCCATAATTGCGATCCATTACGGAACTCTCATTAGTGAAATATTTTGCAAAAAATGGTCTGAAGGCTTTACGTGTCTCCATTTAAAAGATCAATCGAATGAAATGAGGATCAATTGTCAGAGACGCGGACGGATTTAAATCGCGGAAGTGACGATTTTGTGGACCATCGCTGTTCCTTCGGTTGAGATCGTCTTATACTGATACATCGATATATTGATACATCGATACATCGATAATGTTCTTCTGATCGTGTCTTTCTGCTTGTTTAAGTGCATTGGGCACTCGAGACCTTCAATTTGCAAAGTCATTCAGTAAATAAAATTTCCTCAATATTTTGTACGTGAACAGAAAATGGTGTGAAGTATGCAAATGAATGCAATTTTGCGACGAAGGTCACTCGATTTTCAAACATTTCATTATCCCTTCCTTTTTGCCTCTGATTTTATTGCAAACCAGACTTTTAATTAAGAAAATTCATAGATTAATTCATATTTACGCTGATTGGTCAAGCAACCGAAATTTAATTGAAATCAACGGAATCTTTAATGGATAATAAACTCCTTGTGAGAATAAGCTAAGGTGGCTGCTGATGGTTGTGTTATAAGTTCAAAGTAAACTCCAAAAACCATCAAAATTATTTTATTACCATTAGTTCTTTGTGAGAATTTAATAACGTGTTAATATTTTGCTTTTATTCTGTTTGATAATAGTTTCATTTTTCGCATTTCTAAAAGCGAGTTATCCTTATAGAAACGTATAGTAATTTGTGTCTTATCATGAAATATGAAGTTTCTCTGTTGTAAATTCCGTTTTATATTTCCCTTTAAGTTCGATGCTCAAAGGTTTCTCGTCCCTGTGCGAATGTTAGGAGAGAGTCCATGTCTTTATTAGCCATTTGCCTGCGCCAGCCACTGTGCTGTGAGCACGAATCGATGGCTAATGGCCGTGTACCTGCATCTGGCGCTACTGATAACGGACAATCCGAATGTCCTGCACCGAACGACGCTTCAGACCATTATTTCTGCTCTTTCGCTTCGATATGACCAATTATCAGATATCCTAAGGCAAAGCGTCGAAATCTTCGCCAGGTTGCCGAATGAAAAGTACGAATTACAATGACATTCCAAATAATACACCCCTAGACTATAATAATATACCTCGTGCCTGGTTCGTAACAAATGCTATAAAATCGTAAATGTTTCTGTATTATAAGGAAAGTAAGGGAAAAAGATTAAATTTTCAATTTTTAAGAAAATACAAATGCACAAATATTGTTCTCTAGTATTCATCGTGAGGGTTTCCTGGTGCACGACTTCACGTGCGCGTGTTCCCCTCTCCCCGATCATCGTGCAATTCGTGGAATTTGTTTCGCTGGTGAAGATTGAGAGCTAAATTCACTGCGGATCTTTCGCTAGTTCGATTTTTTGTGGCCTACGCATTGCAAAAACAAAGAAACGGCTCAATTCCACTGATCAGCCTTTTCTATATCCGCAAATTCTATATTTTCAAATATTCTATACGCAAAAGTTTAAGGATATTTGCTCAAAACAATATTGAAATATATCTCCGATCCCAAGGAACTTTTTTATCAAAAGTCCTGAATGGTCTGGGTGGATAGCAATAGAGCAACCGCCCGGCTCTTGAGGGATCCAGGTTCGAGTCCCGTAAGACTTTTATCCTTTCCATTTTCCCCTGAACACTACTTAATTTCAAATGTGTTTAATTGGTAACGAATAGAGTGCGATAAAAAAGCGACAGCGTCGCGCTGGTCTTTTAAAGGAAGAAAAAATGAAGGGCACTAATCGCAGAAATATTATGACTAAGGTAATAAGTAATTTTCCATATCTATCTTAAATTGTTGTTTTTATTAACTATCGAAGATTAAGGACGTTTTCAATTACGATTAGAATCACTTAAACGTAAACGATTCTTCCTTTTTGTTACTGATTTTTCTATCGATATCGTTAAAATTTTTTAACATTTATGATATTTAAAGATATTCAGCATTCTTCGTTGTATCTTTCTCTCATTCATTTGTTGTATCTTTCTCTCATTTTTGAGGTGGCGTCCCACCACGAAGACTACCTCCTATGTCTGGGCTATGATGATTATGGAAAACGGGGGAAATGTTTCAGTTAGACAAAGCCTCGAGAACAATTTAAAAAAGCTACGGAGTTTACTTATTGCAATTCATTAGGTTAATGCTGTCGCATTGTCTAGAATTAAAATGCGCTATAAAAGTTGAATAACTGACGATAAAAGCGATAAAAGGACAGCAATTATGTGTTCCCTGTACTTCGCACTGTCAAAGTCAAAATTTGGACGACAAAAGTTGTGATGGAATTTAAATTAAAGTTTCCGACAGATTCGCGTTTAAACGATTTTATTATTTCTTTGTGACCCTGAATTACGAAACCATTGAATTTTCAAGCTCAATGTAGTCGTACCCCAATTCCACGAAATATGAAATTCGATAGTGAGATAAGTTGTGAGCGTTGACATTTCAATGGAACCCACCGATGTACACGCCCACGCGCGTGTACGCCTCACCTTTTATATGTGCCTCACACGTGCACCGTTTGGAAAAAAGACCGCCCGTGCTGCGCCATTGTTAATATCCACTCCACTGTGCCCTGTTTTTTTATCAGAAGGGTTTCTTTTGGAAACGCCTCTCTCTATGAAATTCATCGCTACGGGTAGTTACGTCTTCCTTTGTTACGGAATGAAAGATTGACGGCGGCTCTGTTACATTGTCCGTCCGATCACATGACTTGAATAGCGACGTATAAATAGTGTAACTTGGACATATTTATTCATCTACTACCTGCACAGTTGTCCTCTGCTTCAGAGGGGAACTCGCATGATGCCAATTAGCATTGATACATTTCTGCAACGGTGGAAGTTTTGTCCCCAATATTTTTGAGACAGGATTAAAATGAAGTTTTCTACGGAATGTTCTTTCTTCTGATTCTAGTATCGACGTTGAAAACAAAAGAAACGAATCCAGTAAGCGACGAAAGTGAACTTGGTACATAAAACTCAGTAAAATCCAGGAATAATTCAGTTATAATACAAAATAATGGCATTATATTAAAGAAATAAAAAAACATGGCAATTTTATATAAAATAAATATATATTAAATTTGATCAATTTTGACTATCGATAGATTTTATTTTTCATCAAGTTTGTTTAAGTTATCTATTAGGGAATCAGAATCATGATGCATGCACCCCCTGCCACACACCAAAAGGAAGCTTGTTTGCATTTTTAGATGACTTCCGCTTCTGAAACGAATGCATTGTTTCACTATTCTCCATTTTTTAAAAACTTAATTATAACTTAAATATTTACCCTTCAGGNACTATCGATAGATTTTATTTTTCATCAAGTTTGTTTAATAATCTGTTAAAAATACGAATTTTGGTAAATTTATGGCTTCGACAAAATCGATATTAAACACGACATAATGGTATACAAGTTACTTGAGGTTGCGGTAAATTAAGTTCTGTTGAATATATGTTATGCGACACTCAATAGTTGGTTAGTAAAGCTATGAACATCATTTTATTTATGGCTTTTGGATCATAAAATGTTCGTAAAAGATTATGGGACGATTTACCTTTGAATTCCAGCTCTTTAATTTCGTAAAAGATTACGCATTTATAATGATGTTAATTAAATAGTAAACGCTGAATGAAAAATGCTAACAGTAGGCGTAACTTGTTTTTTTCTGTGGAATTCCTAGTTAAGTTTCGATCGAACACCAAATTCGAATGTCCATAATAAAAATATCTGACAGTAATCAAATCTTCCTAAGGATCTGCGAATTTAAATAAATGTTCCACTGGAAATAATGTAATTTTACACAAATTATATAAACAAGCAAGCATTATATTCTGTTTGGCCGTTAGACGTTCTTCTATTTATGTTTATCCAGTAAATGTTTAGATGTATTTCTACTGACGTACTATTGATTTAAAAAAAATTCTACATCATCCTTGGTACAGAAGAGTTCTGTTTGCATTAATCTTACGTTATGTATTCCGGCGCATAATCGGAAATATTACGTACCACTGATTTAAACCATCCGAAATCATTTCATTTGCTTAAAGACTTTCTTTTCAAAGCTTCACGAAAATGTGGGATAAGTCATCAATCATGCCTCAGAAAATTGATTGATTGTACCCTTTTAAAAAGGCTGCCTTAGAACCAAACGGACCACTCTTTTCCTTTGTAAAATATAGGACGTCTATGACGTTGGCAAGAGAGAGATTCGTTTGAAAATTGGAGTATGTTGTTTCCTAGGAAACCTAATGGTTCGAATACAATTCAGTGATACGTACAGACGCCCAGTATATTCAGAAGATTGCTCCCTCCAATGGGCATCTGTTATGGTTCCTATGTTAGATGTTGATTTAGAAGATACGGAAAATCTAAATCTGAAATGTCGGTTAATTATGCGCGAAATTACGTCTACTTAATAACTAGAATTAACTTTTCGTTTCAATGGCTAAAACATGAACTAGGAATCAAATAATGTAGCACGCAATAGAAAGTGGTATGAATCTGAAATAAAAACATAATGTAAGAATACTAATTAACTAACAAATATGCCATTATCTCTTACGTACTCGTCACAAACATAAGCTAAAATCGGTTATGGTATTAGTTACTGATAAGTTTTTAATTTTACTCGTCTTTACCAGTGAAAGGACGAAAGAGAGAACGAAAATAAAGGAAAGACAGAGAAGAACTAATAATAGCAAATCAGCAGGAAGAAGAAATCAAAAGAGAGAGGAAGTGGGCTCAAAGTGTAGTTTGTGGTGTCATGTGATGGGAGACATAAATCTAAAATGCACATTAAGTTACAAAAAATACTGAGTCAAGACCCGCGATGTCTGTTGTCGAAAGCAGTCTAATTCTACGTTTAAATTCTTCGTCGCATCTATCTATTACATCCGCTATCCATTTCGATATTCCTTTCAGCACTACTCAACTCTTATTTGAGTCTTCCTGCATCCGCTGGTGTGGTCTTCCGCCATCAATTTCGACTCTCATCTCGAGGTAATTTTAGAAACAAACGCCGACAGACTATCTCTCGCCATCTTTTTCTTTGAAAGTTTTTCTTCCTCTTGGATCCTCAGATACATCTCAGAGAAGTGGAATTCATTGTGGATTCTCTTTTATCGAAGGGACTCCTCTCCCGACGTCCGATCTCCTTTCATCTCCAATAAATAAAGAAATCCTCCGCTATCGCACAGAAATGGAGAATTGCCTTCGCAAAAGCAGCTTCGAGTTCAACTGATGTTTGTGTCACGCGCTGAATAGAAGCAGCCATAATGTCAGTCAGCGGCTGATTAGAACCATTGGATGTAATGGGAAAAAATGAACACGCCAACTGCCCCTCGCTCGATTTTTCTCTCAACGAAATTGGTCCTAAAGCAATACGCAGTGGAGCACCTGATGTGATGCATACCTCATCGAGTTTTGAGATTGCTCTTTATATTTCCAGTTTACCCTAATTCTGGTCTTTAAAGCGGAAATCAGACTTCCTTCGTATACATCCACAATCTCGAAGCGAAAAAGAAAAAACATAGTCTGAAACTAAACGGTGAAAAGTGAAATTAGCAGTAAAAAATCGTTCTTTGATCGTGTATGAATCATCATATCGTACTGATAATAGCACTATTCGTTTATTTTGTGTTTGTACAAATGTGTGAGAGGAAATTGTCGAAATAAAAGTGTTTTCAGACGATTTCGAGCATTCCCTGGGTTCCTCCCGAATGACGGTTTTGCCGGAGTAGTCCTTCCTCTGCATATACATAATACCCGCCTTTCGGCGCATGGCAGGGGATGTTATTGTCCTCGCCTCTATTTCTCTTATTCCACGCTCATTGTCGGATTGGCCGAAGCACTCGTACCAGAATGGGTTCGCATAATACCGGATTCCGTCTTCCGCAGGTGTACTTCCTCTGTATTCATCAAGCGAGCACAACCTTCTTTGCCAACCTGCGCAAAGGAGCATTTGAGTAATGCTGGCTTTTCTATCGTAGCATTTTAAACTAGTCATATCGCATTGCGCTGCACCTTTACGTTCGAACAGTTAGTTCGCGAGTATACATTCCATCCGTTAGACCCCATATACTCGCCGCATATTCCAGGTGGAGCCTTACCAAGGTGAAATATCTTCGCTCTCTAACCTTTTCATTGCATCTACCTGCTATGCAATTTATGACACAGCTTTTTTTAGATGAAGAAATTGACAGTGCTTTTTGCTTTACTGCAAATTTTTTGGATATTCGTTAAACTCGTCACAGCGAAATCTCTGTGCCAAAGTTCCTAACGATAACGAGTGCACTAAATCTCTATTATGACATTAATAATTTGTTTTATAATCTTAACTCGTGGCATATTTTGATCTTCCCTTTCATTTTCACTTTGAAACAGCCCTCTGTCGGGGAATTGTTGCATTCTCAATGCAAAATGGAGGGCATTCTGAGTACTCGTTTAGTCGCTTTGATGTCGAATGGAACTCTGGAGAATATTCGAGAGTAATTTACATTGGAGTATTAAGCGCAGGACAAGTAGATCGAAGAATTCTACTCAAGGCAAAGGCAATAGAAAGGGAAGAGTTATGAGAATGTATGGAGCGTGCTTTTCTCCGAGCGAAAAGGCCGCAGAAATGCATTATAAGGTGAATAGGAAATGAAAAAGGAGTTTCTCTTGTTATCCAAAAGTGACTTCGTTTAATTCATGTGCGTTATTATCAGCAGCAGATGTGCCAAAGAGGAGAACGAAGTGGAATATGGAGCTGTTATGTTATTTTCTCCTTCACCTCCATTTTATCCTTCGGCATTTTTCGCGCTCACGTCTAAACTCCCGCATATTTATTTCATTTTGCTTCGAGCGAAATAAACAATTTCCAAAATGAAAACAGATCTAAAAATAACGACCGGTACACATCCATTTCTTACTATTGGAAATACTTCTGTAAATTCAGGATTAAACTTAAACATCTTGCTTTAGATTCACTTTTTCACACCCACTGTCCATCTGCAGGGGTGGGTTTAGGATTAGGCCCAATGGGCGCTAGCTGGGGCCCACATTTTGGGCCTTAATAAGGCTGTGCTTATGAACTCTCAGTGGCATGCAGCCAACTATTTTTGTTTTTCCCTTCAAGAAAGAATATTGTACTCATTGAATAAGTCTGTTCATAGAATATATTACATTGTTTATGTCTTGTAGACATCCATCATTAATCGTAATTTAAGGAAATACTACATATTATTATTCAAAACGTGTTTGCCGTTAGTTAAGTGATTGAAATTACTATGTGATGTATATTTGTTTATAACCGACATTATACTCAAAATTCCTGTTGGGGGCCTTAATCAGCTCTTTGTGCCTCTGATAACTTAAATCCGCCTCCGTCCATTCGAATCTTTCTCCCGAACGTTGAAAATCGGCGGAACACTGTTACTACATGCGGTTCTTTGATCACGTCATTTACCAATGAAAACAGAAAACTGTATTTATAAGACAGACGAATATAATGCATAGAAGTGATACAAGTTCGTACGTTAAGTATTTTATATATGCGTAACTTTGCGCTTGGCATTTGTTCAGCAAATAAGAACATTCGTTTCAATGGCGTACTGAGCGCGACGTTATTGGGAGAATTTTCAGTCGAATGGAAGAACGAAGCATAGAAGAGAGCCATTTAATGGATAATTGAATTGTTCTCAGTAAGCATTTACTTTGTGTAGTCGAACGTAGACGTAAAATGCGAAACATTCTCGACTTCTGATTCACTGTCACTTAAATTTAACTTCTGATCGATGAAATCCCCGTTGAGATTCCTGCAGAGATGAATTCCTGCAGAATGAATTCGCAACGGAAAGTATCAAAGACTGATAATCGGATGAAAGGTTTGTAGAATGAGAGGGAATCTTTAAAAGAGGTGTGTCTGAGGGAAAGGATGAAAGTTTGAAAAACAAGGATTTCGTGCGTCTATATCGAAGAAATATGGATTCCTATATGTGTACGTAAATATTGTACAAATGCTCGCAGGGAAAAGCAAAATAAACAAAAGTCTTACTAGTCAGGAAGTCCAACTTGGATCTTCCAGTACAGGGCGGTTTCTCCAGCTGAGTATCGGAAGATCGACCACTTTGTAGTGTCAGTGAGGAATGAGGCTGTGGACTGCGCCGCGTAGAGGACCCGAAAGTGGAAACTCCGGATTCGAGTCTTACTGATCTTTACTCGCTTCATTTCACCCTCTCCTGATCATCTCATATCTCCGAAAATCCTCCCATCGTGTTGACAATTTAAATGGTACATGAAGAGGATGGCACTGGTTTATCCAAAACCAGCTTCATACGAACAAATACAGCTTTAAATAATTCCCATTTTGAAAGAGACTACTTTAGTTGTGAAGTTACCAATGACCTTAGTAAAGTATTTGTATTGTGTATTAATGTCAAAATTTTTTAAATCATTGTGGCTTCTAACCTTTATATTTACCTGATTGTTATTTTATAATAATTCTTTATATAACCTCTTGATATAATGTAAAAATAACTTACATTATAGGTATTTAGATAACTTATCTACTTTTCATCTACCAATGTTTACAACACTCCAGTTCCTGCTGCTACATTCCGATCTGTGAAATGCTCTGAAATTGCCTTTTTGTACAGACCAGACGTAAATGTGACCTCAGTTCCCTTTTCTCTTTGGTGGAAGCGGTCCCAGGTTTGATTCCCGGTGGGGGCCCATACGTGCGAAATAATTCTAGTTGTCGAAGCACTTTTAACGATACTACTACTACTACCAACTTTGCTGAGGTGTGAGTGATTCTTGGAGATTGCAAAAATTCGCTGCTTTGAAATGTGCTGTTCATAGTGCAATTTTCTTGCATTGAAGTAGATTGTTTGTCTTTTAGTGAACTGGCACATCGTGGAAGGCGAGGGCAAACTTCCACATCCGTAATCATGCCATGTGTGCCTCATTCCCTCTCCAAATAGAATCGAAAGGATGAGCATCCAACCGGTTTTCCGGACGATAATTTTATGTGGTCGTGGTGGCGGAGTGGTTAGCGTGTTAGCGCGAATCCCGGCTAATCGGATTTTTCCGGTTAGGGAATGGTCGTGTGTGTATGTCTTATTTATATCTGTTATTTGTCCAACGTAATTTGTCAAATATGGCTGTTGTTGGATACTTTACAAATAAATAAATGTAGCCATAACTCTCGAAATTTGTTATGTGAAAATTCAAGAGAAATAACATAACAATCAAATAGACCTAACAATTTAAAATAACGTTGTATCAACGATTTTAATGCTCTTTAAATATTACGGCTGAGATAATCAATGACTTTACTTTCTCTTTCTCCGTATAATTCACATTTCATAATCATTTTCCTAGTCTTGAGAAACATTTCGAAATCTAACATTTCAGTATAATGCAGTACTAAAATCTGCTAATGATTCTAAACCGTAACTTCTTAGAGTCAAATTCTCTTTTATGAAATTTGGTCATTCATAATCGCATGATTTCACTTTGCAAATGCGCGAAATGGTGTTTTTAATCGCTGCCATATATGATCGATGGAATTGGACTGCGGTGGCCATTTAAAGTGGCTTATTGATGGGACAAAGAATTCAAGTGTTCATTCTCAGACGACGGCGATTAATTTTCATGTAGCAAATCACAGGCGTCGGGAGAAAAGTCGCTCTATCGAATTTACTTTTTCTTTTGTTTTCTTCGATGCGCCCAATTTTCCCCGTGAAAAATTGATCTCCTCCGCATTGGAGTGTGTGTTTATATACATATATATTCGTACGCACACCCAACGGCGCCTATTATTTATATCCCCTCGCTTCCAAGGGACGCCATTTATCTCCCTAACCTTTTATTTCTTTTTTTCTCTCTCTGTGGATGTTTTTCGCGACGGTGGGCGTCGCTCTTATCAAAGCCCACATCAAAGCCCATTCATATAATACTAAGCTTCTAAGAAAAATTACAATACCGTCACTGAGTACAGTAAAAACTGCCTTTCTTCCGTGAATTTATCGATTTTCATCCCCTTCCAAATCTAAGATAACATAGGTCGAATGAATTACATCTTTCAGAATGCCAAGGAAAGTGAGATTATAGGTCATTAGAATGGAGTGAATTCGTTAATTTCTCCTTTGATTACAGTACTAAACTTGAAATCCCTGTTTGTATTTCAGATGGATCCATGTTTCCATGGAAACTAAAATAATAAACACAAACCCTCCATGTATTCATACGAAAGACTGGGAAGAAACCTCCGCAGCCAATTGAGACATAAACACGAAAAGAGATGACCATCAGAGCATTTACTCCCAGTCCTTGCGGAATATATACAAAACGAAACTGCATTTTCAAAGTCAGAATCATGTTTGTTTCTCTCTTGTTTGGTGATTCACTATTACGTTAATTCGAGATATCCAACGTTTTATCCATGATTTACATTCAGTTGGTTACGACAGGAGAGAAAAACAGGATCAATGAAGTGAATCGAATAATAAAACTAGGATGGAGTGCTTTCGGAAGGAAAAACCATATTCTGAAGTCAAAAATGCCAATGGTCTTGAAGAGAAAGGTCTCTAATCAATGCATTCTACCAGTTTTGACATATGGAAGTGAAACATGGGTGTTAAACGCAGCAATAACCCAGCGACTTCAGACTACACAAAGAAGTATGGAACGATGTATGCTTGGAATCACAAGAAGAGACAGGAAACGCAACACCTGGGTTAGGAAGATGACAGGAGTCATAGATAAGGTAAGATCACTGAAATGGATGTGGGCAGGCCATGTTGCAAGGAGAAACGACAACCGATGGACATCAGCAGTTCTGAACTGGATACCAAGAGACGTGAGGCCTACATCCGACGTCGGTATATATATATATATATATATACAATATAGGAATTTTAAAGTTTGAACAAATGGTAATCCAAATGGGTTCAAATATTATTTTGTCCGCTAAAGATTCGCTGAAACGACGCATAAACGTGTTCCGACACACCGGAAAGCTGCTTTCAAATAGTTTTAAGTAAATGCGAATGAAGTTGGGAAATTAATTAAAAGAATGCTCTTAAAGACTGTGAAGCCCAAAGGCTGGGTGTTTACGAACCCCTCCGCCATTAGTTGCAAAAAGCTGGCAAGAGGGAATGAGGCTCACTTTAAGATGAGGAATTAGTTTACCTTTTCTATCTTTACCGAGCCAGGATGTAATAGTGGATGGAAAGGTTTCACGATTGTGCTACACAATGACCCTTGGAATTCTAATTTTCAATGAGAATAAATGCCATACATTCAGCATCACTCATACCACATTAGTTTTCCTTCAATCACATCCATGAACAAGACCTAAAATTAACGGCAACCAAAAGAGAAATTTGAAACATTACATTCATGTAGATAATGCGGTAGAAACAGAAGAGAAAAGAGGAAACAAAATCCTCGCGACTTAAGATACATCTGAAGTGCGATGACTGCGCCTTCAGAGAAGAGAACACAAGTGGTCGGGACCTTCAGCTCTGTTGATAAATTAACTTCGTGTAGAATGAGAATGTTGATTAAAATTTCCTCCCGAGATTCCGGGAATCGACTCCGTATCGCATCCGTTTCTTCCCTTTTATTAGATTCGCAATTCTCATTTCCATCGTTCTTTGTTTATGAGCTCTCTTCTTCCTCGAAATATTCATCAGAATATATTGCTCTTCCTACGCGGAATTAAATTTCTACGCCATTATTTTCTTGAGAACGGTCGAGAGACTGTCGAATTTGCACTCGGTTGCTTCGCAATGAGACATAAATGTGACGTTTACTTCCCCGAGCGATGTTTGGGGGGAAATGCCCCCTTTAGGAAGGGGCTCCCCTCCCACTCCTTAAAATTTGATGAAGCGTCCAATTTTGTTTAGCTCAGCTTACGCTAAAGCTTGATTTTCACTGTTATTTCAAAGTACATTCAAATATACATACATACATGGGACTTTATTTGGCGAAATTGAGACTATAAAGTTCCATCTTCCATTTAACCAGTATTACATATCAAAGTCCACGACTTTCTCAGAGATTTTCCGTAATTTATTACGTTAAACATTGATTTATACTGAAATGAAATCGAGAAGGGATTGAATGACGTTGTTACCGCAACCGTTCATCTGAGCTGACCCGATAATGGGAGAGATTAATCCGAGGGACTGCTGTTGGGAATTAAACTTGTTTGCGTGGAGATGAATTGAATTCCGAAAGATTAGAGAAGAAATGCAAACAGACACGGCGATTGGAGTGGCCCAAAGAAATTAAGACGTTCTGTGGAAGGCAATTTATTAATTTTAAAACTTTTTTTCTCATCTAATCGACAACACTGGGTTTTTCGCTGAAATTCACCCGAAATAAGGGGAGTTAGCCAGTTCTGTCTTTTTTAGGTTGCCAACTAATACGTTATTCTAGAAACCATGATTTAATTCAGTCAGTATAATTATATATCAAGTGTACACGTATGCATTTCTGTATCACTAACAATTTCACCAAACATTTCCTCATTTAAATTTATTCGTCTCTCGTATCGGAGTCAGTTATCAGAGTCATTAAAAATCGATTACCGAATTGTAGTGAATTAATGACTAAGATTTGGTACGCATTAAATGCACATTCAGAAGTAATGAGGGCAAAAGAGATATTACTTAACATATTTGAAGCATTACTTTGAATCTTACACGATAAAAATTCTTTAGCGTGAGTAAAACACACAAAATTGCGAAATTATATTGGCGAGCTTCAAGTAATAAGAAGTTGCCCAGAATCGCTGTCTTGACTTATCTCGCATAAATTATTTGTATATTTAATCTCGGCGATCTGTCGGACACTGGATTACGCGTTAATAATAAATATGATATATTTAAGGCAAAGTTACAATATAACTCTATTACGTACGTAGACTCCAGATTTTTTCATTGAATTTTCTGGACTGAAAACTCCATGTGTCAACCTAAGTTTAGTTGTCTGCAGGGTCCCCGTTAATGCGACAAATGCAGAAGATACTTGGCAATTCAATTTGCCAAGATATTAAAATTATAATTTCGTAGATAGTTTACGAAATGATATCAATCCTCTTTGACGGTAATATTATTAATTCATTTTTGTATTAATTTATTATTTTATTTATTTTTGCAGAATAAGGAGGATCGTATGAACGTAATATTTCCGATTGAAAACTGCAAAATAAAATAATATGCAACTGAGTCGATTATTCCTCATTTTCGGATTTGTACGGTACGTAATCTAAGAATCGGAGTATATTTGACAATTATATTCGTTTCAAACGGCGCTTTGTCTACTCCGAAGAGTCTGCTGAAAAGTCGCCATACTTACGAAATGTACAGATAAACAGTAATGAGATAAATCACTCATTGCAGATCGCAAAGAGTTACGTCTCACTGTCTTTGTCGTGAATCTCAGATATCTTTAACATTGCTCCGTTTCCTTTTGGCTTATTATCCCAAACGCAGTACTTCTCTAACGTTTTTAGCCATAATATGACTTAAATCTGCCGTTTTAATCTGTCGCTTCAGATATTGAATAGCTCGATCACATATTATGAATTTTATGCTTTTTTAAAGAACTTACTCCTTTTTTATTCATTAATTCGTTAAAGATGTTTTCTGATTCATTCCCTTGTTCAGCTATCTCATTTTATCATCCTTTTCTATCGCGTTGCATTAAATTAAGAAGATTGCTTTAGCCGAAAAAGATAATGACTGCCTCCGCTAATAAACACGCTCCTTAATTAACTAATCATGTCCCCCTCTCCTCGAAGACGCCTGTCCTGGAAGACATTGCGCTGTAATTCGCTATCACGCGCTCGTTTGTTGAAATTTTGTTAATGTGCCACTTGTTCTTCTCTGTCGTTCCTCCAAACTCATTGAACATTCTATACAAATACTCCACCGTCTCCCCAACCACGCTCGACGAGTTTCATCGCAACATTTCCAGCACCTGGAGCCTTGTTGCGCCGTCATTTCCTCCACTAACGTAGCTCTCATACCTGCCGGTGCCATATTTCCACTCCTGCTAACTTTTGAATCAGTTAATATCAACCGCATTAAATCCGCCAATTGGTTTGTCTTTCGGTTGAGGAAAACGTATCTTTATTTTCCCTTTGTCTCGTTCGAAGCGTAACATGTAAAATGCGTTAAGGCGACATTCCATCAAAAGGCATAGACACGAAGAAAAGCGGATACGAATAAAGTCTTACAGGACTTGAACCTGGAATCTTCGTCAATGTGGTGGATGCCATCGAGCCAGAATATTCAATGGCGCCGTTTAGGGAGACTTTGTTGGGCGGAGACATTCGTCCGACTCGTTGAAGATTCAGCAGTACCAAGTGTTCCAAAGGAAAACCCCCAAAAGATCACATAAAGGAAAAGGGTAAAGATGACTTTGCACGCGTTCCGAGTAATGCTGAATGAGGGCACTTATTAAGGGCCTAAAAATAACCCAAAGAGAAACGCACTTAAGAAACTGGTACGACGGCTGACTGCTCCAACCATTATATTATCTTGCCATTCAGACATGCCGTTTTGGGTAACTGAGAACACCTTTTCGTGCTAAGTCCACATTCGTTCTATTAGTGAGAATTTATTCTATTCGTTCTACATCTACATGTGTACGCTGAAAGCCGCATTTTTGCGTGATCTTTATTAAAATTTGTATTAAAGCGGTCATAGTGGTCTTTGTTTCCACTGAGCTCAGTGGAAGACAAAGCACCTGACCCCTCATATCGCCACATTCCGTCTTTTCTGCAGCTAAGAAGTTTGGATTCGACCTCGCTTGCTGCCGATGACTTTTTCTGAATCCACCAATTCTTCCAAATTAGTTCGCTTTTTAAAAGTTCTTAGAATTTTGGAATTCGAAAAACTTGCATTGACTATTGAGTGGTTTGCACACGAAATAAAAATTTAAACAATTTCGATGACTATGGTTATCTAATATTTGCTTTATTTTTATGGAGAATCACGGGAAGTATTTTAATCATTTGAGTCATTATTATTAATACGTGAGGTACGGTCTGCAAGAGTTATTACACTAATCCTTCCGTATGATTTCTTTCGTCTTTCGGCAGAAAAAAGTTTAGGATGGGCGTTTAAATTCCAAAGACCCTCCGTGATTGAATGGATTTATTAATTTTTTATTATTTCCTCAGCTATTAAACGTGCTCCTTTAGTGCATTTAGAGATATAATTAGTTCTGGGATTGTTTGAGGTATTGCAAATATATTTTAACTCATAAAAACCCTTTCATAGCAAATACGTTCTCCAATAAACCTGAAAACTATTCTCAAATATCTCCAAAATGCTTCTCTACAAATTGTCCCTTCAACGCAAAATTTTATGAATATTGGGAATTTCTGGAAATTTGCATTAGCTTAAATAACAAACTGTATTATTCCCGAGGATAAGGATGAGGATTTTAATCAGAGAAGTATAAAATGAGGAGCTATTGCATCAAAAGAACCATTGATGGAGACTATTATATATTGTGGATTTGTTGAAATAATGGTAGATAAGAATAAAATAATTTGCAATCACGTAAGAATACAGTAAGGTTTAGTAAGCAACAGGTCAAGCAAGATTTCGAACCTCAACTACGAGTACAAATAATGGAAAAGCTTTCGAAAAGTGATTCAATTAGACGAACAAATCAAGATTGGTTGTGAGAAAACAGATTAAAGTAAACGAATACGAAGAATGAATGAGATGTTGGCAATGAAAAAAGGCATTCGTGCGCCTAAACGCACGTATTTTGATCCGTAACTTAGTGTTTTGTTCATTCGAAGAAGTTCAATGAAGAAATGACAGTTCCCTCACATTACGATTCACTGCGATATCCATTTAGGGTTTTAATTTTGTTATTATCAAATCTAACGTAATTATTTCCCCCAGCATTTAATTCCACAACTCCTTTTTGAATATTTTATCATGTTTAATTTTTTAATAAAGTTACACCAAAATTAACTTACAAATTAAGACAGTATCGCACACTGTTAATTAATTTGGCAGTATACGCTTAATTAGAATTCGAAGCGGTCCTCAGATATATACAAAACCCAAAGAGAAGAAACTGAAAGATATGGACATGACTGGGACTCAAACCCAGGTCTCCTACTTTCTTTGTATGAATTGGAATTATCCTTCGCAGTGCCCATACGCTCTCCTCTTCAAGTAGCAAGTTCTATTGTCCTTCCATCCTATACCTACTGACTATACGCTTCATGAATATTTCACCCGTTTTACTTGAAATTTGCGGTTAAACAATTAACTACGCGGTACGCGACCTATGCGTCATCGCGATTCGAACACATTCATTCGAATAGACTAAAATTTTTATTTCATTAATTCTATTACCGGCATAATTGCCTTCGTTCCATGAAATACTCCCCTCAACGCTTAACTTCTTTTGATTCGCATCGCCCGTATTCATCAATTGAATTGTCCGATATTGAAGCGCAGTATTATGCAAAATACATCTTTAAAACATTTTTATGAAAAATTCCATCTCTTTTAGGGCAACCGAGAGGAGTGAGTTTTTGCAGTGTCTTTTGCTTGCAGATTCCGTTCATTAGCAAAGTTCATTCCAACGTCGATCGAACGAAAGCTAATTTGAAAATAGAGATTCTTAGCGCAAAAAAAGAGAAAAGACCTCTCTTTAGCAGTCGCCTAGTATCAGAGGTCCGCATACAAGAGAATTCGAGGAGTGTTTTCAATCCGACATTCCAACTCGATACCCAAATCCTTAGCTCGCTGAGTCCATTTAAATCCCCGCTGACGCAGAAGACGGATATCCACGAATATTCGTATCCGGTTTCCCCGGATTAGGTCGGAAAAAGAGATTGAATAAAGGGGAAATCTATACCATTAGGAAATGGAGATACATGCCCAGCTAAGGATGTATTCCTTATGCCCAGCTAAGGATGTATTCCTAGTTTGTTTGGGTGCGCACCATCTTGCGCAAAATCACCCTTGCCCGTTTTTTTTACTTCAAATTCTCCATTTTTAAAAGTCCAGAGCTCTCCCTTTATTGAATCAGTGATGTCCACACATTTCAGGAGGAGCGGAGAACCTTTTCTTATCGGAAGTAGTACAGCACCACTGTACCACTAAGTCACATGTATGTGACGTACATGTAAACATTAGTGAAACAGCACACACGTTTTCTATGTTTAAAATGATAAATAAGTCAAATTTTACAGCTTTGGATCAAATGCAAAGGCTAATCCTAGTCTATAGTATATTTAGGCAGAATTATTAGTATTGAGATATACGATACATTTTCAGCATACAAAGTATCTAAAATTTTGCCCAAGTGGAT
The DNA here is from genome assembly GCA_000376725.2 of Ladona fulva. Lineage (NCBI taxonomy): Eukaryota > Metazoa > Arthropoda > Insecta > Odonata > Libellulidae > Ladona > Ladona fulva. The sequence continues at coordinate 655,224 of KZ309192.1, read as the reverse complement.
CTACTCTGTGAGCCGTCTCTCGGTGTGTGGCAGAGGGTGCATAAGTCCCTTCGCCTATCATTCGCAGGAAACATTAATGCTTAAAAAGACTATTTCCATAATCTATTTTTCCGATATTTCTCTCAGACTCGGAACGGTTTATGTAATAGAAAGGATGGATAATATCGGCTTCAACTTCTAAGAACGCACTTACTCTGAAATTTTAAGTAAATGCAATTCCCATCTACTGAAGCATCTGAGTAACACTCAGTGACTTGTTAACATGTTTTAATATATTTAATATTAATAATTACCACAAGGTTAGCCCTGAATCTGTATCGTTTACTTGTTAACATTTTTTACAAAACTTATCGCCATTCCCTTCACCTTTTCTGATTCCCGAATACAGCGCTTTTTGCCCCGTAAACTACATCATGCATATTCAAGATGAGACCTAACTAACGCGAAATAACATCGCTAAATCCATTGAAATCGATCTATTAAAAAGTGAAGTATATCGCATTGCCCAGGGTGTCCAACCGTCGCTCTCGACTGATTCCATTGGTTAACTTCTTTCTTAGTGTGTTTGTTGGCAGAAGTATCGACAGCACTAATGTGAAGTCGAAAACGTTTCTACCGATTTGAGAAATCGCCCAATAAAATAAGTTCTCAATAATTGGGTGTCACATTGACTGTTCATTGAATTCAATTCTGCAACAACCGACGGATCCAAAGGTCGTTGAAAATCGCGGAAATGAGGAGAATATAAAGAATGTCCCAAAGGATACATGAATAGAAGAGGGTATCCATTTTGTAGGGGCAGAGCAACAGAAGCCGTTTTCTGGTGTTTCCTTTTACATAACGGTAAACAAGGATCCCTCCTCTTTATTAACTCCGTTTACCTCGTCGTCAAGGTAACGGGAGGAGATGGCTTCCTTTCGCCGGAGGCAAGGGTTCGCCCGGGAGGAACGGCAGGTGTTTTCTTTGCGTTAAAACATTCCCAGGAAAGCCATCTTATATTCACATGTTTAGGCAAATCATTTAAGGGTGAAATCGATCACTGCTACGCAAAGCAAAGTCAGCCCAATTACAATCGAAGATAGTTTCCATTTCTTAGAAAGAACTTTCTCTCTTTTCTTTACATTCAACCACACCCTTCTTTCCCTCAATTCTCTTTCAATCCAAGCAAATCCGTTTGTAAAAAGAAGGTACGTTTCTTACGATCCATCAGTTGGTTTTGTTTTTTATATTTATGGGTTATTCTTCCATTTGCTTATTTCATTTTTATTGTTTCACATTTTGTTAGCATTTAGTGTGATCACCTTTGTTGCTTGAAACTATTCCATGGATATTGGAGTTGCATTTTTCTCGAGATTTTTCTGTTGATAAATGTCTATTTATCCGTATTTGCATGTAAAATGACGCTAATTCTCTCTCAGTACACTGATTTTCCTCTTCCATGACTTTTGAGCTTCCATTTGACTCTTTGACGCGAATTCCTTCCAAGAAAACAGCCTCTTCCGGATGATGAAAATTTCATTCTACGCAATGAAGAGGAAACTTAAAAAGTCAAACATGAAGTAAAACTTAAAATGGCGATGGTTTACAGTGAATATAGAAATTACATAGCCAAGGAAGTTTGAAATTATTTGGATTTTTCCCCGGATAGACATATGGGTAACACGTTCGAATTCGTTAAAAGCGGTTCCGGGTTCGACTCCCGGTAGAGAGCAGAAAGACCTTGGATGTCCAAGCGCTTTCTAAATTACTAATGCTACTACCAAAAATTGTTACTTTTATAACAATAAACAGCACTTAGCATATATATCTCAGCGGACTGAGCTACAGAATTGAATAATACAAATGCGGAATTGAATAAAATGCTTGAAATTTTGTCTATTGGAATGGAGAAAATAAAATTTGGAAATAAATCGGAGTTAAACTAAAGTTGTGGTTGTTTCTAAAGATAAGAACGAGCCCCAGTTTAATTTTATGTTCAGGAATTCAAGAAGAAGAGAGTCTCTTATGTCGCAAGCATAATCACCATTCATAACATGTTTCTCGGCAGTAAAAATGGGCAAATACAGCGAGTGAAAATAAAAAGAATGTTATCAGAATTTGGAAATAAGAAAATCCTTTGCTCTAACGAAGGATTTGCCTTAATTTGTAGCAGAATATTTTATCTAAGTGTTAGTTGATTGAATATAGGAAATTCGGAGGAGCTATGGAAATATGGAGACGGATGACAAGGCTGTGTGGGAAGGAAGAGCAAGGTTCTGAGGGAGGAAAATAAGTTAATGAAGGCAAGGATGATTAAATTTGTTGGCCCCAGATACAGTAACATTGCAAGGAATTTTTAGTGGAAGGAAAAATTCATGGAGAGAAAGAATGAGGATCGATTTTATTTAAAGGAAGCGAAAAAGGTTGAAAATAAAATTCTCTATTTAAAAATTTCACTTTGAAGATTTTCACTCTATGAATGTTTGTGTGTGTATATATACATACATACAAACACACACGTCATACGCCGCTGGTTATTTACGGCGTCTTACATATCCTACATCGATGTATTTACGTCTTTTATCTTCACTTTTGACTATCCCGATTTTGTCACTAATGGAAAATGCAGACATCTGTCCTAGATATCATGGGTTCGATTCTAGGAGGCCCCAAAAATTGTACTTTTCCAATTTAAATGCATTGAGCGCATTTTCAAAATTTTATTTAGCGTATTTTGCATAAAGATAGAAGGTTGAAATTTACGGAGTCGTTATATAGAGTAAATATCTTCATTTTAACGGAGCGACTATTACCATAATAGCCCCAGGTTTGATTCTAGGTGAATTCTCAAGGCCAAATTTAAAAAAAATTAATTTAGGGTATTTTCCGGTAAGACAGAACGTTAAGTTTCACTACGTCTGCAGAGGATATAGATTTCTATTATATGCTGTAAAGGAATTTGTACTGTTAGTCCCAGGTTCGATGTTAGGGCGATTCGTATGTCCGAAGATTAACAATTCGTTCAGGGCATTTCGCGCTGAGATAGAAAGTTGCAATTGACAGTATTGTTAGGAAAAAAAGAACTCTATCTGATAATTCATGACAGTAAAAGATTCTTTTTGGCTTTTTGAGATATTTTAATTTCCTCATAATTAAGAATAATATTTTCTAAAGGTCTTAGAACAGTTTAATTTAATTTTTGAGTTCAATTGAAATTTATGTATTTGAAATAATTTTCATGACGATTTCCTCTCGTGTCAATTCCACGCAAAAAAACTAAAAACGAAGCTAGGATTCAATTAAGTCATTAGGGATTTTGAATAATCCTGGGAATGTTAATAGCTGCAAATCTCGAATTAAGACGGATATATCTAATATTCATTCGGATTTTCATGATGGAATACGAGGTGAATTCGTATCTAAACCCGAGCGGCGGCTGTCATTCGATAGAAGATTCACGGGACACCGCATTCAATTTCCCAAGAGAGAGAGACACTTTCACTTCGTCTCCATTTACAACGCACAATTCCGAAGCACACACGTTGAATTGCAATGAGGGACAATGTGCCTTAATCTCCACTCTCAAATGAGCGGCGACGAAATTTCAATCAATTTTTGCGGTATTTTCGCGCTGAAGGCAAATGAGGTCTGAAAAGAAGGCCAGAAATTCTATGAGTAGAGGGGAAATATTCGATTGAGCTCAGCGATGTCTGGTGGAACATCGTTATAAATTCACAAAAAGAAAGTTATACACAATTAATTCATTTGAATCGCCATAGTTTCGGTGTATCATCAGCTGTAGAAGCTTAGTGAACTGCTAATATAATAGACAAAGGAAGAAAAGGTTACAAAGTAATGAAAAGAATGTGTTTTCATACTGCACCACTAAGCAGAGAGGGAGGAGGAAATAAAAGGAAAAGACATGGTAACCATTTAGGAGGAAAAAGGAATTAATTATTAAGGGTTCACTTAAAGCTCCTGTACCTGATGATGGTATGACCAAAAACCGAAACCCTAGTCGTTCATACAAATTGATTATATATTATTTTCTCTTTATAAATTTATCAGGAATATTTCACTACTTCTCATCAGAGTAACTGTTTATTTATTAACATTCACGAACTATAAGCTCTTTATGGTGCTGTGTTAAACTTGGATTGTGACTGAAATTTGCACAACATTCGTTATTTTTCCTTTAATTGGTTTCAACCTCGCCCGCATAAAGAGATATGTGTATTTACTTACTGGTTCTAGACTGAACACCCTTGTATTTTCCGTTGATATCCGTAACCATCTAATGAAATGATAAAGTATTGAAAAAAGATTTAATTACTCAACATATGTTAACAACTTTCCTTTCTAAATTTATGTTGAGTCAACAGATTTTTTTCGTCCGCGTTTTCGTTATGAGAAAAGAGAGAGGTATTGATGTTATTCCTTCATCTTTTGCTCCTGAAAAGTCTCAAAGTTCTTAATGTATTCAGAAGTTAGAATACTTCATTTCCAATGTCTTTTCAAATTCCCATCTGTCGTTTTCTACGAAGACTTTGAAGTGATTCGAGTGTACAGCAATCTAACGCACACATACAATTCCACTCTCAATTTTTCATATAAATTTTCCTCTATTACGTTTCTTGCTTTTCCTCCTCAAAACAAATTATTACCAATATGTATGCAATCGATTTTCATTTCCATTGTTTCAATAAATTGACCAGGAGAGTCTCGAAAAGGAATTTGTTAAACCAAGAGAAGTGTAATTATGCAAACAGAAGGCTTTCGCCTGAGGTAAAAGCGGAAGAAAGAGTGGACGGGACTCGAAACGAAACACTTATAGGACGGCTGCCAATTGAGCACCAGAAAATCCAGAACAGCCGTTTCGCCGTCTCTCAGAACGGTAAACGTGTAAACGTTTACCGTTCTGAGAGACAATTGAAATTTCAAGTTGAATAGTAGTAGACAATTGAAAGTAGTAGTTGAAAAATAGTAGTTGAGTAGACAATTGAAAGTTCTGAAATACCCAATTGAACAGATCAATTGGCATTCCGTGTTTTCGTCCGGGTCTTGGCTGACTTTATTCATCTTTTTTCCGAAGAAATTTTGTAATTTCACCCGGATTATGTAATTAACGCTGACCAGCCTGGTTGCGAATGTCGAGCGAAAGTACAGCGAACATAAAGTATACAGTGAGAAAAAAGAACGGAGGTGTTTTTAGGCTATATCTCTACAGAAACTTCGTGATACATAAAAACCTTAAAAAATGAAGAAAGGAAAAGTGGAAAATTAAAAGGGAGGGTTTCAAGAAGTAGTGTTAAAATTTATAAGCAGTCGATTCTTACAGGAGATTTTCATATTAGTCTGGAAACGAACCCAAGACCATATTGAAAAAAATCTTTGCCGTTTGCGTTACGAAAACATGTCTAATGGCAATATCTCGATTATCAATTCTTTATCGTTTTGGGAAGTGCTCAAAATAAATTCTCTATAATCCGCACAAAGCATACTTTACGGAAAAAATTGAGTATTTGGGCCTTCTGGGAATCGAAACTATGATAGCTATGATCGATGTATCACTTTTCTTCGGGGTTTCCCGTTGGTACTGACACCATATAAAAGGGCCAAATCAAAGACACTTGTAGTTCAGGCTGAGACTCCATAACCTACGTGTAGCAGTGCAATATATACTGGAGTACCTACCTCACGTACATTTTAATAAATGTTGACGAACGGGATAAACATTTTTCTAGGTGGAAAATTTCGCTATATTTTATTTATGGCAATTCACGTGTGTTGCGTGGTTGCCTAACTTCGATTTTCAGTTGCAAATTTTGCATAAACAAAGGCGCATTGAGTTGAACGGCCGGACACTTGTCTGTTATTTTGGTGCAAGGAAAGTGTCCTGAAAGTTTCGTGTAAATCCGTGTTACACAAACCTGACGTGTTCCTGTTAGTTGTATGGAAGGGTGGCCTCTAATTGCTTTGTCCTCTGCAGCATTTCAGAATCCACGTCCTCTCCGAGATACCAACAAAATTCGGCGGTCCAATGTTGTTCAACGGTCCAATTTTGAAACGCATGCAATGAACGAAGCCTCACTGGAGACGTTCTTAGCAGTCATATATCAACTGTGGCAGACTTGCACTGAATCAACAGCAAGGACCACTGTAACAGCTATCAGAATTGTTTATTTATGCACAGTATTGCCAGTCTTTTGAGCTCCGTCTCATATTGTACAATCTTCAAGAAATTGCGTTGCTACAACAGGAGGAAAGAATTCTGAGAAATGAGATACTTAAGATGTATGTATTAGATAGAGAAAATGATTGAGGAGATGGTCGCGAATGTGAAAGTTGGCGGAAAAATAATATCAGAGAGAGTGGAAGGCTGAGGGGAAGATTTTCAATCTGGAAATGGAAGAGTTGAGGGATAAGCGGTCGATCGCATATCTGTTTTATGGGGGAGGATGCATTAGCAAAGTGAAAGCTAAGATCACTCTTTCCTTCTGTGTTCCTCTTAAAGTCGAGAGCCGTTTAATTTCCAAGCAAACATTTGGTAGAGTTGAGAAAGAGAATAAATTGCTCTAAACATGATTACGAATCATTGGTCCGCCGATCAGCTTAATTACTCGTTTTGCAACTGCCAATCGCGAAGGATAACTGTTGTCATTGGGAATGGATTTCTTTTTAAAAAAGGAAATTATAGCGGTTTGGAAATTTTGTAAATAAAGTACGCGGAAAACGTCTCTCTCAAGACAATTACATGCAAAACAATTTTCTTTAAAAGTTAATTTCACACGTAATGATAATTAATGAAGCGAATGATTTGGTTCGATTGGATAGTTTCTCTGAATCTCCCGTATGTCTTCTGCGTTATTGCACTCTCTTTACTAGAACATTGCTCAATTTGCTGCCTTTTGTATATAGATTTAGAGGAATGAACGACGGAAAATTATAGCTTAAATCGCACTTAAATAGTACAACGAGAGCAATTATTGAAAGCGAAATCTCGAATTCTAGCAGTTGAAAAGTTAGCGGAAGAAATTAAATTGATACTTTTCCCGAGTTGTTTCGATTCATTTGTGAGCAACAGCTTTTAATCTGTGGACTGTTCCATCCATCGAGATTCCATTCTTCATTTACATTTACGTAAGCCCCAGCTATGGCGTATCACAAGGAGGGAGGTTGTGATAACACCGAACCTACTAATTGGATACTCGATTTGTATACCTATATGTTCACTGGAAAAAGAGACCAATAATAACTATCCGTTCTTACTTTAATCCCGCGATATCGCATATTTGTATGTATGTACATGTAAATCAGTAATAAAAAAAATTCAGGCACAACTTTCGCCTTCACTCGTTTCTTCTTTTCTTCTCAGAGATTCTTAGCGGAGGATTTTGATCATCTCTGATGTACTGCTATCGAAAATATAGTCTCCCCTAACGAAACGAACCGTTGCCCGCGCAGGATCAGAACTTGTGATCCACACCGCGCTACGTACTCAAGTAATGGGCGAACGAACGAGAAATAAGCCGCCTCTTTGACACTCGAAAAGCTGTTGCATAGCCTCAAAGTACTATCAGCCTAGGGATAAGTGAATAACACAGCACGGAGCGGCTGAAACCCAAGGAAAAATAGCGGCACGACAGGGACTCGAACCCGATAATGATGTCGATTTCTATTGCGAATATATTTCTTGCGTAATTGATTCACTCTATTTATACAGCTGTAGTGTTTTTATTCTTGTAAATGTATATCATCCAACTAACATTGCCATGACTTATATATATATTACTAATTTTATATTCTTTTCGATAATAACCACGACCTCCGCCATTTTTACTATTTTTATACTTATATAGAATCATACAAATTCTCCTTAGACTCTAATTCAGTTATCCCTATTTTCTATATGCCCAACAAAAGTTAATTAATTCCTCTCACGAAAGAAGAGTTGCATTTCTTTCTTTTCACTTCATAACTCAATCAGTCCTGCTTTTATCTCCCTTTCACGACATTAGTACCTCACATAATCCATTGTATAATATTATCTTTTTACATGTTTTGGCAGTCTAATATTATTTAATGATGTGTTAAATAGAATTGTTTATGTTCGATGCCCAATAAACCGTACCGCTTCGGTAAGTAGGTGTGTAGCGTTGCAAAGATTGTCCCCTGGGCTAGGGTTCTTTCAACTTTGCGTCGCGGGATTACAGTGAAAATAAATCGATACCAATGAACATAGTTCTTTAGTGATGTTCGACTCTCAATTGAGTAGGAAAATTATCCGAAAGCGGGACTAAAAGCAGCTCGGCTGCAGACTCCACCTCCGGCAGCTTCCGGGTGTAGGGCGTGGGCGGAGAGCGGTTGCTAGGCAACGGAAGGGACGCTGTAACGATGGGTAATGATCGCGAAGAGGAAAAAGGGAAATGACGGAAGGAAAGTGTGGGAAAGGGATTCTAATGGAGAGGTTATTATAGGAAGAGAGAGGAGCTTCCTCATGAAACTGATCCAAGTAATTTCCCAAAGTTGCCTCATCTCATATTTGCAGAATTTCTTTTAAATGATTGCGTCGTCGCCATCCAAAGGATCTCCAAAGACTTTGGAATCTGCTATTAGTTTTGAAATTAGCATCTTTTTGAGATTCGTGCCAATAAAGGTCGCTTTTGCGATAAGAGGTCAAATTTTCCTCCTTGCCTCAGATGCCGCCCTAAAACAGCCCGCAAATTATAAAACTTAATTCGAATTTTCTATTTCCTTTGGTAAGAAAACCATCGTAGACTCTGACTATTAAAACTACCATAGGCATTGAGGGATTAGTTGTTAAAAATACAATTTAATCCATTTTGTGTCGCAACAAATTTGACTATAAAAATTATTTTCTGTTTAACTCACTAGAGTTTCTTAAGTGAAACGATTAAAATAAAAGGTATATTTCGATCATACTGTTCATATTTTGGGTTAAGCACTTCCTTTTTTTTGCAATCCATTGCTCAAAGTCCTAATAAGAGTCCTTTGCTATCCGACGTTCCCTTTCTTAATGTTCAGCCACGTAGAGCCATCGGTGAGTCGTTCGTCAAATTCTGAGACCAATCACATTCTCTTCCTTTGTAATTGTGTCGTTCTAAAGCAGCAAATGGATGAATCTCTCTGACTCTGAGTTTCGATTCGATTCGTTTATTTTCGGTTAACCGTACTATTTTTCTAATTTTCACTTCTATCTCTGGTTATATTTCTGTTTTTAGATGAAAACAGCAGCAACGTGATAAAATAAAGACAATGAAATAGGAATTAAATTTATGATTTAATTCGTCTATTTTAAATGATGTGCATCTTTTGAGCTCAATCACATCTAAGATTATGAGACGGCAATTCATTTTGCTCTGGCCAACCCTACACTTTGTCTATTGCAGTGCATATTTTCTTGCATTCACTGGCACATGCACCATCAACTTACCGTGCTCTCGGTGCATCCGAATATGACGAAATTAAAATTAAGACTGAACTTTTTTAGACTGTGCCGAATGAGTCCCCTTTTTGGATTTTAGATTACGTCTTTAGCCTTTCAGACAATATAGTTTCATTAGAAGATGCCTTGGCATTCCTTAACTGAGCAAGTCATGATTCCAGGTGCTCCTTCTGCGGGCGAGACCTGAGGTAATCTCTCTCTTTGCTTTCACAGTTGTATTCACCAGATTTCGCCACATTTCTCTTTGCGGTCTCAATTTCATTCAACTCGTTTCCCCTTTGAGTCCTCTCCTTTCTTTCGCATTCAATTTACGATGCGACTTGGAAGCACACAAGTCGTCCATGTTAGCCGTTGAAGGAGCAGGAGGAAGAAAATATGGTCTTGGAAGAAGGAATGAGAGAGGCGGCCGGTAATAGTCTTCAAGGCATAAACTGGTAATAACCAACACCATAATCGAAGAAGATATACATGGAAAGCTCCAGGAGATGTTATAAGACAGCAAGATGACTACATTTTGGTAAAAGAACGTTTCAGAAACCAAGTGAAAGACTCCGGAAGTTACCCTTCAGCAGACATTGACAGCGACCACAATCTAGCAATGATGAAATGCCATCTTAAATTTAAACAAATAAAGAAAAGAATAGGACTATTTGGGGTATAAATTAACTGGAAAACAAAAATATCGAAAACGAATATGCTAAAGAAACAGACAAAATATTATTGAACAACCAACCACCTGCAATATTAGTAGCGGAAAGGTGGGGACTAATTAAGTCTACCCTACACAAAGCGGCAGAAAATGTTTGTGGCAAAGCAGTAAGAAAAAATAGAAAAGAATGGGTAACGACATGTGTAATCAGTCTTATAGAAGAACGAAGACAGTACAAAAATGTGACTACTGACCCAAGGTCAAGTAAACTACAGGAGACTAAGGAACCAGATCAACAGAGAAGCTATGAGGAAACTTTATAAATGAAATATGTAAGGAAATAGAAGAAGACATGAAGAAAGAAAAGGCAGATGCAGCATACACAAAAGTCAACAGGCATTTCAAAAAGCGAAAAATAGCAACTGATGGTATGTATGTACCATTGAAGATAAAAACGGAGTTTTACTGTTTGGAGAAGACATAGATGAAAGATGGAAAGAATACATAGAAGATTTGTATGAAGGAGTACCTTTATCTGAAGATGCCATAGGAAGTGAAGATGAAATAGAAGAAGATGATTAAAGAGACTATATCTTGCAGGAGGAATTTGACAAAGCTCTTAAAGAACTACGAGACAAAAAAGCAGCCGGTTTTGATGACATTCCTGTTGAACTGCTTAAGAAAGCTGGAGACGGAATCAAAAGGGAACTATTACAGTTTATCAGAGGCATTTATGACACTGGAGGAAACCCCAAGGATCCCAAAAGAGAATGATAATTCCTATACCTAAAAAGTCAGCAGCCAGGAAATGTGAACAGCACATAACACTCTGCCTTTTGTCACATGCTTCTAAGATCCTGATCAAGATTATACAGAGAAGAGCCGAGAAAAATATAGAAGAGTTACTATCTGAAGACCAGCTTGGCTTCAGACAAGGAATGGGAACCAGAGCCATACTCTAAGACTAGTGGTCGAAAAACAGATCAGGAAAAACAAACCAACTTATGTTGCATGCATTGACCTTGAGAAAGAATTCAATAACATCAAATGGCATGTGATGTTTAAAATACTAAAGAAATCAGGATTAAAATTCAAGGATAGGAGAGTGATTTTCAGTCTATACAAGGATGAGTTGGCTGTGATCAAGGGTCAAAATAGCACAGAAGAGGCAACTACAAGAAAAGGCGTAAGACAAGGATGTCCTCTCTCCTCTATATTGTTTAACGCATACATTCAAGAAGCTATGGATGAAGTGAAAGAAATACTGGAGGTAGGGGTCAAGATGAATGGAAGGAAAATTGACGTGATAAGATATGCTGACGATATTGCTGTAATTGCAGACAAAGTGGAAGACTTAGAAAACATTGTAAATCAAATGGACCAAATTCTCAAGGAGAAATACAATATGAAAATAAATAGAAAACTAAAGTTATGACATGCAGCACAGATCAAGCCAAGGAACAGAGAATAAATATTTTGTTAGGAACAGAACAACTGGAAGAGATTCAAGAATTCTCTCTATTTGGGAAGCAGAATCACAAAGGATGGTAGATGTAAAAGGGAAATAATAAGTAGGATTCAACAAGCTAAGATTGCCTTTACTCAAAGTAAAACATCCTTACTAATAGAAAAATTGATCTAGATACAAGGAAGAGATTCTTGAAAGCATATTAGTGGAGTGTTGTTTTGTATGAATGTGAGATGTAGACTGTTGGGATACAAGAAAAAAGAAGATTAGATGTATTTGAAGCATGTTGGTGCTGCCGTAAAGTATTGAAAATCAGCTGGGTTGAAAGAATAATAAATGGGGAAGTGTTTAGAAGAACAAAAGAGACAAGGACATTATGGATTAACATCCAAACGAGACGAGTCAAATTAATCGGTCACATCCTACGTGGAGACCGCATCATTCGAACAATAGTGGAGGGAATGATTGAAGGAAGGAACGGTCGAGGAAGACCAAGACTGTGCTACATTCAGCAAATCATGGCCGACGTCCATTATACCTCCTAAGAAGAGCTAAAAAGGAAAGCAGAACGAAGATCGGAATGGCGTGCTCTTGCAAACCAACCTCAGGGTTGACAACTTAAGAAGAAAAAGTATGATATGGGCCTTTAGGTGCTGTGGGAAAATCAAATAGATGTCGCAAAGGACCATTATGGCGAGTGCGCGGAATGTAAAAAAGCTGAAGCTTTTGAGGATTGCTAGATGTAATAGGAGTCGAATCGGATTAATGTAGTTGTGTAGTTGCAAATGTAGTGTATTTTTTAAGGAAATACGGTTTACTGCAAATGTACTTTCCCTGAATTTGTCAAGCAATCGCAGCCTAATCTCCTTTCTTTCGAGGATTCCAACCTGCGTCTGAGAGCATTGTGTAAGCATTTGCTTCTCCATCGTAGCACGTTTGAACAAATCGTATCGCCTTGCGCTGCACTTTCTCGAGTTCGCGAGCGTTTTATCCGCTGGGTCCCATATACTCACCGCATATTCTAGATGGGGCCTGACTAACGTGAAATAGCATCGCTCTCTAACTTTTTCATCGCACCTACCTACAATACGCTTTATAAAACTGAGCTTTTAAGTTGCTTTGCCGCATATTTTTCGAATGTGTGTACTCCAGTTTAAATTATTGGTAAGAGTGATTCCAAGATATTCAACTGAGTCGACTACATTCAAATTCGTTCCACTAATTTTGTACGGGTGGTTCTGACGGAATTGCTTCCTTTCGAAGAAATTTACTACAGATCATTTATTTACATTAAGATGTAGTTGCCATTTTTCGCACCACATTTGTATATGAGTTAAGTCGTTTGATAATGAAATGCTACCTTCTTCGCTTGATATCTCTCTATATATTGCCGAGTATTAACCGCAATATAACTATCAAGTGAACATTTTAATAGCGTAAATTGCGCCGCACCACTATATTCTTTCACCGCAGGAGCTGTGGCCGATCGTTTTAAATGTACAGAGAATATATATTATGCAATAAGCAAATCTCGCCATCGCGATGTAACAAGGGAGCAGCTGTTCAAATATCCATTTTATTCGTGAGAAACGTGATTATGAATATGTATTCACGATAGCGATATGTATTATGCATCGAATTGCTTTAAAGAAGAGATATTTGTGGCAGAGATAACGCTCACGGGTTCATATAATGGCACTTTTACGGAATCAAATTGGAGTAAATAACGGATTGAAATGAATCGTTACTAATTTGCGTTCTTGTTTCATATAACACGCTCTATGATGTAGAAATTGTCTAATTGGAGAGTTAATGAGGCATTTAATAAGCGAATCTATTTGATACATTTTATACCTGAAATGTAAGCATAAATTCTTCGCATTCTTTCAGTATGTACTCTTGTAGTACTTATTCGTTGACATTTTTTTAGCGAATTCAAAAATGAACTTCTATTTGATTGCTTTACTCTCGTGGCGGAATTACAGATTGATTTTTGATTGATTGGATTTCAAAGCCTTCCCCATTGACTACCGAAAGGCTTGCAGAGGGAATGAGACGGATACTCAAGATGAGGAATGACGTAATTGCCTTTGCTTTTAACACTTATTCAGAATGCAATGAGAGAATCGATGTGCAACATAGTCATTCTATTGATCAACACTCTAAGAAGCATTTTAAAGTGAATGACAGGAGATTAATTCCATTATTCAGCATCAATGACAGAACAGCACTGTTGACCTCAGCAACGGCCTTCTTAATTGGGTACCTTAAGTATGAAATTAAATGGAATTTTCGGTCCAAATGAAGTCGTTTGTGTTGTGTTTAGCATCGCTTCGGGCTCCCACATAGCCAAGTGGGCATCTCGTTCGACTTGGATGAAAGCGGTCCCGGGTTCGATTCCCTGTGGGGGCGTACGTGCGAAACCGATTGAGAGCTCTTTTAAAATTGGCCAATTTTAAGTTTTCTGCAAAATGAGAGTAAAAAGATTCAAAGAGAATCAATTTAACTCTTATATACTTGTTTTAACGAGAAGCTTCGATAAAATCCATGGAAAGCAGTACTGGTGCCAAGGAAGGTCGTTATTCTCTTAATAATGAATATTTTTATCGACTATTGAGGTTATACCCAATCGACAATGGCAGTAGTGTTTTTAACAGTGTTTCGACAGCTGAACTGAGCATATCGTACATATGAGGTGTGAATCAAACCTGGGGCTTCTTTCATCAAAGGTAAACCTACTTGGCTATCCTGTAGCCTAACCAATGATTAACAAATGTGGACTAACAACATATTCTGTATTTTCTCGGCTGCCCACAGCTTCAGATTAGGGAAAAGGCATTCTGCGCAACACTTTCATTTGATAGCATTTACAATGCATTTTAAAAAGTACAAGTATTTGCTAGTATTTTCATTTCATTAAACCCAGTGATTTGCATTGAATTTACGATATGTAATTAGCTTTTTTATTATTTTTTTTCAAATGAAAATTGTATATTTCTCAAATTCTCCGATTAAGTTCCAATTGCGTTATGTGACGTCAGAAAACTATATAAGAGTTTATTGGGCGGTGGAACGTTCAATTCCAAACATTTTTAAAGACAATATTTCATACGAAGCACATATTTGTGTGATTTATTTCAAAAGCTTTCGGTAACTGAAGATCCAAACGGCTGAGAGATTTACAGACAGGCACCAGAGGCATTGTGGAATATACATCAAAATGTCAAATACTTTCGTGTTTTCTGATAGAAACTGGGCGTAGAGAAAACTACTGACGACGCCCCAGCGTTGAAACTGATTTTGAACATAGCAAAACAGTGAGAAGAGCTCTTCTCGTTTTTGAAGTTTAACATAAAGATCAATAGTTTAACAAATTTAAACTTAAGTGAAGTGAAGAAATGCCGGAAAAGGAATGGATGAGATAACATTCGAAGTACACAGAGAAGTTGAATTTCCTTTCTCATCTTCTCCTATAATTTCTTTACTTGTTTTTTACTGGAGAGGCTGTGATAGTTGGACGGAGAAAAACTATTCTCGCGGAATTAAAAGATCCATCCTGAGAAACGTGCTTGATGAAATTCAATCTTTCTCAAGAGGCTTTCGGAGAATCTTCTAAGGAACAGTGCAAAAGCAAACGTCATATTGCGAAGGGAAGTGGGTCATAAAAATAATGCAATGTTGAGATGGTTTTCTTTAGGCGACAGATGAAGGAAACTCCGGCTCTAGGACATTTCACACGGCAACCGCACTTCTACTGTCAATTTGTTCACGCCTTCTTTCATACGGTACTTCGCAGGGATCGATTACTTCGCCTTCTGGCGGAAGAGAAGGAAACTAGGGAAGAAGCATTAGGAGGGAATATAAAAGAAAGATTAGAAGAGGGCTGGAGTGGAAGAAACTGAAATCGAATTGGATGGAGCACAAACACCGGGAAAACAGCGCCTCTGTGTGGGGAAAGAGGGAATCAAAGAGATACCGGGCGTAGGAAGGAAAAAGGTGTGTTGGGAAGATGGCAGGTTCTCTGAGAAGCAATTTCAAGAAAACACGGGAAGACTTAATGGCAGATATAATTGAGGGATATTTTAATATAATTTCCTTGAAGCATCACGTGCCCATCTCTACTACTCTTTCTTTCGATATTCTCTCATTTTTTTCGTTTCCTAACATATTCCTCGGAAATTTCAATATGTTGAAAGAATCAACTCTTCCCCTGCAAATAATACGAAGGAGTAGCAGCCGGGTCAGTTCTCGAATGTCGAATAGGTCATCATTTGATGCAACTCTGAGGATTCTTATCTTCAAATATGGTTTTCCCCATCCCCTTGGCGATTATTAAATCGCGCTATTTCCATGGATACATGTGATACATGGACAATTTAGGCTCATATAGAACGAATGACAAGAAGATGGTCTTCTTAAAGAAGATGAGTTAATTTTTTGAGATTTCACCATTTACAATAATGATATAGAAATCACAGGGACACACGATCAAGTAGAACATTTTTTTTAATCTGCAGAATTTCCAAATGGATTCTTATTTCCTTGTCACGATTAAGGAAGTGGTGATAAATCAAGTTATAATTATGGTTTAGGAAATTAAATTTCCAAAAGCTATGAAAGAAACTAACTAATAAGGATATAAAATATTTTTGGTTATTAATTTCTTAGTATAAATAGCAATTAGTAGGCGATGTAGTGTGTGAGAAATTTTACTTCATATTTATCCATTACCCATCAATTCGTTTAACGGATAATAAATAATCTTGTTAATATTGTACGAGTAAATAAGAAGATTATTAAATTTTCGTAGACAAGAAATCCACACATTCTTTCTTTAAAATTATCAGACGAATATAATGAGAAATGTACATTTTCAAATCGTTTTAATGTTTGAGGAATTCATTAGTGAAATAGTAAAGAAGACGGGGATGTGGGAAAATATAGTTTTTATCTTTCATTTATTAATATTCATTTTTTACATGAACATCATTTATTTATCCTCTGTACATTTTGTATGTACCATTGGCAAAGCAAAATAATTTTTTTAGTTGATTTTCTTCTTTTTCCCCTGGAATGTTCTGCATTTCGATTAATAATTCTTAATTTCTCTGCACCTAAAGCATTTTAAGGAATGTCATTGTTCTTAGTTTATATAACTGTTCTAAATTATGATTTACTTAGAGTATAAGGATTATATTAAACTGGAAAACACATCAAAAGAAGCGAAAATAGATTAAAACAGAAATGAGTTTTTCTTATTGTGTGGATTCGCAACCAGGATTTCTCAGTAGAACCAATAGGGTCTGGTCGAACACTTTAGAAGTCCTCGGACAAGAAAAAGCAAATTTCCCGCGTGTAGCATCTTTAAATCAAACAGATATTCCCCATCATTCGATCTGCGGTCGGATTATGTCTTTCGACGAAGTCTCCGAATGAGAGAGGAACTACTTCGGTTTGTAAGCGGAGATTTGAGGTTCTAAGGCACTGTTTCGTGGAGAAACAAGTGAAGAGATCATAAAACCGACGGATGCTTTTATAAAAATTCATCGTTACGGTGAAATAGAAGACGTTAGCGAACTGCGGGAGAAAGTTTTAAGGGGACAACAGCAAAGATGGGTGGTTATTTATGACCTCCACGCATTAGGAAAGCCAACATTTACAGAGGGATATTGGTGTCAAAACAGCCACTGCCACACGTCCTTTGCGGCTTTCTGGGGAAATTGTAAAGGCAAAGGGAGAATTTTCGACAGCGTATAAACGAAGGGAGGGAAGGATAGGAGATGAGTTGTTAATTATGGGAGGGAAAATGTTTTGGGGAGAAGTACGTCTGAAAGGCGTTTTCATCGGTTGAGAAATTATGGCGTCGGAAATACAAGTTATCCGACAAGGAAGCCCGAAGGAGGCGTTTCGTTTCCTGGCGAAGGAGTGTGAGGAACCCGTAATGTGGAAAGGGCTGCAGCGAATTCATGTTTGTTTCCTAATGGAGGAATGTCGATAAGTAAAAGAAAGAGATAAGATTGGAATTGCAAAAAAGACATGACTGGCCCAAAAGAGAGAGGAAGACCTTGATAAAGATTGGTGATTGTGGTGAGTGAGATCGCACGCAGTTTAAAGGGTGAAGTCGTAATTCTAGGAGAGAAAAACGCATGCGAAGATAGGGGCGTATGAAAGATGTCTTATCTGATAGAGGAGACAAGTAGCGAATATCGCGGTTCTTCATTTGGTAGTGAATGTCCTCGCCAACATTGTAAACCGTCACGTGATTTGAAATCGTTGGACGAGAATGAGATGTGATCATTTGCGGTCATTTGGCAAACAAATGCATTTGTCCAAACCCCATGAGCTGCATCCATCCACGCCATAGAGTAAGGCTATACTCTATGATCCACACCGATTATTGCGCACACGTTCTTCAATTGTTTTTTCGTCATTTTGCTTCGAATGCTGCGCTAATTCGCTTCCTGATTAGCTATTTCACTGCCTCCATAAAACATAAGAGTGACTGACTGAAATTTTACGAAATGATGTTAATTCGAGTGCTGCAATTAACTGCAATGTATTACACAGTTTCCGCTCCTCGGATTTGTTTCGAAT
The DNA here is from genome assembly GCA_000376725.2 of Ladona fulva. Lineage (NCBI taxonomy): Eukaryota > Metazoa > Arthropoda > Insecta > Odonata > Libellulidae > Ladona > Ladona fulva. The sequence continues at coordinate 637,068 of KZ309192.1, read as the reverse complement.
TCAACTCATTTGAAGTTCTCAAATTTCTTCTCTTTCGGCTTTCACGTCAGGAAACTCCGAACTAAATCTTATTTATTTTTTTGTTAATTTATACATATAAAGCAGAAATCTGTGGTTTTGTTTGTCTGAGATTGCAGTCTACACACTGTTTGTCCGATTTACATCAAACTTTGCATACGTGTTCTCTGAGACCCGGAAGGAAGTACTTACCTTTTCCTTCGATAATTTTGCTGGCTTTGAACTAAAATCGTTCAGATAGAGTTCCATCAAAAAGACATGTAAAGTTCAATTTTATCCGTTACAGACTTTTTCTTTCTTCCCGATTTCTTTTGCAAAACTAAATTAGAAGAAATAGTCGTTGTTAATATGGTCGTAGAATATCGCTTTCTTTTCGGAGTTTCGAGTATTTAGATTAAATATACAAATATTTCGTGAACTTTTGAGGTTGTAAACAACCCGTCCCCATGACGACCAATGTTATTGTTGATTGATGACGACCGAGCTATTGGTAGTAGTAGTAATGTTAAAAGTGCTTCGACAGCTTAACCGAGGTCTTGGATTTTCCCATAAGAGTACATCGTATATCGAGGCCCACTTAGAAGCAATGGCAAATATCGCCGATATGAAGAGGAGGAACATATTCATAGATTATAGCAGTCACGATCAATTTGTAGTGAAGAAAAGCAGGGGTAACAAACATAAGTAGCGCCGTAATGAATTGGACTAAACTAAGATGCGAGATGTTATTTTCTCTTATCTACAAATAGGCATACTATAGTTAATCCGACTTCTATTCTCCCCGTTAAGAATCAACTTCAGCTAGTTTAATATATTTTTATGAGACTATTCACCTACGGCTACTTTCAGTGATAAGTTGCCTTTTCCGTGGCAAATATTGGCAATCTTCTCCTCGGTTAAGAAAAATAGTTCTACTTGAATCACTTTCCATGGAATTTCAAGTTGCATGGGGTACGCCATCAGGAGACTATATCCTATACTTATTTCTACATATTTTTCAAAGCAACCGACTTCGACTATTAGTTTTCTTTATCGGGCCAATAGTCACTGCCCGGTGATCGTAAGGAATTCTTGAGACTGGTTCCTCAAAAAAATGTGGCAAGGAGTAGAAGACATCGTATTTCATATCCGTGATATTAAACTGTGCTCCATAATAACTTATGTAGCAGTCAATGAAGCCGTTATTGAATATTGGTCCCGTTTCAGTAAAGATGAGTCGTGTTAGGTCCTTGGACGTAGTTTCAGTAGCTGTGTTTAGACAGACGCGACACTTCAGGGGTGCACTTACCTCGCTTTCCCACGTAAAAGTAAATCAAAGTCCATGGAGTGCAGTTTGAAATATTCAGATGAATGAAATCTTTTCTTGGAAACGTGTTTCAGTCGGATGAGCTGGGCTGGATTCTACCTGACAAAGTGTGCATAGCGCCAGACTTTCTAAACTGAAATTTAGCCATAAATGGATACATCCTGATAAATTCAGGATAAAAAAGCTTTTTGCTTCATGCCTACAAAGTTATCAGTCCGTTAGCTGGTTTGAAACTCGTTAGGTAATGTAAGTAAGCTAAGCACTAGGTAAGGTGAGGTGTCTTGCTCTTGCTTTCCTCTTAAGGCCAGAACGCTGTAAACGGAAAATGTACTTTTGAGAGCAACACGACGATCCCGAGGTTGACATGTATGTTACACTGTCTTCCATAGCTCAGGATTAGCAGTCTAGAAGACGGGGAAGTGAAATCTTTCCCACGGTGCATCGAATTCGCACCAATGAAAATATTCCATTCTTTCAGATATGTAGCAGAATTCACAAAGTATTAGCTTCATTTGCTTCATGATTCTGTAATGGCTGAGAAAACATTTCATCCAGTCCTTGCAATGCACTTTCAAAGTAAAATACTAGTGTTGGCCAGAAAGTAATGCCCCACATATTTTTTTCTATAAAACGATTCATTTTACAAAATTTTTTATACTTACTCACATAAAAAATTATGTTTATCTGCTCAATCTATTTTTCCTCATAATCTCCTTCAAGTTCTATTGCCTTCCTCCAGCGATTCACTATGGCATGTATGCCCTGTCGGTACCAGTCCTCGCTCTGGTTATGGACCCAGGTTTTCATTTTCAACAGCCTTCTGATTCATTTACCCTCCATAACCAACAACCAATTGTACTCCAATGGACTGCAGATGTTCCATAGACATTTAACAAACGTTTGTGAATATTTCTTACCGTTTCTTTCTCCATGTAGAGAAATTCAATCACAGCACATTGTCTGTAACCTTTATGAAGGTCATACTCCACTTTGAAAGCTTCTTACAGCAATGCCATCTGCAGGAGAAAACTGAAACAATGCACACACATGCAGGAAGCGTCAGACTTTGTTTCGAATTAATAGTATTGCTTTCGGCTGCAAAAAATAGAGGGAATTACTTTTTGACCAAATCTCGTACATGAAAATAGTCTTGATTTTTGGGGTTGGATATCCTTTATTTCCATAATTAAAATCACTATATTCTGCAGTTGCAGTACCCGAATCATAATAATGATGTAATTGTGCTGACATACTCGTCTTCAAATTAAAAATCCTGAAAGAAAAGTCGGAAAAACGAACTTTGTATATCCAACTTTCAATAAATGTATATACATACCACCTGCCGCACACTTAAGCCTATAGGGGATAGATTGGTTGTATTTGCAATTGTAGAGTGTAGATAAAATATCCTTCGTGAGCGTTCCTTAATATTTAATATTAAATTATTCACATATTTGAGAGTTGTTTTAATTAAAGAAGATAAATTAAATGGTTTAAACAATATTCCGTTAGCTTTTAATAAGTGTTTGACTTCCCTCAGCTGAGGATATATTAAAGATCATGGGATAAGTTTTTCGTACATTTCACAGGAAAGAAACCTTAATAAGCATTAAAATTCTGCTGCTTCGTTATTAACAGGAAATTATACTCGTTTGAGTGAACTCTTTAAGTTAGACCGCCTAAAAGTTGAATGGAAAACTCGAGAAAGGGCCTCTTCGCATGAGTCCGTTTCAAAGGGAAAATTAAAGGCCCACTGAGGTCGAATAAACAGCCAACAAGGACTCCTTCATCGGACTTGCAATCTTTGCCATTCATAACTTCGCTTTACTCATTCAAACGTTCGCTCCTCTGGTTCGCCCTCTTATGACATTCATCGCAAGTCCGTCAAGTTTTGTAAGTATTCCTCCATGCGATGACTACATTCATTTTAATTTTCAAGATTTTAATGTAAAAAATTTGTCAAACGTGGAAATATTCAGATAATGACAGAATTTTTCTACTTAGGATTTTATTTATCGGTAAACGGAGTTCACACGAATATTCTCTACGTGACTTCTCTACTCTATTCTTAATTTCTAATGCACTTATCTAGCTTACGTTTAGTTCCATAGTTAATAATAATTTGATCTCGATGTATATCCTAGTACTCTTAATAATACGAATATTAGTACTATTATTAGTTATTTGTATATATTATATATATATTATATTAGTAATATTTGCAATAAGAATATATTTGAAAATTTTATAAATAAATAATGGTACAAATAAGATCATATACAGGTTTAAATATTTCCAATTAATGCGATTTTCACCATCGCGGTCCTGAGCCAGTTTAAGTTCATCTGGAGGATTAAATTGTATGTAAATTACAATACAAATTGTGTATTTATTTTCAAGCGCTCATTTACAACATTATTTACTATGTTACATTGCACTTATTTACATGCAGGCTACATTGCACTGCACATTACATTTGTTTACATAATAATACCTTACAATTTAAATACGAATAGACGTTTAGTCTCCACGATTAATCATATGTCATCATCATCAATGGATTACAAATGCAATTGATAATCGATTACAAAATTAACACTGTTTAGCAAGAACACGAATTTCCGGACAAATTACGTTACATTTATTTCCATAATCAGTCATATTAACAATAAGTAGTTACAAATCAAAGATAATCGATTAAAAAATTGAATATTTTATTTGTCTGAATGGATTAATTGTATTTTGACAGAAGAGGACATAGTTTGCTCTATCAGCCAGCAAAGTACACGTTTCTTTATCTCATATACTCTAGTTTATTGTAGTATATTTTGTCGCAGTTTGTTGACTATACCTAGTATAATATACTCTGATATTCTTTTGCCATAACTGTTAAAAATTATGAGGCTTCATACCTCTCAAGTTAATTCTTTCTGTTAATCAACATCTTTTATTTCGTTTTTCTTTGTTTTATCCACGTATTCTCCTTCAATTGCCTCCTTCCAATATTTCTCCCTCTCTCTAAATATTTGACTCAAAAATTCCTTCTTTTGTTACTTTATTTAATGTTTTATTTCCATCGCTACTTCCACATATGTTTTTCGATCCACACCATTTCCATTCTACGACACATCTCGATGGCCTCGAATCTTTTGATCTCCTCTGTTCTGATACTCATCCTTTAGTCCATAGCAATGATTTTATTCGGAGTTGGACGATTCCGCGCTGCCATTTTGGCTCCGCTGTGCTCAACACAGATGAGGAATCCCCGATACAGATGGCGCCCTTAACGGGAGTGTTCCTTATCCGAGCAGGAGTCATCTGTACCGAAAGGCACATATTCTTACCTAATTCTAGTTAAAATCTAACCTATGAATAAGAAATTTTCGAGGTATGTAAAATATAATCCACGGTATCTATTAAATAGAGCTAAATTTTATAAATTTTGGATCTCCGTCTGACAAAAGATTATTTTAAATAAAGCCTTAGTACAAATACTCATATATTTATAACTTTAGAGGTTCTAATCGAATTGAAAGAAATATTCTTTACGGGTAATTGTAATTATGTCTTATATAACAAATTTTTAAAGACTTAAGTAACACTTTAGGCAATAGGTTTTATTCTGAGGATAAATGTTCCATAATCTGGACGAGCACGGCTTAATATTAATAAAGCAAAAGGTTTCTCAAATGGTCCTGAGTATTTCAAAGGTGAGAAAAATAGCAGAATATCAAAGGTGAAAAGGAGACTTTTCCGAAATTGATCCGTCAATTATTCTGCCTCAAGAAACAGTAATTTCGGTTGTAATTGTAATTACTTTATTTATTTCATTAAAGTATTAATCTCTAGAATCTTTGTATAAGCTGAAATTCAACAGTTTCCGGAAAAATGTCTACAGTTTTAATAAGCACTAGTGATAACACTTATTTTATGGAATGCGTCAATTGTTTCTATCGCTAGAAAGTAGTATTTTTAAAGTAAAGTGAAATTGAAAACAGCCATTATTTCCAATTAAAGTTCCTTCAATTTGTTTATCCTTTGGTGTAGAAGCCAATCAGAAGTTGCGAATTTCTAAGGCCGCAAGAAAGCCTGGATTGATAGTTGACCTTGCGTGCTCTGCTTCCAGGTGTCGTTATTTGTAATCATTAACTGTTTGTATTTTTCTTCTATGCAACTGATGATGGCCAAATTAGCGCCGAAATTGGCTTAGTGGTTTATTCTTGTTATAGAGCAATTTACGGGTATTTTGCATTCAATTAACTATTCAATAAGGTGAAATTAACGTTTCAACAAAAGTCCGCCTTGGATTTCAGTTTTCATTATAAAGATGGGGTTCCGTATATCTCAATGTGTTCGTAAAATCACTCGCTACATTCGAAAAAGATTATATCGTTATTCTATTGCAATAAAAGCAGACAGCTTTGTTCATAATATATAATTTAAAGTTCTTAAACATCCGACACCATAACCCTTTCACTTTCCTCCGTTAGAGTACCTCGAGTTTGCAAATTGTTTTCTAACCTCGTCCGCGCACCTTTTATTTCATAAAAGAACTCAAACCAAAAAGGGCAGAGGTCTAAAACTACTTTCTACGCATTTCGCAATTAAATTCTTTCGAACTGACTTGTTCTTCAACTGTTTGAATCTATGCAATACGTCACTTAACTGAGTTCACGTGCGGTCGAATGGCACTCATATTCTTCTGTAGAAACAAGTTTTCCGTATTTCAAGAAATTTCTGTTTTCGAATACTGTGAGTGTATTTAATCATTCGAAGATGCACCGCCCGATAATCAAATTGTTGGCCCCAATTCGAATTCCCCCTCTCAACCGTAATTAATGCGAAAGCAAACTTATGTCTCTGCATTTCCTCCCGAAAGTACTCTTCGTCACAGGTGGTCAAAGGTAATTCGATTACATTTGAGGCGCATGCGCACCGACCAATCGGTTATTTGTGACGCGTTACCTTGGAAACCATCTTCTCCGCACACACACATATGCCCACAGTTATTGAATAATTGCGGAATTTCACGAGGCATCCAAAGCCTATTAATACGTAATCAAAGGCACTTTGTCCGGATATAAATCAGTAATATCCTATGAAAGCGCATCTCTACATTGTGCTAATGAATTGAGATTATCGAATGCACAATGCATTAAGCAACCAGATTTTCAATTTCAATCCTTAATAGCAAATTTTATATTTTTGAGGAAACTGCCTGCTTGTTAAGTTGATCGGTACAGTACATCTAAAATCAGAACTTTTGTTAACTAGAATTTTTGTTTATCGCAATCCATGCATTTACAATAAATAAAATGCGGTCTTCCTTTAATTTCACGAAAATATTTTCCGTGAATACAGATGTACTACGTTGTTTTTTACTCAGATTGATACAGAAACTAATCAAGGAAATTGTGATAGTTCTGGTACAGGCTTCGTTATGCATGCGTAATTTAGATCGAATTGCAAGTTTACAAGAAATGGTATTTGCATTGTTAGCTCGTTGGGGATATTGAATAACTTTCAAATGAAATATATATTAGCTATATAATATTATACAAGGAATATCTTATAAATGACGACTAAGGAATAAAGTTAGTATTTCGTAATTTTCATCTATAGCTTGAGCAAGGGAATGGACTAACATTTAATTACGAGAAATTCTATATTCTTAGAATAATTCTTATGATAAATCCAATTCTAAGTCCTAATGTGTTTTTATAGCTCGGGCTCAACAGTTTCGTCAGAAAGTTGTTTAAAACCGCACATTTATATAAAATATCTGATTATTTTATAAACATTTTATCACGAATCAAAAACAACAGCCAGAATAAAAATCTTCATTCATTTTCAACTCGTTTGGCGCTTGTCTCGATTCCGTAAGACTATTCTTCCTAATTTAAGTTTGCAAAAAAAATGCATAAAAATAGAGATGAAAATGACGTCACATGCATTCCTTATGAACACCATTTCAAAGATCTGAAACGAGTCTCTTGCCACTATGTAATTGCTATGCCTTTGCCCAATCGTGGACTACCTTGGACGCCATCTTCAGCAGCTTATAAGTATACGAGATCTAAAGAGCCAGTTACAGTAAATATGAACAGATATTCCGGAGGATGCGATAGGATGGAACCTGCTCCATCCCTCCATGCGCAAGCGTTCAGTTTCCTGCAATAATTTTGCTCTGAAATCGTGGTAATTTACTTATTACAACCCTACTTTGGACTACAACCTTGTCGTGGTGGAAGGGCTTCCTATGACCTAGAGAACTTAACTGGCGGGATCTATGTTCCTGGTAGGGTCACCCATGCCAGGATGGTCAATAGGTTAGGGCCAGACGAAAGGTAGTCCACGCAGTGTCTATACCTCAGTGAGGCGGCTGCAAAGGCGTCTGTACCCCAGTGGGGCGGCCATTATGGGTGATGTTGGTGTCACGTTAAAAATGTTGAGGAAGGCAAGGGGAGAAATGAATACACTTTTTAAGAGGAATAACCTCTGTATCACAAACATACTTTTTCAGCACCAAAACAGAAGGAGGTACACATGGAAAAAGCCATGGGATACGGATAGGTTCAAAATTGATTACATTTTGGTAAGAAAAAGGTTTAGAAATAGTGTTAAAAAATCAAGAAGTTACTCCGGTGCTGATTTTGGCTCAGATCATACCCTGGTCATGATGAGAACCTAGCTAAATTTATAAAAGATCTATCGGGTAGAAATTACACCCAAATGGAACCTTAATGTTCTTAAGAGTGGGGAAGCTAGAGAGTTCCTAGAGTGGGTCAGCAAGGCCATAGGGGATAACGGAGGGGAAACTACTATCAAAAGGCTTTCGACATAGTCCTATAGCCAAAGCTGCTGGGGATTGTAATGGAAATTGGGTTGGACTGAAAAGGTAGGCATTTGGTGCAAAATTTGTACTTAAATCAAACAGCGCGAGTTAGAATAACTGAAGGAGGGTCGGAATAGGCAGAGTTAGGAAGAGGGGTAAGACAAGGATGCCCATTATCACCATCGCTTTTTAATATATATGCAGAGGAAATGGTGAATGAAGCTTTGGAAGAAATAAGCAAGGGAGTGATAGTTGGAGGGAAAGTGGTAAAGTCAGTAAGATATGCAGACGATAAAGCTATTGTGTGCGATTCCGAAAGGGGTTTACAAATACTAGTAAATGCACTAAACGATAAGGCAAGGGAATATGGAATGAAAGTTAACGTAAGTAAAGCTAAGGTAATGAGATTCACTAAGGGAAAGAAGGCTAAATTAACGATCAGGGTCGATGGGGAAAAACTAGAGCAGGTGGACAAATTCTCGTACTTGGGTAGTGTTCTATCTTGGGATGGGAGGTGTGGAGTTGAGGTTCGAAAAACAGTAGCATTGGCCAAGGAAGCTTTTATGAAGCGGAGGGAATTAATGACAAAGGGTCTCGATAAAGGAATCAGGAAAAGATTGGTAAAATCCTTGATATGGAGTGTTTTGCTATATGGGTGTGAAACGTGGACCTTACGAAAAGAGGACATCAAAAGATTGGAGGCATTTGAGATGTGATTGTGGCGTAGAATGGAGAAGGTGAGCTGGGTGGATAGAAAAACAAACGTAGAGGTGCTATAAAAAGGGTTTTAATTGAAGTAATTAAGCGCCGACAAAAGAAATGGGTGGGTCAGATTTTGAGAGGAGAAGGGTTGCTGAAGAATGCAATAGAGGGTTTTGATTGATATATGCAATGCAATAGAATGCAAGGGAAAAGACAGAGGGGAAGGCAGAAGCAAAATATGTTAGATTGCATAAAGGGTGGGGTAAGTTACCAAGTAACGAAGAAAAGGGGAATATTAGGGCACATGGACCTACCGAAAGTTAGAACACAAAGTAAGTACTTACATCAAAGTTACAAATATCCAAATGGTTTCCTGTAATTGTCACGACCCATTTTGGTGCGTGATTTTTTGTGAATCTCTGTATTTGTCGCATTTGTCTTGTTCTCATAGAAGCAGATTAGAATCGATTTTGCTTCGCACCGAAGAAGCGCTTCCAAATTTACCCTTTACAATGCTCAATGACGCCCCGGGGCCTGTTCTCACTTAATCCGCCTTAGGTTAAGATATTTCCCATCATTTTCGCCTTGTCTTCATCTTTAGAGTTGTTTCCCTGCACTTTCACCATTCAAAAGGCATTAGATATATGATCTTCTATAAAATTCGTATCTCTGACACCTGAATAGCTCATAGGCACGCCATCGGAGTAAACACGCAAGCAGTAGCAGCGTTAAAGTTAAACGAGCAAGATGAAAGTATAACGGCTAAAGGTTTTATTATACACGCGCCCTCTATGAGTTGTTGTATTTCGCGTATTTGTCAAGACTCGTTGAAGATAATAAACGAATACCAACCAAGTCTCTTTGAAATCAATTAGTAAAGAGTCATCGGATGGATAAATATTTCAATAGTCTAGCATATTTTCATAAATTTAATTGCACATTCAACTTCAGTTAATATTATAGAAATGGCATTTCTCTAGCAGACTCACAGCTTATAACTCGCAGATAATGGGTGACATTCGCTAAGACCTCTTAACTGATGATTTTCTTTTATTTTCTGATCACAAAATGATTTTATTATAGATAAAGCGCATGGTTATACCAAAAATTTAGAACGATCGTTGATAATTTTCCGAATGTTTCCACAACAGCGTCACCCGCGCTTGTAATTGCAATAAACATCACTTTTAAGTTCGAAACCAAAGGTTTCCTATCTTTTCTGAAGAAAGGATTTTCCACTTGCTGATGGACGGTTTTCTCTCAATTATCATATGTGATTGACTAAAGTTAGATCTGGTCATTCATGTGTAATAGATCTAAAACAGTGTTTGGAGATAGTAATTATCGTGTATATATTTAACGTAATGGAATAATGTTGAGAAGTTGGAGAAAAAATACGTTAATTTGACGTGAAAAATGTTTATCTTCGAAATATTTATCAAACTGTACATCAAAAATTCCTTCTATACCTTATTTTTACTTTCCACAAATAATCTCCCTTCGACGTTTTCCATTTTTAATCCATGTGTAAATCGTAAATTCGTAATCGTAATCGTAAATCGTAAATAGTCGTAAATTGCAACTTCTGATCTACCTTCAGAATGCCGGATGAAACGTTTTCAATTGGAAGAAGTTGATTTCCTTTAATATTCTAATGCGTTTCTCATCAAATAAAATGCTATCCAAGAATTTAAAGTTTTCGAGTTTTAAATATTATAAATCTGCAGTATAATGATTCTATTTATAGATAATTCCTACAATCACACGGCGAATATAACTGAGTTTTGCAAATTGTTAGATGTCCATAATCGATTGTTTGCCAAATTAATAGTTAATTTGCTGAGTCCTGAAGTATTTGAGTAGCGCTCACTAATTTGTCGGACTTTTTACGAAACGTATCGTCTTTCGCTGTACATTTTCTAATTTTCGAATAGAATATTTTTCTGCAGGATCCCATCCATTTAATGTGACCAACGTAACGTTGCATCGCTCACGGACTCTTTCTTCGCTTCGACCGACTATTCTCGTGACGAATTCGAGTTACATGAGGGCTCGTTCACATATATTACGGATTCCACATTATTTGTGAGGGTTACTCCGAGATATTTCACTGATTCCATTGTTTATAAAATTTCCCTCGGAGGCCTTACGAATAATTATTGGGAATAAATTCCTTTTGAAGAAGTGAATTACTGAACATTTGATAGAAAACAGAAGATTATTGAGTTGAAATTTCCGTCATCGAACCGTTTCATAATTTAACTAAATATTTGGACAGGTTTAATATATCCTCTAAAAATGTGTGCAAGAGTATTGAGGAGTATTTTGCACAAATGAGGCAAATAACGCGAAAGAGAATTGCGTGATTGCAACGTTTTCAGATTAAAAACAGCATGGGAACATGCAAAGCAATTTAGCAAGAAACATCGAATTCCATGCAGTAATCAAATTTCCTCTCAGAAATCATTACATTATCCAAACACATGCAACACTATCGTAGTTGAAAAGAAAACTTCCATGGAGAGGAAGAAAAGAGAAGAATCTACACTAAGCATTGTTTTCGGGTATTCTTTTCTGAAGCATTCGCCGATTGGTATTTACAAAGAAAACGCTTTGTCAGGGCTGCATGAGGAAGACAAATGATCCATGAGATCGCATTTTATGAATTTCGGGATAAAATGTTTGTGCAACATATATTGCATGCAAGCGTTGTGAAAGGTCGATGTCTGCGACATCTTGTGGTAAATGCACGAATAGATTTATTGATGTCTGCGACATCTTGTGGTAAATGCACGAATAGATTTATTGTATGATGATACTACAACAAGGGGGTGTTCAGGGGACATTCCTTATTGCCTAAATTATTTCATTTTTATAGTTTTAATTTCCTTGGATTCCATCGCTTCTGACAAATTTAAGATAAAATACTCAAATATCAAAAGTTAAATGAATTTGTGTTAAATTTGTGCTGGCAATCCATCATCAAGGTCCCGGATAAGCTCCGGTAGTGTGTTGTGTTTGTTCGTCAATAATAATGATTATTTAAATGGATGTGTTTAGCATCGACTTCTTGTCCCCATTAAAAACAACTGCATATTACTATTATTAAAAATGATGGTGATATCTTACCATGCCTTATCGAGTAATGACGCTAACTCATAATTGAGATTCATTTACAAAATCCAGTTTTACACATTGAAATTCAAAAACCCGAAAGATTTACCTTATTCTTTTATTGGTTGTTCAATCATAGAATCCTAAATAACTGATGGCGATCGATTAGGGAAGTGGTGCATGCACCCCGTGCCACTTGGTGCATGCACACAAGTGGTGCCACGAGCCCAAAGATGGCTCGCAGGGCACATATGTAGATGCATGCGAATGATACAGATTTGATGTAACCCGCGTATGAGAAAACAAGAACTCCCTTAAAATGGACAGATATTGTCGGATTCGCCATCACAGTGGTTGTTGGCGTAAAACGTCTTACCCAGGCGTTGTTACCTGGGAGTGTGTTGTCTGTTGTGTGGATGAGAAAGAGATGAGCGAAGCAATTCTGCTTGCCTTGGTACTTTTCACAGTTGTGATTAATTTCCCTGAAGGTGGGATAGTTACACTTACACTGCTGGAGGAAGCCAAATCGAAGGGGGCGTTCTTTTATGTGTATTTCGTGTCCAATCGAAACGCGTTTCGGAATTCGCATTCGTTCACCTGCTGTCATTTTCGGATTCCTCTTTCATTCTTCCTTCACTAATTCATCATTTACTCGACCAAATTCCTTGTTTTTACATGTTTGGACGCTTTAAAAGTTTTGTAGAAAATCAGTCCAAATTCCACACTTTATCAGAGTATATTTTTTCATTTTCTTCCTTTATAGCCTCTATTGGTATGTTATCTTTTTTCACTGATCGATTTATGTCAAACGGCACCCCATACAACGCCCTAACCGCTTTCCAGCGGTGCTAATTTTTCTGCGCGATGAACCGTAAATAATCCCGTGTGAAAAGTGTGACGTCACGTGCTCAAGTTCTAAGTCGCGAAACTATATTACATCTTTGCTCTCTTAGATGCTTATTTGCTTATACTTCATAGTTCTAAATTTGTTGAGATTTATGGAGCGTGATGTAATGACTTGGAGTGAATTTCATATGAAGAAACGCTTTAATGTGACCGGTTTTACATTTAGCAATTTAATCTTGTACACCCTGAAATCCAGCTTCAAATTACAATTTATGATTAGCACAAAATGTATTTTTACCAGATACCTTTTCATCGCTAAACTGTTACCCATTCAATCTTACATCTCGTGTACCTCTAATATTGATACTAAACTGAAGAACTCTACTCGATAAAACTGACATAAAATAGAAGAGCAGTATTGTGATTTCATAGGCGAAGTTTGAAAAGGGAATGCGCAGTTGGTATTCTACGAATACACTTCGCTATTCCACGTCTGAATTCCGGAATATGAGCGACCATAAGAAATAAATGACCATTTCCGATCAAAATAGACTTTTATCTTATATCAATACTGCGTTTTTGGCTCTTTGGGAGTAAAACCGACCGCAAAAAAGGCCTTTCCAGACCACCGTAGGGCCCTTTCGAGGCTATAAATATCTCTGAATTGAATTGGCGTTTCCGGAACGGCGAATGGAAAGTTCATAAAAAAAGAATGTTCGAATAAAGGCGACGACAAAGTGCATGCAAATAAAAAGTATGCAGCCAGATGGAATCGTAGGAGCAGTAAAGAGGGAGTTAAAAGACCTCCTTGCATCTCCACTGGATTTGTGAACTTAAAAAGAAATGGGCATTTGAAAGCGATCAAAAGTTATGCGTACATTTAAAAGATTTAAGCATTTATGTGGAACAGCGTATGGGACCTGTTGAGTTATTCCAGTCACTTACAGTGAACGTGCATCCACGAGTTATCCTCTGCGCGAGCGTTATTAAACCCAAGAAACGGCAATATTGGAAAGGAAAACAATGCACGATTTAAAATTTGAGAGAAAAATGTATCTATTTCGGAATTTTACGGAAAGATACTCCATGTTGAGACTTCTCAAACCTATTTTGTTCTCAAACGAGAATCACTATTTATTGATATATCACAGTATTCTTTGGACCATCGATATCATTCTTCTTCCATGAGACGATTTATTCGCCCTATTTATTTATCCTCCGTCAGATATATAATTGGCGATGGAATAGCAGAATTGATGGCCATTTCAATCTCAATAAAAGATGCAATATTTCACGAGTGCTGTAGATAATCCACTCCCGCGCTAACGAATTGCCTCCGCTCGAAGTTGATAAATTATGTCGTCGATATCTTAAAAGCCCTTCGGAGGAAGTGACGTGACCACGTTTCTGTTTGATCAAAGTAATTGCTCGATTGAAGAGAAACGAATCCTGCGTGCGCGTGCTCAACTAATACAGCCTTTTGGAAATATTAGCGTATGTCACTAATAAATAATTAGCTTTTACTCCAAAGAAAATCTGACTCCATCCGCAGAGAAAATATTTTATTTAAAACACAACCGATGTCGATGGTGAAGATGTGTTAGTAGCCTCGAAACCAGTGTTGCTTTAATCAGTGTATTTTATCTGTCTATGGAGTCAGTTTTTCTTTTCTTTGAAATAAAAACATTAATAAATTCCATCAAGTACTGCTTGAATTGTTTCAATACATACCGTTAATTTCGCGAGGTTGAAATATCCGACTGAGGCAAGGCCTTGGAATCTATTTATTGTTAAAACATTTTCATCGATGAAATTGGATTGGACAATGCTCGGCGTCTCATCGTATCAACGAGAGGTCCACTTATGATTTTTGAAATATCCACGTAAATGGGTTATTCAAGAAAAGATTTATCAAAACTTGACAAATTCTTATAGAATCTGTATTATTATATGAGTCATAAAAATGATAAATTAAAGTATTTAAATTGAAACCTCTGTTACTTTTATTAATGGGATAATATTTTTTAAATACTAAATGGCGATTTAATATATTTTTGTTTAAGTTGCTTCGTGTCTTTGTAATTATGTTGGAATGAAAATTAAATGGTTTTGCAACAAATCAAGTCGACAAATACTGATGAAATTTTTTATGTAAATAATTTAACGCAAAACAGGTGGATCTATTTCTTCAAATGATTTTTCTGGGTAACGCCTTCTGATTCAAACACCATCTTGTAAGTAAATCTCTGGAGTAGCAAACATTTCCTCGAATTTCGTAAAACTTAGCGATCTAGTCAATTATGAAATAGTCAACAAATTGAAAGGAAAACGAACCGATTGAGAGAGACAAGAAGAAAGAAAGGAATTCAATCATTGCTCATCTTCGACGATCAGTTTGTCAATAAACTATTCTGTTTTGAATAGAAATAAGATTTTAGGTACTCGGTGGACCGCGAGTATTCGGAGAATTATACCAAATGGGAGTGCTCGGTACACGAACTATTGTCGATTCTTCTTCTTTTATGCGAAAAAACACAGCATTTTCGATTTATTTCGCAGTTTGAGAGTCCGAGGAAAAGGGATTTCGCAATGGGATAATAGGCAAAAATGCGATCGATTGGCAATGGCGATTCGGCGACTCGGAGTTGACACGAATTCCCTTTTTAACCGAAAGAGAGAAATGTTGTGCAGACGAAAGCCTTTCGTTGGAATGAGAATCGATACAAACCGAGGCGGTTTAGACGTAATACTTCCACGGCCACGTTGTTAGAATAATGTACGACAGTTAATGTTTTAGTAAATTAACCGAGTAGAAAAACGGAAATTTATTCGCGTTTTCCTTGTTTTAACCAAAATCCATAGAGGATTCCTGATTCTCTCTGAGTGAATGAAAAAGGGCAAATATTTGCCCTGATTATGGAGCAACACTCTGAAAACTATTGGCGGATTGTTTATAACGGACATTTGAGTTTGGAGTTTTATCAAAACAAAACCAACGGCCCCAAAGAAAAACAAGTAACATAAAATTTGACATAATCTAACCATAGAACGCGAACATTTTCTAGTTGGTATTTTATCCTTTATTATTTATTAGTGGTAGGACGAAGAAAACTCCCATTTTTATCCTCTCTCTTAAACGGAGTGCTGACTCTGAAATTTAATTACTCAAACAATGGCAGTTATAGTTTATCAGTTGTGGTGTAAAGTATAAATAAACCTGTTTCTTCAATCAATGTTACGGTCTACCTTTACACAAAGGGTTCCATCACTCAACGTATTAAATATTAAAGGAATAACAAGTGTGAAAAGTTCCGTAGGTTTTCAACCTACTAAGACACCTTCCTTTCCTTTAACCCTTGTATTAAATATTATAACCTTATCGATGGATTTAACAAAAATCGAGGTAATTAGTGGTTTCCTGGAGATATAATTAAAGTAAATTAAAAAAAAATAAAAGTAAAGTAATTGCGCCTCTAGTCGAATACACCGAATTAGAATGCGAATTTAGAATATAAAGAAAATATATAAAGGGGTATGGGTTCAGTTACGAAGCATTAACTTTTTAAATTTCCGTTGCTTCGATTTCGACAGAAATAAATCTGTTTCCGGAATTCTGTTCGGTACCGGTTTCTAGGAGTCCCTTCCATGAGTGGCAGCACACGCACAATCGCGCTTCTGTCCCTTGTATCACTACTTGGGGTTTCCGTACTTGGCGCCACACCAAATGCACGATTCACCAGAGAGCAGTCGTCAGAGAGAACCTGAATTCGTCACTAAAACAACCAGGTGCTGTTCTGTAGCAGTCCAGGTAGCTCGACACCACTCGATCACATCTTGCGTCCTCTCTCAAACTCCGTAAACTGTGAAATCTCTTTTCCAGCGCTGAAGAGGCCATTTGATAAGTTATCAGAAACAACGGTTAGTTAGGTTTCAGTAACCTCTGAGAGCCATTTCATAAGCCACACTTGACATCTCATTATGTTTCTCAATTCATCACGTCCCTACGCTAATCAAATGACTACCTGACTAAGATGTATCTGAGTTTTGTAGCAAAACGACAACCCCTTTTTGGCGCGTTATTGTGTGTGTTTGGATTTGATATTGAAAAGACGTAAATTTTCTTTTTTAAACAGAACGGCAGTTGCTTGGAATTACCTACCCAAAGAAATTCTCAGTCAACAAAGTTGGTTTTAAGAAGAATATTCTTAAATATAAGGGTTAAGGGTATAAATATGCAGTGGATGAAACTCGCGATTATGATAGCTGTTTAGCAGAGTGGGAGATGCCTTGTTATAGTTAATTTTGTGGTTATTTATATGCAAATTAACTGAATCTTTAGTGTAGATGTTAATGTGGAGATGTGCTGCACGCGGAGAGCCGCTAAATGCTGGACGACTGTGTAATGTAATATTTAAGTTGTAAATGATATTATGTTGTTATAAATGACGTGACAAGTTACCACCTGGTGTCTGCCTACTTGTAACTTACGCATATATAATATAATGTTATTTATAGTAAATTTAAACGTGATTAAAGGCTGGTTAAATGATTTTCTTTTCGTGGAAGTCTAGTTTAGTTTATGAGATCCTTCTTTTCACTTTTGTCAAGAGCTTCATGTTATAAAGAGCAATTATGCTTCCTTGGTAGCAGAATGGTTTTACTAGCTCAACCTTCTCGTTCTTTATTTTGTCACTTTTCCTGTTCCTGTATACAGCCATGGTTTTTATGTTTTTATTGTTTATGTTTAGTTTCCATTTCTTTATTGACTTATTTAGAATCTTTAACATACTCTTTCTGACATTGCAATTAGGACAATAACGTCAGCAAATCAATCATACACTGATTTTTATTTATTTTAGGTCATTTTTTGGCTTCACAATGTTCATACATTCCTCGATGTAAAGATTAAACAGAGAAGACGAGAGTTGGCACCCTATCTACGCACCTTTCCGCATCTTCGTTTCAGTTGAGGCTTCATTTCTCTTCATTAATTTTTTATTTGGTTTGGTATTTCATAAAAATCGTTCTCTCCAATCCATTCCTACATCTTTCGTAGCCTTGAACGGTAAGATCCAATTCACTTTGTTAAAAGCTTTCTCCAAGTCGACGAATACTGTTCATTTCTATATATCTCTCCAAGCATAATATCCTAGACTCTAATGACCTCGTTAGTAAAATAGGTTCCCATATTCCTCCGAGGAAAACTAGAAATAATAAGAAAGAGATGGTTCGAACCCGGCGTTGGGCATTTTTTTTTCTCCCTCCTCTTTGTTATTTTTTTTCTTAATCTCCTAGACTCTAATGACCTCGTTAGTAAAATAGGTTCCCATATTCCTCCGAGGAAAACTAGAAATAATAAGAAAGAGATGGTTCGAACCCGGCGTTGGGCATTTTTTTTTCTCCCTCCTCTTTGTTATTTTTTTTCTTAATCTCCTAGACTCTAATGACCTCGTTAGTAAAATAGGTTTCCATGTACCTCCGAGAAAAACTAGAAATAATATACTTTTCTACTTACCAAAGAAAGCGAGAAATTATACTTATTTCTCACCAATATTATGTGCAATGAGAAATTATTTGAAGAGGAAACTGAAAGCATTATGCAATTAATTCTACATTTATATCATCCCTATTTTCTAATGACTTATTTTATGCCTAGTATCCAAAGACTGATATTTTAGTATCCTATATNACGAAAAATCCAGCGCATAACCAAAAAATACATATTCCATTATCATTTTTGCAGTTAGTGGTGTTTATAATCGTTTGGCTTCATTGATAGACCTCAAGTTACTTAACATTGGAGAGATGTTTATCGGGACACTTTTTAGGCTGTTCTTCTTGTTAAAGGCTGAGAGTCAACGAAGGCCTCTCATAAAGTTTAGCAATCGATGAATGCAATTATTGAAGAGAAAGTGCCTCAATTGGTTGTTCCCTGCTGGAGAACTTTCGAACATTATATGAAGACTGTGATAGTTGGTAAAATTTTAGTAGAAACTGATACAAATCATTATTACAAAATTAAAGTACATCAGTCTTATGATACGATTGTAAATCATCTTGTGTGACCGTTTCGTCCCAAGAGACGCGCAGATCAGCTTCACGAACGTCGTTGCCTTTGCCGTCCTGAATGTGAATTGCGGCAAATTCTTCCGCACTCGCTCCAGCAACGACTTGAATGTTAGACCAGCCATTGCCTAAGAC
Organism: Ladona fulva; assembly: GCA_000376725.2. NCBI lineage: Eukaryota > Metazoa > Arthropoda > Insecta > Odonata > Libellulidae > Ladona > Ladona fulva. The sequence continues at coordinate 618,046 of KZ309192.1, read as the reverse complement.
TGCCATTAGGTTTTTACCAACTTACGTTGCATTTATATTTTTTTTATTGCAAGGAACTGAATTTTTCAATCTTGATTTTATAATAAATATTTCTCGTTTATTATTATTATATTTATTAGGTATTAGGTTTGAAGGTTTGAAGGTATTTGCTTGTTTCAAATTAAATACCGTAGAATATTCAACGTTTTTAAATTGTTTTTCGTCGCAGTAAAACAGCCAATGGGTGAGTGCCTTTCGAAAGTTCACCAGGAAATAGGTCCGTAGAGAAGGAAGAACGAAGGATTGCCTCCGATATCCGTGTTCGGCTGAAGTGTGTCTTTAGCAGTTTCAAAGTGAATTAATGCACTCTGGAGTTCACGGACCATTGACCACTCTTCACCTGACACGATTCGCTTCATCCGCGATGGGGCGCCGCCATTGTCATGGAAGTGAGTCAACAAGAAGAAAAGAGACGGTCGAATCCCGATTAGCTACAGAGTGAATAAAGAGAAGGAAAATTTCAAATGAAATATTGATGTCTGCGACATCTTGTGGTAAATGCACGAATAGATTTATTGATGTCTGCGACATCTTGTGGTAAATGCACGAATAGATTTATTGTATGATGATACTACAACAAGGGGGTGTTCAGGGGACATTCCTTATTGCCTAAATTATTTCATTTTTATAGTTTTAATTTCCTTGGATTCCATCGCTTCTGACAAATTTAAGATAAAATACTCAAATATCAAAAGTTAAATGAATTTGTGTTAAATTTGTGCTGGCAATCCATCATCAAGGTCCCGGATAAGCTCCGGTAGTGTGTTGTGTTTGTTCGTCAATAATAATGATTATTTAAATGGATGTGTTTAGCATCGACTTCTTGTCCCCATTAAAAACAACTGCATATTACTATTATTAAAAATGATGGTGATATCTTACCATGCCTTATCGAGTAATGACGCTAACTCATAATTGAGATTCATTTACAAAATCCAGTTTTACACATTGAAATTCAAAAACCCGAAAGATTTACCTTATTCTTTTATTGGTTGTTCAATCATAGAATCCTAAATAACTGATGGCGATCGATTAGGGAAGTGGTGCATGCACCCCGTGCCACTTGGTGCATGCACACAAGTGGTGCCACGAGCCCAAAGATGGCTCGCAGGGCACATATGTAGATGCATGCGAATGATACAGATTTGATGTAACCCGCGTATGAGAAAACAAGAACTCCCTTAAAATGGACAGATATTGTCGGATTCGCCATCACAGTGGTTGTTGGCGTAAAACGTCTTACCCAGGCGTTGTTACCTGGGAGTGTGTTGTCTGTTGTGTGGATGAGAAAGAGATGAGCGAAGCAATTCTGCTTGCCTTGGTACTTTTCACAGTTGTGATTAATTTCCCTGAAGGTGGGATAGTTACACTTACACTGCTGGAGGAAGCCAAATCGAAGGGGGCGTTCTTTTATGTGTATTTCGTGTCCAATCGAAACGCGTTTCGGAATTCGCATTCGTTCACCTGCTGTCATTTTCGGATTCCTCTTTCATTCTTCCTTCACTAATTCATCATTTACTCGACCAAATTCCTTGTTTTTACATGTTTGGACGCTTTAAAAGTTTTGTAGAAAATCAGTCCAAATTCCACACTTTATCAGAGTATATTTTTTCATTTTCTTCCTTTATAGCCTCTATTGGTATGTTATCTTTTTTCACTGATCGATTTATGTCAAACGGCACCCCATACAACGCCCTAACCGCTTTCCAGCGGTGCTAATTTTTCTGCGCGATGAACCGTAAATAATCCCGTGTGAAAAGTGTGACGTCACGTGCTCAAGTTCTAAGTCGCGAAACTATATTACATCTTTGCTCTCTTAGATGCTTATTTGCTTATACTTCATAGTTCTAAATTTGTTGAGATTTATGGAGCGTGATGTAATGACTTGGAGTGAATTTCATATGAAGAAACGCTTTAATGTGACCGGTTTTACATTTAGCAATTTAATCTTGTACACCCTGAAATCCAGCTTCAAATTACAATTTATGATTAGCACAAAATGTATTTTTACCAGATACCTTTTCATCGCTAAACTGTTACCCATTCAATCTTACATCTCGTGTACCTCTAATATTGATACTAAACTGAAGAACTCTACTCGATAAAACTGACATAAAATAGAAGAGCAGTATTGTGATTTCATAGGCGAAGTTTGAAAAGGGAATGCGCAGTTGGTATTCTACGAATACACTTCGCTATTCCACGTCTGAATTCCGGAATATGAGCGACCATAAGAAATAAATGACCATTTCCGATCAAAATAGACTTTTATCTTATATCAATACTGCGTTTTTGGCTCTTTGGGAGTAAAACCGACCGCAAAAAAGGCCTTTCCAGACCACCGTAGGGCCCTTTCGAGGCTATAAATATCTCTGAATTGAATTGGCGTTTCCGGAACGGCGAATGGAAAGTTCATAAAAAAAGAATGTTCGAATAAAGGCGACGACAAAGTGCATGCAAATAAAAAGTATGCAGCCAGATGGAATCGTAGGAGCAGTAAAGAGGGAGTTAAAAGACCTCCTTGCATCTCCACTGGATTTGTGAACTTAAAAAGAAATGGGCATTTGAAAGCGATCAAAAGTTATGCGTACATTTAAAAGATTTAAGCATTTATGTGGAACAGCGTATGGGACCTGTTGAGTTATTCCAGTCACTTACAGTGAACGTGCATCCACGAGTTATCCTCTGCGCGAGCGTTATTAAACCCAAGAAACGGCAATATTGGAAAGGAAAACAATGCACGATTTAAAATTTGAGAGAAAAATGTATCTATTTCGGAATTTTACGGAAAGATACTCCATGTTGAGACTTCTCAAACCTATTTTGTTCTCAAACGAGAATCACTATTTATTGATATATCACAGTATTCTTTGGACCATCGATATCATTCTTCTTCCATGAGACGATTTATTCGCCCTATTTATTTATCCTCCGTCAGATATATAATTGGCGATGGAATAGCAGAATTGATGGCCATTTCAATCTCAATAAAAGATGCAATATTTCACGAGTGCTGTAGATAATCCACTCCCGCGCTAACGAATTGCCNTTTTTCGTCGCAGTAAAACAGCCAATGGGTGAGTGCCTTTCGAAAGTTCACCAGGAAATAGGTCCGTAGAGAAGGAAGAACGAAGGATTGCCTCCGATATCCGTGTTCGGCTGAAGTGTGTCTTTAGCAGTTTCAAAGTGAATTAATGCACTCTGGAGTTCACGGACCATTGACCACTCTTCACCTGACACGATTCGCTTCATCCGCGATGGGGCGCCGCCATTGTCATGGAAGTGAGTCAACAAGAAGAAAAGAGACGGTCGAATCCCGATTAGCTACAGAGTGAATAAAGAGAAGGAAAATTTCAAATGAAAGACAACGACTGTGATTTAATGTTTCAATTTGATTAGACTCATGTCCTCATTTTTATCTTTCACGCTGTTGCTTATCTGTCTCCCTCTTTCCACTATTCTTTTCATTTTTAGTTTCATTATTTGTATTCCCTTTATCGCCTCGCTCTCGTGTTCGACTTACGCTTATTCCTCTCCATTTAGGAGCACCCACGCTTTCTCCAAAACGCATCTTCATTGAGCTTTTTTGTATGCTTTCTAGAGTGTTCAAATCAACACCTCTTTTGTATTGATCTCGTTGTCTTTCCTTCCTTATTCGTTCATCAATAAATCATTACCGATTCCGTTTCTAAACTTTTAACTTTATGTTATTGATAACTGTTCATGTAAAATTACTTTTCGATGTAAAAATACACAAATCTGTAAGCTATGATACAAATAAAGATACTTTATTTTTTAAATACAATCAATTTGTGTGTTGAGAAAGTAGTCTTTTTTATGGCGAAGGGAGTTTGATGGTGTTTTGCTGTTATGGATTATGAGTTAAATGCTCTGATTGGTGAATAATAGTTGCAAAATCTAAATTATTATCTAAATTATATACTTTCTCGTGATCGGAAAATTCAGTCCTTCGAAGGCCCTGAGCATTTTGGCCGCGAAGTTGTTATGAAAAATGTTATTCTACCGAGTCGGAAGATAGCTTAACCGTAACTTGTAGAGATATTGCATAATAGTCTTGTACAAATCAAGACTAGTATTGTGCATGTACTGATAGACCGATGGCCTTCTACCGTTACGCTCTGTCCTCCTGGACAATCGCTATTGCCCAGGACCGGCTCATTCTAGGTGCGATTTCATGTAGAGGGAGTTTAAAGTTGTATACTGTTCGGGTTTCCGTTTCCATTTCCTTTTCACCACATTCGTTGGCATTCATCTCTACTTCCATTCCGTGTTCCCTATCTCTACGTCGATTCTGTGCCCACACCTCTGACCTTTAGCGTTCTTTTGTTACGCCGCGTTTCGAATGCCCGAGTTATTTCCTCCTCTCAATTGCTGATTCAAAGCAGTTCTCATATCTCACGACAAATCTCCATCAGGAATCGGCAAAAAAATACGAAATATGAATCACACGCGAAAGCGCGAGCTGAAGCAACAAATGGAATTTGAAAACGAGAGAAGCACTTATCTTCTGATTGGGAAATTGAAAGGAGGGGAACGAAATGTATGTATCTGACGAATAATACATACAGCGCGTTTCGAAAACAGTATAGTTTTTCTACGAGAAAAATACTTAAAATCGAAGAATACGTAATTAGTTATATTAATTAATACGTAATTATGAATTAAGGTCTTATTTTACATATTGAGACGGAAGAATTTATTAAAAAGCACAAAACCTACAATCATTATTGAACCAAAGGATACCTTTCTTCTGTTAGATAAGGTAATAATAAGTAAGGATAAGTAATAGGCGATGTCATCTCAACCGTCGATGGTATTAAAAGGATAAAAATGTATGATATATGATATTTATTATGATACGATATCTTCACCGGTTATATATTAACGGCAAAATACATCGATTATAAAGGATACAGAACTATGAATTGAGGTAGTGATGGAGCACTGTTCCCGGAAAGGCTTTATTATAGCAATCCAATATCAATTGATGGTAACTAAGTAAGATCTAAACTCATAAAGCTAAAAAGATTCCCGGAAAATCTTATGAAAATTTGGTTTCCGCCCAAACTACAATCCAAATACAATAATCTATTCTATTAAGTACATACAACATGAAAATTCTTTAGTATAAAAACAAGGAAATGGGTTAGATGACTTGGCAGGATAAGTCCTGCATCTCGGAAAAATCCCAAGGAGAAACGGACATGAAAAAAGTCTGACGGAACCGGGACTCGAACCCGGGTCTCCCAATTGCCGGTCGGTTGCTCTATCCATTGAGCTATCCCGCCAGAACATTNGAAATGTTCTGGCGGGATAGCTCAATGGATAGAGCAACCGACCGGCAATTGGGAGACCCGGGTTCGAGTCCTGGTTCTGTCAGACTTTTTTCATGTCCGTTTCTCCTTGGGAATTCTTTAGTATGCCAATAGCTGAAAAAAACAAGAATAACATGCAAGAATATATTAAAACAATAAAATAAAATACTTTGAGCCTAACCCTTATGATAATATACACCCGAGATAGGTGAATGTTTCCAGTCCTGTGGCTGAGAAGTGAAAGTTTTAAGTGATAATAAGCATTATTACGGATAAATTCCGTCTAACATGTTACAAAAAATTATAAAAAAGAAAAAATATGTATGAAAAGAAAATAAAAAAGTAAAATAAGATGTTGACAATCCGTTTACATAATATTATATGAAGACTGTGATAGTTGGTAAAATTTTAGTAGAAACTGATACAAATCATTATTACAAAATTAAAGTACATCAGTCTTATGATACGATTGTAAATCATCTTGTGTGACCGTTTCGTCCCAAGAGACGCGCAGATCAGCTTCACGAACGTCGTTGCCTTTGCCGTCCTGAATGTGAATTGCGGCAAATTCTTCCGCACTCGCTCCAGCAACGACTTGAATGTTAGACCAGCCATTGCCTAAGACTGCCATTAGGTTTTTACCAACTTACGTTGCATTTATATTTTTTTATTGCAAGGAACTGAATTTTTCAATCTTGATTTTATAATAAATATTTCTCGTTTATTATTATTATATTTATTAGGTATTAGGTTTGAAGGTTTGAAGGTATTTGCTTGTTTCAAATTAAATATCGTAGAATATTCAACGTTTTGCGGCAGATAATTCAATCAGTATCTGAACTCGAAATCGCTGCAATTTCATATAAAAGTTTATTTGGCCAGTAAACACTTTAAGAAAGATAAGAATTAAATAAAATGAAAAGGTCACTATGATTTAATGATTTAGTCACGGGCAAACCCCTTTTGCATGTTAAAAACACAATCATTACAATAAGTTGAAAATAAACATAACAAACAGGTAACAAAGCTAAAGATCATGGAGATATTCTCATCGAGAATGATAATGAAAAAGGTAAAATAATGTATAGGTACAGCATAAGGAGATAATCAGAAATTTGAGACATCAAATGTATAGACATTCACAGTCCATATAATACATAAAAATGAATTGAAAACATAAGAATGGAATAAAACTAGAAACTCAAGGCTTAAAGAACGCAACATATTGAAGAGTTAAGTTAAGAATAAAAGAAGTTAGGCATTTGACGAATACATAGACATTTTCATAAAAAATACGGTAAAAAAATTAATTAAAAAGCATCAAAACGGTAAAATAGAAATTCAAGGCTTTAGGAACTTAAAGTATAAACAAAAATTTAAATGATTTACCTACTAAGTTACAACAGTCTCATATCTAGGAAATTCCAGAAAATTAAAGTAAAATCTACAATAAAATTGAAAGAGAATATATAAATAAATAGCGAAACAAAAAATTCAAGTCTCCAATACATAATTATTAATTACAATAAAGTAGTTAGTGTGATTTATCTTTTTCGGTATGGCAAATTCCCCTTAACATTAGCTTTCCTCTATATCATTAATTCGCGCTTTAAATACACTCCATTCTAATTTTGCAATTACGCTTTACTATAAATGAATAGCCATCCATATCTAAAACGTCATGGAATTAAATTACTAATAAGATTTGCAGCATTAGTTGAACACTGTATTACAGTAAGTTAAATGGCTGTATTTCAGATTCATGGATAAACTTCGCCTAGAACACGTCAAACAGAGCCATCGCATTTGGTTACTTCGGCTGAGACCGTTGATTCGCTCGAAATAAGATTTGAGTTTTAACGCGGCTAAAATGCGCGGGAAAGAGAAACAATTTCGCTTCTCTATTTCGCGTACTTCCGTTTTCTTCCCGCCCTTTTGTGCAGTTCAGTGAACGTACTTCTTTCGTGTGTGCTTATAATTCTCCATTTCTGAATGTGCAATGTCATTTGAAGCCACACTTGTGTATTTATAGCTACTCTAATGTTAACAACTAATTGCAAAAACCCTGATTCTTCCAATGTATTGTGAATATTTTAGATACATTCAGTTCTAGTGACTCTTGGCACCTGTGAATTCGCGCGATTTCTTTTTGCCTATTCGTATCTCAGCATTGCTTTTCTTTTATTTCGGATATTTCATTTCGTTGTCATTCATTTCGTTGGAATCTATTAAGTTAGATAATATTCACTGACTCCCTTAAATGTGTGTCCACAGCTGCTGTCCGAGGAATGGAAGGTCACAAATACTGGAAGAGGTTCTTCGGGAATTCCACGGCAGAAGGAAGCATTGGCCTTCGTTGGTTACCATTCTACCGGGGGTAAGGCAGCGGTTCCATTCCTCTTCAAGTCAAGGACGACCCAGCGCCTTCCGGAGAGCTTCCCTCGTGCCAGAGGCAAAACAAGGCAGAATTACTTCAGTGTAGGGAGAGCATGGGAGTCGGTGAAGCAGTGGTAGCAATTGTGTGAAATATTCAGTGTTGTAGAAAGAATTGGTTCTTTCCCGGCGAATATAATGTATAAATTCCTCACGGGTTGCATAGGCAGTGCATAAAACAAGATATCTGAAGACAGAAGTGCTTGGAATACTTCTTTCAAGGTATGTTTATCTTCTTCTTCCTTGTCCATCTTCTCTGGTTATTGGCATCTTAGGTCTCCATTAGAAGCGGCCCTAGGTTCTCAGGCGCCCCTGATTTTTGGAAAAGGGAAAACTATGTTTGAAAATTTATTTTTCTTTAAATTCACACATTTACCCAACAATTTTTTCGGTTGAAATTCGAAAATTGCCAAAGTTGAACTGTTTTGGAACAATCTGCAAGTTTGACATTGTCAGAGAACGAACAAATCTCACCTGGAGCTCTTGAGTTTGAAAAAAATATTGACATTTACATTGGAACCCCGCGAGCCGCCATACGGCATAGTAAAGGGATTGGAAAACGCCGAACCTACTCATAAGTACTCTTAATACTATCAACCAGTAATAGCTATCCGTTCTCGCAATTATCTCGCTAAATCTCTTTTTCGTCTTGTCTCGGAAATTGCGCTCGCTGAGAACGAGAATTACGATATCTCGTATTTCCTCATTCAAATTAGTACTTAACGTGAGCCTCTACTTGGTTCTTCTATCCTTATGAGATTCCCAGCCAAGGGTTATGATCTTCTCTGATACATTTATATCGAACCTATAATCTCCCTTAACGAAACGAGCCGCTCTGCGTTATACGCGCTCCGAGATCAGACCCTTCTCGTTCGGATTCCATGCAGCGCTACAATACTGAGTAATGAACTAACGAGCGAGAATTTAGTCAACTCTTTGACACTCGACTGACTACTCCCCAATGCCCTATCAGCTGATGCCGATGATGCCTTTAGGCCTTTAAACTTTTACATACGTACGAAAAATCCAGCGCATAACCAAAAAATACATATTCCATTATCATTTTTGCAGTTAGTGGTGTTTATAATCGTTTGGCTTCATTGATAGACCTCAAGTTACTTAACATTGGAGAGATGTTTATCGGGACACTTTTTAGGCTGTTCTTCTTGTTAAAGGCTGAGAGTCAACGAAGGCCTCTCATAAAGTTTAGCAATCGATGAATGCAATTATTGAAGAGAAAGTGCCTCAATTGGTTGTTCCCTGCTGGAGAACTTTCGAACAGAATAATTCTCATTAAGACATTTTGGAGTGACGGTGACCCGGAATGCGTTCTTGTGGCATCGGAAAGACTACGTGGGAGCCTTCTCAGCGACAGTTTTAATTCATTTTTTAAGTTAAAAACGATAACTAATGCAATATCACTACGGTATGCAGTAATTTACTAGTTACACTTTTACTACCTGCGAATGGATTCTTTATTGGCTTGAATATACATAATAATAATGTATAAATTTTGAAGAAATATTGTCAGCATTGTTCGTCTGAAATTCGGTTAAGTTTTCGGCTCTGTGAGTTTTGAATGCGTTTAATCATTGACAACAGAAGTGCGGTAACTTTCAGGAATCGGAGGCACCTCTCGCACCTCTGCTAAATTCGCACCTCCGCTAACGAATCCCTTAACGAATTCCCTAAAATCAAAGGCTTTCGTCTCTCCTAAACGAGAAATTGGCCCTCCGATGAAAAAGTTGGATATGGAAACGTTGCCGACGATGACTGTTCCAGTCTTCACTGAGAAGTGCCTTCATTTAACGACCGCTTCTTCTTCGACAACTCGCAATCGACTATCTTTCAAAATCTCTTTCTGGTCTACATTCAGCGAAAAACGTTCAAAAGTTCCAATTCAGATCCCAAATCGTGCATTTTCTATAAATGACGAACTCCTTAGTGCATAGTTTTTATTCATTTTATATTTATAATGACGTCTTAGGCGGAGGTGATAGAGAGGGGCTGGGGAAAATAGGGGAGGGGAATTTATTTTCCCCTAAAACTCTATAACTATACGTTTACCAACTTTCAGCATTGGCACATTATTACATCCTTTCCCCGCACAGATTATAGGCTACTTTTTATGTGTCATAATGTCCCCAGTTCGATCCTAGAAGTGGAAAATGTTTCCCGTAAGAAATACATGTAAACTTCACTTTAACGCTTGCAGGCTGCATTTCTTTTCTGAAAATTAAATCGGAAAGAATAGCCGTACAAAATCGAGACAAGAACCAAAAGAACGGAAATTGAATAAAAATTCTTATTTTGGCCTTGGAACATTGATTTCGATTCGAAATTGCGATAAGTTTGATCAAATAGACGAAAATTTTGTGATATTTTGTAAACAACCGGTCCCCCTGACGACTAATTCCATTGTTGAATCCGAGCTCATGCATTTTAGTTAACTTTAATCGCTCGAAGGGTTTGTTTCTTTTGCAAAATTAAATAAGAAAGAATAGTTGCATGAAATCGAGACAAGTACCTGGAGAAGGGACATTGAATGAAGATTCTTTTCTCTACCGGCGAATATTGTTTCCTGTATAAAATTACGAGAATTATGAACAATTGAAGCTGTTGTAAAATTTTAAGGTTGTAAACAAATCGTCACCCTGATGACTAATTCCATTGTTGAATCCGAACTTATGCATTTTCCTACAAGAATAGATAGGGAATTGAGGTCTATGGATAATGCATGGTAATTATTAATGATAGACTTCAAATATGTGAAGAGGAAGAAGAAATTTTATCATTTGCAGATTTGAAGATTTTAGCATTTGCAAACTCGAATGATTTGAATTGATGAATCGCGAGGACGCACATACAACCATTTTGGAGAGTTTTTCATTCAGCTCATTTTAATAAACGGAATTTCAAAATGAAGAAACGTCTAAGTATTCTTCCCGTTGAGTATGTATACATCTATTCCTGCAATCCGCCTTTCTGCTGAAGGCAGGGAGTGCTTGAACCATGTCTCTGCCTCGATCATTGTAACATTTCACAGAAGAATGTAGAGTAGATAGTAACGAAATTTCACGTTTCCTTTGCTACATTGGCTATCTGTTTTATTTCCTGAGAGTCGAGTGAGCCGTAAATAGAATACCGACGACATACAAATTCCTTTTCTTGTATTTATTGGTATCAGGTTCTATCCCGTGCGAGTCAATTTATTCCCATAAGATAATCGTTTAAACTTCATATTTATCTTTTTTGGGCTCTATTTCTATAGCAAAATGAAAAAAAAATCATCGTACGAACTGGAGACAATTTTCATTGGAGATAATTTTATACAATCATATTTTTATCGTCGATTAAGGATTTCGGCTCCAGATTATGAGAACTGATTTGAAATTTTTTTTGATAATCAGTTCGATTGAGCTAAGTTAAGTTGAGGGATGTCAATTTCTCTTTAGTATGTACATACAAATATGTCTTATTATTAATCCCATCTCTATATTCCCCGTTGAGAATAAATGGGCACTTCAGCTAGTTTCAAATATAATTTTGTTTTCCTCGATTTTGCGTGTTCATTCTTGGATTTTTTTAATATGATACTATTCAAGATTCTTTTAATCTTATTCAAGTTCCCTCTAATGAGCAATGGATTAACTAACATTCCATCCGATACCAATTTGTACTGAAATAAGTTATTATTCTAATATTTGCTGCTTTAAAAACATTTTTTTAAGATTATAACGACGTCATTTCCCTGCATTTAATCTAACTTTTCAATAATGAAATGTAAACATACTTTTATCCTTCTTAAACACAAATTATGTTTTAGGAGCGGTTATTGTTGCTTTCTTTTAAATGGAAACTCGTTCATAGCGCTGTTTCCATTTTATTCTTCGATAATTTCTGAAGGGAATTGAGGAGCCGTACTCAAATTTCAACTTTTCAATCAAACAACAGTAGTGTTAATTTTCAACTTCCTGAATATTGACAATAAAAAAATCACCTTCATTGAAATGTCACTAAATTAATTCAGTTTGAATTTCTGCTCGTGATTTACAATACCTTAGGATCTGTTATGACGTGTTATAATGGCAGGGACGCATATAGGAGAAGGTTAAAATTGTGAATACAATGGAAGAATTTTATTAGAATTTACAATATGTTTCCATCCTTTAGTGGGGTGTAATTCCATTTATTACAGCGTATCAATTGTGAAAAAGAGGAAAGGTTTCTATTAAAAATTTTTGATTTTGAATATCCGAAGTAGATATCACAAATCTAGCATTTCGTGGGAAAGTTGAATAAAGATTATCATATGCTAGACAAAATAAAGATGACTCGAATGCTAGACTGATGGCTTCACTTAAGAGGTGATGAAGAGGCGATTCCCCACTTCGGAATCCGCCAACATTATTCAATGTAATAGAGTCGTACACCCACTCGTCCTAGAAATTGTCCCTTGAGGTTTCCCTCCAATTATTAATCTCTTCCTACCTCATCCCTGTCTTTATTGCATTCTCATTTGTGCTCAAATGTAAATTTTTTTTCTCATCATCATAACCATTCTTTTCTCAATGACCAGATCTTGCTTCATTGCTATGAAAAGCTCACAAAGTGCCGCACCCGAATATATGGTCCCTACCACATTCCTCTCTATGAGAACTCTGATTAGAAAATGCTATGCCTGTAATCACGCAGAACTACGAGATTCCTCACTACCAACATCCCCAGCAATAGTTGTTCGCAAATTACCTTTTACCTAGTATCGTTTATTATGCATTATTTTAAGGCGCATAAATCTCAGTCCTTCCGGTTTCCCTACTGCCACGCTATGAAGTGTGCGATAATTTTAACCAGCGCTGTACATAATAAGTAGGAAGAAGTAAATAGTAATAAGAACTGCAACTGTAACAAGTAAGTAGGAAGTAACTGTAAGAAGTGCAGTTATCGCTGGAAATTGACCATAAAAGTAAAAGTTTTCGAAAAGTATCATCAAATTTTACCTCCGTTTAAGAGAAATGAATACTCAATTTGACAAAGAGCCTGTATTGATTTCCCTTTCTAAATGTATTTCTTTGAGTATGAGCTCTAGACTTCCTTCATCATAGTCTGAAAACGATGAAATTGTACAGGACACGCCTTTAGACTTACTTTCTTTCTTTCTTTAGACTTACGTTGAATCGAAATTATTGTGAGTGCAATAGAACTGTTTAGGGTTCAATTAAACTAATGAATTTTTACAAACAAATGCCGATGAAAAATTCTGGAGCTTAATATTCATTCAGTTAAGCTCATTCGGGCGTTAACACGGGATCATATGGTAATTGCAACGTATTTATGCAGTAAATAAGTAACCTGTAAAGTTAACCATGGTGTAGCGGACGAGTGTAATTTAAGAAAGACATTCTCTTCATCTGATGGTTGTACATTTACCTGGTGCATTAACGCATTTTCACGTACTGCCCTAATAGCTGAAATGTTACCGCATCTAATTAGAGTAAGGGCAATTTCTTTAATTAATTAAGAAGAACGAGGTCGAATAAGTCTGCCCGTGTGTGTGGATTTCTTAAAGAACGCGTCAAAGTGAAAACTTTATGAAGGGAATTTCGCTTTGAAGAGTGGAAAGTGTTGGCATCCATTTAGTGTTGGGCAGATGCTCTTTCGACGTCCCTTGGCTAACTCTTAAATAATCCACGGCTCCCTGAGAGAGGCTAATGTATTTTAACACCTGCTTAGTCCCTTACTCGAAAGAAGGAAAAATGACGGAAAACTTTCAAATTGATGGACAGTATCAATACCTCAGTATCACGTTGGAAATTCAGTCACACTTATAAATATCTTTTTTTTGTATTTTTATTTCACACGGTCCTTGCATAGTGTTTCCGGGTTACCACCGCCATGACACGAGGGTCGTTCAATAAGTCCTTAGAAAATCCAAGAGATGGCGCTCTTCGTATCAGAAATGGTTTATTTGTAGTAAGCATCAGTGCTCTTTAGATGGCTGTTAAAGTTAAAGTTATATTCATTACATGGTTTCATTTTTATTGCCGATTGAAGCAATAAACGATGGATACGAGCAAAATAATCGATGGTAAAGTTAGGATATTTGCGGACGATACGGTAATTTACAGGGAGATTNAGAAGATTAAGATATGAGCAGCTGAATTCCCATCTATATTTTATAAATAAGTTTAATTTTTCCTTTGTTTACTATTAAACCTCAAATACATAATTCCTTTAGAAGTGCTTATAAATAAGGAATTTAATAGCTCAGAATTAAATAATTAATCTATTCTGGCTGTAAAACTACATTCTCAATATCATCAAATTCTTTGTTAATTCTTCTTTGTCAACTTTACTTTAAATATTGAAAACTCTTGATAAAGACATCCTGTTTCATTCCTCATCTTATAGTATCATTTCTCAGTATAGTGGCATAAAAAGGGATACGACAAAAACGAAGTTTAGAAATGCGACCCTCTTCCCTAAGCAGAATTTGGAGCTAAGGCCCTCGGGTAAGGAAGTCAAAAGCCATCGAGAATATACCATAAAATCTTATAAAAATGTTATGAAGTAAAGCAATAAATGGACAAAATAGTCTGTGATAATTACGTAACAGGAGAGAGGGCAGTGGAGTACTACTACATGGAACTGTGATTGTCTCAGTACCCAAAAAGAGGGAGGACAAATGAGAACAATACTTTGGGCAATTATTTGGGCTTAAAACATTCTATCTGTTGGGCCAAAACAGAACATAGGAACGTTTATTACTGTAACGCAGATATTATTCTACATCTTCGGGGCCTCTACTTTTGGGCGTTTGTATTGGACCCTCGATAATATCCTAAGAGGGTCTTGAGAGGACCTAAAATAGCATTCAAAAAGATTCAATAACCAAGCTTACCCCAAAACAGAAATTTATCACATAGTCATTTTAAAGAGTCGTTGCAATGTCCACCCAGAGGCCTTCAGAGAACCTTTAACCGATTCAAAGAGCAATGAAGAATTATGGATCCGTAGCTAACCTTTAAATATAGCCATCGAAACTGCATCTCACTCGGTTCACTAATTATCAGTTCTCCATTGATCATCGCATCGGGAAGTGCCTCAAAATCGGATAGTTTTCGTTAGTGTGATATTTCTATTTTGCATGTTAGTGTGATTTACTAGAAAGCATTTATTATATGAAATAATACGTCCAAAGTCAGGCTAACAGAAGAATATTATTCCGTTAAATTTTAGTTTAATATTCATCCTGAAAGCAGCTTAAAAAGCAAAAATGTCAGCATTAACACTCATATTCGTATCCTAACATAGTCAATGGTCGAAGTGCCTTGAAGTCGGTTCAACGCCGCCAAGTTGATCGTATGCCTGAAACAGAAAGGCCTTTTCTTTCGGTACACTATCTCAATCGAAGACCAAAGTAAGCTACAAACCATTCCAATGGTGTGAGGTGCTGTCTCTATTCGATGCCGGTTCCCTGAAATTCCATAGAGATTCCTTCTTTCCCCTCACTCGCCTTAAGTTCCAAAACATATACCCCCCCTTGTTTACCTCCTTACCTGCGAATCGCGTAGTACCAACAGAAATCTGCACAAGTACCACAGAAAGTGCACTGTTTGGCCGCTAGAGCAGGGACAGAACTTGCTCACAGACTTTTGCAAGTGACTGTACGTCCGAAGTCACTCTTTAGAAGTCATAATATTCCAAAATCCGCAGCTGATCTGATATTTTGGTAATTGCATTTTATTGGGAAATTCGCCTATTTTGTCTTTTTGCGGAAATTTGCTCGACATGAACGCCTCGACAAGTTTCAAAGGATAATCTGCTGTTAATGTGCATTAGGTGCCAATCTGAGTTAAAACTTTAATTTAATCGATAAAAGATGAATATTTAACGCGTTATTGCACATAGTATTGGACATTATTTTTACGCCCAGAAATTTGATTGAAAGCACTCGATTAGCTGTCGAAAGGAAGGTTGTTTTTTTTAAATGTGTGTCATTTTCATGTGTGTGATTTTCATTCTCGCTGAAATTATAATCGAACGCTTTTGATTTGAATTATATTATTTTTTCTATCGCTATCGATAGAAATGACGTTAGGAGAGAAATGATTCGCCGGTGAGTCGTCCACTTTAAATACATATGATTAAAGCAAAGTATATTTTATCACCGCACCCACGTGCGCCTTAACAACCTTAGTTCAATATATCCATACATGCAGAATAGTTGCATATATCAAGTCCAAATTGTTTCGGAGCTCCATCTTGTTTCGACGATCTCACCTTAAATTACAATACACTTCTCAAAGTTCGGCATTCGTTCAGTGGGACCCCTTTGAATTATTATTTTGCTCAAATTTATTCTTGATTTACTGGAAATTGTAACATTTCTAGTGTGATTTTAAAATATTGGGAAAAATCTATAATATCCTCCCATATTATATTGTAACTCAGATAGTATGCGAGTGTCGAGAAAGAAAACAAATCTCTGTAAATGAAATAGAAACATGTTACGGATATTTTACTCAGTCTAGCAAGAGAAAATGCATAATTATAGTATGCGAGTGTCGAGAAAGAAAACAAATCTCTGTAAATGAAATAGAAACATGTTACGGATATTTTACTCAGTCTAGCAATAGAAAATGCATAATTATACAAAAGGGAAGATAAATGTGAATGCAATTGAATTTTTTTGTTAATTAGTGAACAAAATCACCTTGTGAATTCATGAAAGCGTATACAAGAGTGAAGAGTGTCCAAAAAGTAGCCAAAATTTAAAAAAATCAGCCTTTTATTCTTTCAATTTCAAGACGATTTGCATACTGATATTCCAAATAAAATATTCATAGAATATCATGTTAATTGATGTGTACTCATCGAAGCCTCAGTGGCTGGAGCCTTTGCATGTGACCCATTTCACTGTTGAGTTTTCAAGGGTGTCGTGGGGGAAATTATACGTTCCGTGCTGACCTCACCGAGTGCACTATATCTCATCGAACGAAAACAAAACGGAAGACTTTTTCCGCAGTAATAAATCCTCGTTCCCCATTTGCACGTTCACACGCGAAATGAGGACAGACTAACGATGCTTTTGCAATCTTTCTTTAGACGCGCTATAGATATTCTGACTAAGAATTCATATAAATACGACATCTTGAAATTCTGTTTACGATATTACCTGTTTTTACATTTGTGAGAATTTTACTCACGTAAGAATGTTCATGTTATTCTCGCCGATGTAATTTTTCACTGCGTTGGATTATTTATACCACAAGTATTCATAAATACTCATTCTACTTCTTTCTCAATCAAACGGAACTGTACTTTGCAGTATTTTTACTTTCCTCTAAGTCTCACTGAAAGTTCCAAAAAGGGATGATAATTTATTAGGAGTCAGTCTCAATTACGCAGTTCAAATTTACTTACATGAAAAACTTTATGCGATATCACCTGACGAATACAAACAATACACTACACGAAGACACCATTTTTTGTAAAATATCGTTGTTTAAACGTCCAAGTACTTGCAGTTCAAATAAACATACGAAATGGTTAACTGTAATTGAAGTATTTTACTAATCGTAAGTCATTTAAGAAAGGTTTCTGCACTATCCCAACTCTGGTTAAAAGAAACATAGATCTCTTCTAATATTCATTAAATCTCTTGTAGCGTGTTGTTACATTTTCACAGATTTTCACAAAAACTGGGATTTTGCAATATTAAAAATGTCTCATTCAACTTCCTAATTTGGAGCTAAGGCCCTCGGGTAAGGAAGTCAAAAGCCATCGAGAAAACATTTTTGTTTATTTAGAAAAATGGAAAAAACCGAGTTTGAGCAGTGATTAAACACATATTTAAAAGTCAACACCAAAAGAGATCAAAGCTTAGTTGGATGAAGTTCACATCTGCTCCTGTGTTTGCACTTGTATACAATGGGGTAAATGAGTTTAAACACGGCCGTACATCCACGAAAGATGAACATCGTTCGGGACGTCCAGTGGAAGTGACTACCTCAGAAATGACTGACAAAATCTACGATATGATTTTGAGTGATTGACCTATAGACTATCCAAATAGATGAGGCCAAAGGCATATCGAAAGGTACAGTGTTTTCAATTTTTATATAACTGTGGACGAAACATGGACATACTAAAACACTCCAGAGACAAAGGAACAGTCGAAACAGTGGATTTTTTAATGCGAATGGGCTACAAAGAAGGCGAAGACGGTGAAATCGGCCGGCATGGTGATGGCCACGGTTTTTTCGGAATGCATGTGGAATCATCCACACCGATTACTTGGATAAAGGTCAAACGATAACTGGAGAGTATCATGCGTCGCTATTGCACTGGTTAAGCAAAGAAATCAAGAAAAAAGTCCTCGTTTGAAAAAGGTCATCTTCCATCAAGACAATGCACGGGTGCACACCTGCGCACCTCCGATGGCCTATATTATAGAGTTACAGTTAGAATTATTACAACACCCACCGTATTCACTGGATTTGGACCCCAGTGGCTAATTTTTATTTCCAAACTTGAGAACATGGCTCTCTGGACAACGGTTCACGTCGAACGAGGAGGTCATCGCCCAAACAGATGCCTATTTTGAGGGCCTTTCGAAGTCCTACTTTGGACAGCTTAAGAAAGTTGGAGAAACGGTTGGAGAAGTGTATAGAATTAAAAGGTTATATTGAAAAATCTACCCAAAATTTGTTTTTCTGTCTTTTTCTAAGGACTTACTGAACGACCCTCTTAATAGTTTTACTGACTACGTTTCGCCTACGTTCCTCCCTCAAGTCGAAGTTTGATTTTTCATTTTGGATACTTCTTTCGTTGATAGTTTAGCTAACTAGAGAGTCTCAGGTGATATATGTTTGCGAGAAATGGCGAGTTATGCTTATTAGTGACTAATATTGGGGTGAACCCATTTACAGGAATATAAACATAAAAGTAGGAAATATAGGGGACAATTCACCTCACCAATAATCATTCGTTCAACAAAACATTTAAAATATCATAGGTGTTATAGGTTTTTTGAAATAGGCTAAGTTTAGGCAAAAAAATATCATCACATTTACAGCTCTAATAGCTCTAAAAATGGGACTTTATACACATAGTTAGTCCTAAAATATTCCTATTGAAACTAACCTTTATTCCTTGTGTTATTATGAGTATTTGTGCAGAGAGATATCAATTTTATCAACTCAGAACAAAATAATAGCGGACATGTTCTACATTGGAAAACATTCACATAGTAAAATGTATATTACACGATTGAAAATGGCATTTGTAAGGATTCGTTATTATAGACATAGTATACCTATTCCATTTCCTTAGACCAACTTTATCCTCTCACAATAAATCCTGTCTATGAGAATTCCTTACTTCAACGCTCCAATATTTACAGTAAAAATGTTTTCCATTGTATCTTAGGGTAAATAATTAATCCGTTCTGTCTTGAAAATTTTGAATGAAAACGTCATTTAAACATAAGCAGGCTGCAATATGATCCCTGAGGGACGAGAGGGATCATTTAATCATTAAAATCGTTTTTGGTTGTATGTAGTTATGCAAATGTAATCTTAGAGCAGTTATAAAAATATGCAATAAAAAACGACTTACCTATGACTGATCTCTATGGTCGATTTCTCTATCACTAACACAATTTCTTCTTCTGAAAATGCCAAGGAAAAGCGTAAACAAAAGCAGGGAAGCTCAAGGCTACGTGTACGAAATCCAATCGGATTCTAAACACTGAGACAGCTGATCATTTTAGGAATCTTTTCTGCCTGAATTCCCGCACATCAATCTCATAGGAATCACACTATTTTTTAGTTTTCCACTATAATAGAGGATAATTAAGACAATGGACTTTTTTATAGTGTAAATGTTTGTCAATTCTGTCAAATTAGACAGACATTACATCAAGGAGAGGTTTATTGCGTGGCCATCTACGTACAGTTCTCGAGACTGTAAAAGCACTTCGGTTCGGATGTCGAAATTAAGTTCGTATGTTGAGGTCATAACTGAGTACGAAAAAAGTTCGCATGTTGAGCGGTGTCGAGGTACAACTGTAATTGACGTAGATACAGAAAAATATATCAAATCATTAGATCCTTTCGTTTCATAAACGTGGTGTGTGATGATTTATCAAGTTATAGTCTATTTTATCTGGTAGAACAATTAAAACCGATTGTGGCAAGCTTTAGGTTCTAGGCTTTAGGTTGGTAGGGCAAGTTCTTCTTTATGAATACGAATCTCGGACAGCATAATTTCTCCCACACATACGGTGAATACGGTATATGTTGATACATAAAAGCAACGAAATTGAGCAACATTCTGAGTCCTATCTGAGTGATGTCAGAAATTCCCTACAAAAGATTTTTCCTCAGTTAACGCTAGTAAAATTGTTTAAAAAATAAATATTTTCATAGATATGAACTATGAGTTTTAAATACAGAATTAGTATGGCCAAGTAGTGAATTCGTACCACTACATATGCATTCACTTGCAAAAGTCTGCCGGCATGTTCTGTCGCTGCTCTAGCGGTCAAACAGTGCACTTAAAATATATGTTGGTAATACGTGATTTGCAGGTAAGGAGGAAAAAAGTGGTTTATGTTTTGGAACATAAAGCGAGTGAGGGGAAAGAAGGAATCGCTGTGGAATATCAGGAAATCGGAATCGAACAGCACCATTCTCATTTGGAAAGGTCTCGAAAATTTGCTCCAAAACACGAATTTTCCTTTGCCGAACTTATAATAGAACAGGTTACGTTCCAGCTTTAATGCTGCGAAGTATACTACTCACCTCTTGTAGTTTTCCAAGGAAGGGCTGCGTAGTGTTTTCGAGAGTTCTTGGGTTTGGAGGGGGATTGAGAACGGTAGGTAATGATGACTCACCATCATACTTTCTAAATCCTTCAAAAGGAATTCTCTTTTGCAAAATTTTAATGATTCATCGTTTTATACTGAGAAGATTAAGATATGAGCAGCTGAATTCCCATCTATATTTTATAAATANATATTACAAGAATAGCGGTTGTATTTTTTGCGAGAAAATTTTGAAGTTAATTAGAGAGGAGAGCATTACTTAAGAGTTTTTAAAAATCTCCAAAAGCCGTCATTTGCAAACTAAAGAACGATCAGAACTGGCAGTTCTCTTCGTTCCTTGAAGATTGTAAATTAGTAGTCGAAATACGTGTTGGGAATATCGGAAAACCCTAACCTTAGCTGGTTGGAATTTCCTAACCGTTGGAAAACCGTGGGAAAATTAACTGGGAAAAATTAGAAGGTATTAAGAAAATAGAGGACGTGAATTAATTGATTAGGTAATGAAGTGGAGGAGAACACCGAACTATACTCTAAGAGGTCTGAGTGTGTAACTTGAAACTTTGCTGGTCAATACATATATTTCAATATTTGTAAATTGGCGGATGATATTTCGTTCACAATAAATAACCCTTAACTGAGCTACGCTGACATTTCCATTACTATATTTTCCAGTCATTCCTCGTTAGGAAATACGGTTAATGGATCAAGGGTTGGAAAGAGTAACCACCAGGGGATGTAGATCATGCTGAAGAGAAATGGATACACGTTCTGCTAATTGGTTTCTTGGATAAACATTAATTACGGGAAGAAATGCCGGAGGGAAAGATCGGTAGCAGACGAGGATTAAATTAGGACAAAGTTGGGAAAGTTCGTGTTAATAATTGTTGATGAAGACATCCATGCACTTACACAGCGCGTGAGGTCACTTTCTCGAATTAATTACTCTACTTTGAGTGCAAACACGGTAAGGTCATATCACTGATGCTTATAAAACTACTTTACATAGGAAATCGGGCCTCCGATTGAAAATAGTTGAATTATTAATGTGGTAAATTTTCACTCTTAATGCAGCTACGCTTTACTCATCAAGTATATTAAGAATTTAAGTCCATTCATATATTTCTAAATTCATGTGATGTATGATTCATGTGAATTTTATTTGCAATACATTTTATTCACATGAATTCACGTCCATGTGTATACACAATAGTGCATATGACTTGAAATTACGAATCTGCCTTATAATTATTGCGTAATCAAATGTGCTGTCGTAATAAGGAAAGAGAATTCCAGTGATTGTGCCTGAATCAAAGATTTGCAAGTCAAGGATTCGTTCGACACTTGAATCACGTATTGATGCAAAACATTATGCTAACGGAACACAAGATTTATTTTCCACGAGAAGTTTTAAAGACGAAGAAATGTATAAGAAATTCCCTCTTATATTTAATACCAATGAATTACAGAAAGAAATATCACCTTATATAATTAACTGGATCATATTAATATCCTGATAAGTTTCAATATAATTATGACAGTTATAATAGTTTTAATGCGTTACTAACAATAATGTTAAATACTTGGTTTCACCGCAAATATTTTCAGTTTATCAAGAATTTTATTTTCAATACATTTTATTCGAAAACAAAAATTTCACTAAAATAGGCGAAGTATTTTGTTCCCGTTATGAGTTTGAAAACAGAAAATGTAATTGTGAATTGTAAAGTGAGAAATGCAGGTGAGAAAGAGAGAGAGCTCACAAAAGAAAAGTCTCAAGTGGATTGAGAACATTAGTTGGGAAGAACAAAGCAGAAGAGAGTGCATCTTGCCGAGGCGCCGATTTTCAATTAAGCTCATTTTCCACTCAACTTCCAAATGGCGCTCTTACGATTTACCGCTCGTCAAATGGGGAAATTCCGCGCCTCATATATTTCACCGCTGCTGTGGACTCATTTCTCTTCTGGAAAATGTCGATATGTCAAGAGAGAAATGCCACCACGTTCTAAGAGGTGCTTTTCTTCTCTATTGTACAGCCTTTCATTCAATTCACTCGGCTTTCAATTCCCATTATTTCAAATGTTCATCTAAATCTATACAAATCACCTGCTAGCCACCGTTCGGCTTGTGGCAGGGGGTGTAAACACCAGGCGTTCGAGTTAACTCTTTAGCTTATTGAAATCGTCATTGTTCAGAGTAAGAATGAGTTCCTAAAACGACTTGTCCTCGCATCTGTTTCTCTTATTTTATGCTCGGATCGGCCGAAGTAGCAGAACGAAATACGGTTTACCGCAAATGCACTTTCCCTGAATGAATTAAGCAACCGCAGCCTAAGTCTCCTTTCTTTTGAGGATTCCCAACCTGCGTGCGAGAGCATTTGCGCAATGCTTGCTTTTCTACCGTAGAACTTTTTAACAAATCGAATCGCCTTACGCTGCACTTTCTCGAGTTTCATCCGCTGGATCCCATATACTCGCCACATATTCCAGGGGCCTAATTAAGGTGAAATAACATCGCTCTCTAACCTTTTCATCATCTACCTGCAGTGCGCTTTATAAATCTGAGCTTTTTAGTTTTTAGCGCAGACTTACACAGATTAAGGAAGTTGCCTCATACAGTGTTTATGTCGAGTTGAGACGTGAACTAGCATTTGATTGTGTTTACGAAGAAAACCCCGGAAAGTTTATTTTAATACTTCACCTCATTGGAATTTCCAGCTTCTTTTTTCTTTCTCTCTTTAGTTGCAGTGCAAGTGACGAAAATTCATTGACATGCGCATCGGAGGCGTTGTCTCGATTCATCCGGTATCGATTTCAGGATACCTTCTGCAGTAGTCATAATAACATTTAACTGACTATTGGACTTTATATTTGCTCTTCTCAACACACTGTGGAAAGAATTTATATTTTCGAAGTTTCAGTCTAAAGTAGATTGTAAACTGTAAAATGCTGGCAACTGTGATGAATAAATAAGTGTAAATTTAAATATCAAAATACATATTTACTAGCATTTATATAAATGCGCTAACACTCACTCTTTATTGAAACCTTTTGAGGAAATATTTCACGGAACTACTCAGTGTTAGTAAAAACACGATCTGCACAATTATTAATATTTGCACATTTGAATGTCGGCAGATAATAATTACGTTTGAATCGATTCTAATACTCGACTTAAAAGTACCGTCTTCTGCCTACGCATCGTAGATGGTGCAGCTTTTATAAATTCCCCCTCAATCGTTATTTCCCAAATAAATGAATTTCTTTACATGCGATTAGTATTGAAGGAGAAATGAAGGCGTACATTTGGCTCCCATTTCATTAACTGTTGAAATCGAATAATGGTCTATACTTTCATGGAAGTGGGCCGAAAGCCACAGACCGCTCTCTCGATTCGATCTCTCGAGTGTTTGGGGGAATTATTAATGACTCCTGAACATGCACATGGATCTTCCCTTTAATTCCCGGTTTTAATTGTATTCAATTGCTATTCCGATGAAACATTACATCGTAATTTTTATCAGGTGGCGAAGGACATTTTTATCAACTAATACGCAAGGTTTGTGTTTGTATTTAAACGTGTGTGTCGTCATCAATGCTCGCTTTAAATGGGAAAACGAATATTTGTGCGACTTTAAAACCACGTAAAACAATATCGTCACGCAATAGGATGTTCAACTAATAGTCCCGGAATCGAACCAGCAAAGTGTTATGTGTTCTGTAAGAATGCAATTACAACCTAAATCTTTTCTTCCGATCTGGATTAGCATGGAAAAAGTGCTTTTATGAAGAGGAAATAAATGGAGACGCAGGGGTCAGATTAGGAGAGATAAATGAAGGATTCATGGAGATGACGTCAGCATCAGGTGCCATACTTCGTCCTGTGCACAGCCAATTTTCATTTCAGATTCTGAGAAATCCCAATCCCTTGGCTGTTGTGTTCAAGAGTGCATTTATGATGTTGCACCTGATGAATTACGTTGTGGGATGGCATATTAGCCATTTAACTGTCGGTAAAGTTATCAGCCCGACGGCTGATTCGATCCTCAAACGCTCCTTCATAAGCTACCAAAAGAATTATGGAGGGAATGAGGCTCATTTGGAAAGATTAAAAGTGAGGTAATTTACATGTACATCCATACATACATCACTGAGCTACAATACTATCTAAAAGACAAATTCACGGAAGTCCAGCATAATGTGACGCATTATGTTATGCATGTTCTATGGATCTGAAGTATTTATTTCTGTAACTGCAATTGTTTGCCAAATTAAGTTCATAGCATTTGGTGAATTTGATTTAAGAGCTATTTAAAGGTCATAGGTCATTAAAGGGGTAGCCCTGTTTTTGTCTATTTTTGCGTTCGTTTAAAAGAAGAAGGGAATTGAAAACAAAAAATGTGTAAATTTTATTCGAGTAAAGTATTTTTTCGAAGCCATGGTTCATGGAATCGCCACAGATAATGTCGGCCATCATTGTGGCATTCGGCATTTGCTGTGATGATTGATGTTCGTTCGGCGGCGCCACTTGGCCTAATTGATCGCGTGTTGGTTTTACGTTTCGCGCAATTGCGTCCCAAAATAAAGCCATCCGAGGACAACGTCCATTGAGTCGTTAGCGCCGAATATTTCGTCTTGTTTGAATACGCATTTGCCGTGATTTACAAAAACATTATGCTCACAATCAATATGGTCATTCTTTATTGGGAAACTTGTCGATTCGGAAACAGAGGCGATTTATCCACGATAGAAATGTGCAGACCTGATTTTCATCAATGTACTAGAGCGCAGCACTCGCGAATTCAATTCAATTCAGTTCAAAGGGTTTCTGAGACGCATTCTTGGCGAATGCTGAAGTACAACAAAACGTACCGTTGAAATATAGTAAACTGTAAAGTGACCAATGGAGAGCAAAGTGACTGATGCACTAAGGGCAGGCCTGCATTAATATCTGACGCAATGCTTTTCTTAAATAAGGACGCATTTTGCTTCATTCGTTTCACTCTCCTCGCTTTCTTATCCTTGCATAGACCTTTCCATGGACTCCTTTTTTCTCAAATCCACTTATCATTCTTCATCTTCAGCTCCTTATATCCAACCGACTTAATTTCTCTTCCTTTTAAACCGTTCACATTCTTCCTCTCCAATTTAGTTATCCATCCATCCCTTCCAGAAAACGTGGAGCATCACTTTCATAAACTTGAGCGGTGACGGAATCTGAACCTCATTCTTTGCCGAATTTTGCACAAGATTCCGCAGTACAAACACATGAATCCTACGGCAAAATTATGCAATCGCGACTTTACACGATTATAAATATCCAGAGCAGTCCTTCTCATATCAAAATTAAAGATAAAATTGTACAACATAAATTTTGAGTACTTAAGTTCGTCAAGATGAAACGTTACCGTTATTTATAAATTTGGCCCACTTTCTTCCATTTGAATATAAATTGCTATTATATTCTACTTAACTTGACTTAATTGAAATATTAGAAACCTGTATGATTTAATGTCGAGAAAGATATATTTATTTAGAAATTTCGATTAATTCAATGAATTTCAAATGCACGTAGATAGTTATTCATTAGTTTTAGTGGATGATAAACCATTATCTCAGAAAATCTTGGATCTACTAATGGAGAAGATAACGCGAAATCTTTAAGTTGAATTTAGAGATCTGAAATCGATATCTTTACACGTAATTTCCACATATTTTGTAGAATTGAATGGCAAATTGACTAATTTACAAATCAGCCCGAAAGGTATCTTCAAATTTAATTCGCATTTGTGGCAGTTGGATGTTGAGCGTCTTATGGGATTATTTTTTCTATTCCCGCGTAATCCATTGCTTTGACTCTTCAATATATATCTTTGAAATCCATTGAAATCTACTATTTAATATTATATAAAATTATAATAATAAAAAAGACGTTTGTATTGTATTGTATTACTGAAATCTGCTATTTAGGACAGTTTCACATGTCAAATCGTTGTGATGTTGAGCATCGATTCCAATGAAGTTTCTCTTAACATAGAAATGCCGTCCGCACGAGTGGGAAAGCGACCATCAATCAAAGTCGAAGGCACAATCCGCTGAGCGAAGAATTGCGTGTGAAAATGCAGACGGCGCTCAACAACTTCCTCAAGATGGAGGACTTCCTCAACAAAATGGAGACGAATTTTCCACATTTATGTAAGCTATATTTACTCCATTCTTTAGAGATGGTAATTATTGCAGGATGAATGACACGAAACGGGAAGAATGAGATTTGAAAAACTGTCATAATTGGTTTTAAACTGCAATCAGTCTTCACAGTTAAGAGAGCTATTCCTTTTCATTGCTATTTCTTTTGCCTCGGGTTCACTGAAATATACTTCGAATCTTTTTAAGTGGTAACAAATTTAAAATGGCGATACGTTAAATAAGAACCGTGAAGCTGGATCAAAGTATGATGTTCAAATCTGGATCAAAATGCTGTATTCTCAACGGGGAGGTAACATTTGATAAATACAATACCAATTGCGACATACTGGACTGTGAAGAAAACATTAGATAATTTGTGTAATTAATGGAACTGAGTAGTAACTATTTATTCAACAAAAAGCACATTTAGTCGATTTATCGACTGTGAGATTAAGTTGAAGGACAAACGTTCATTTTTTAATGTATTGAATAAGGAATATGCAGACGATAGATCTGAACTGACAGTAGGAGACAAATACGCAGAAATTGACCAAATGATGTCCTCAAGAAAGAATGAAGACGAAAATACACCCGGTAACCTCAGCATTCAAGAAGTGATGGAGTTTTTGCTAAAATCCAGAAATTCCCCAATATTTTACTCCTTTCTGTCCCTTTAGTGATAAAATCGAGCTCATTAAGAAACATCTACATCTACATAAGTACCCTGCAAGCCGCCTTCCGGCGTGTGGCAGGGGGCGTAACACGCCCTGCCGGCGTGTGGCAGGGAAACGCCCCTAAATGGTAGTAAATCGGACCTAGTGATCGGAAATACAAATTGTTTAAATTGCTCCCTCTTTATACGAAGAATCGTCTATTCTTATAATTACTTTTAATTCCCTCGTGTGCACTTACAGGAAAAGGCATGAGCTCGGATCGCCTAGGTCTTCTCATGGATAGGCTGCTTATAACAGCAAAAGTGCACTAAATAGAAAGCAATATTTACGACCAAAATGAGAATCTTCATTTGATTTCTCTTCTTCCTCAGTCTATATTTCGTTGGACTATTCTCTCTAATTTTATTTTGTCAAGAAGTAAAGAGCCCTGGGGTCGAACCGGGGACCTTGAGGTTAATAAAAAGTAGCCTATAGAAGTAGTACTAGATTCTCAAGGAAGACTTGGTAAGGAAGAGAAGTATCTTTAAAGTTTGAAATAATGTGCGACTTTAGGTTCTCAATTTTGATGCGAAAATACACAAATGTCCCCTTTATTTATGAGAAGATTGGGATGAAAATAAATTGACATCAACAACGGAATTTATCTTTTAGACGACGTTGTCTCGACTTCTTATAACGAGTCCTTCAGCTTTAATTTTTCAAAAGAAACAAAGCTTGCAAGCAGCAAAAGAGAAATTTACCTGTATTGGTGTATGGTGAATATTTGTTAAAATATTTTGCCTGGGATTGAACTGAAAACCAAAGGAGACATGAAATGTGGTTTATCACCTGCGAGCAGAGTCCTGTGAGTGCCCCGCACCCGGGCGGCGGCGTCTGAAGGGCGGCAACTGAGGCGTAGCCAAAGAGGATTTAATGGGTTTTGGCGACAACTCCTAAACATATTTGAGAAAACAGATGGCGAGATATTTCTCGTCAATCCCCGATTCGATGATAAGAATAAAAACCTCGACTAGATATTTCTCGGTAATCTTCGGACCCTTA
Organism: Ladona fulva; assembly: GCA_000376725.2. NCBI lineage: Eukaryota > Metazoa > Arthropoda > Insecta > Odonata > Libellulidae > Ladona > Ladona fulva. The sequence continues at coordinate 589,509 of KZ309192.1, read as the reverse complement.
ACTCAAGCATCCTTTGTAAATAAGCGTTCACTTGAAATCAGTTTTATTCACTCAGCCAGATGAGTCGTCGCACGATGCAGTTGCTGATAAAGCCTAATGTCATATTTGGCGAAAAACATCTCAGAGATGTGTAGTGCCTGAATCTGCCATTCCCACATTCTTCTTCCTTCACGTCATACTTAAAATCAGGAAGAGAGATCGGCCAAAAGTTCACCAATATTTAGTTATACTGGTTGACTGAGGCAAAGAAGGAAAAATCTCTTACAAATAAGATAACAAACTCTTCGGTTAGAGATGACACTATCGCCAGGCTTGGTGTGGACCTTTACGTAGTACAGTAACGTGATGGATCTTATTGAGATTAATCCGTCTACGATAAAAAATTACAAGATTTCTATTGTTATCCATATTTCTTAAATGTGAAATAAAGCCATTAAATGTAGCAAATTTGTCTCTAGTGCGCCCCGTTTCTAGTGTTTCGAGATATCTTTTAAGTTCTAGGGTTCCTCTTCAGTTCAGCCTAATTTATTCGACGTAAGTGTATAAGTGGTGTCACTTACGTATTTAAATCGTTTGTAAACTAAGGAAAGTTATACGCATTGATAATGACATTCGAATTTAAACGATCGACTTATAATAGCAATTTACTTAGTATACGGTAATAACATAACTAATTGCAACAGAAGTTTTGCGGCCAATGTAAGCTGTGAAACGGTCTAAAACACTGATTTTTCAAAGTCTCTCAAAATGATATTTATTTGCAAATAATGCGTTATTTGTTTTGGTATTTAACCTTAGGGCTGGCAAATTACGTTTGCACCAGGGCGGCAGATAGGCTGGGGGCGGCTCAGCCTGCGAGGTGAGGATATTTAATAGTAGGCCAATTTTGAAAGGAGAGCATGGTTTGGTTTTAGAGTCATAGGAAAAATAGAGCTTCCATAACACCTCTTTCCCCTCAGCCGAATGCCTATTACCATATATACTTATCGGGATAAAAAAATATCCGATGTCTCAACTCAGGACGTAAATAATAACTGTTTCAAATTTCATCTAAATCGGTGGGATAGTTTTAGCATGATGCAATAACAGACTGACAGTTATGCATTTTAAGACGTTTTTAGGGCGTTTTAGATTCACTTTTAATAGTATTGCATTTAATTACAAAATCTAGTAATTTTTTAAAATTCATGCATTATATCGACACGGCTAGGAGATTATGTATAACATTACATATAATATTTTAGTTTAAATTCATCGCCAAATCTGTAAGCAAATTGCAAAGTCATAAAGAAGTTTTCCCCATTCGTCTATGAATGTCTTTTTAATTGTGCTCTAACTAAAACTAATGGCTCATTTTTATCACGTGGTTATATTAAATAGTCCCAAAGATGGAAATTTATGAATTGAAAATATACTCGGGTAAAATTAATAAGATTAACTTCATTATTGAATCGAAATACATACAAACGTATACGTGAGTACATATCTATTTGCATTTACAAGAGGAGTACGCCGATGAGCATCGCTATTTTAAGTTTCCTAATTTTATTCTTCTAAATTTTTTTCCAAACCGCATTTAACTATTTCTTGGTCACTGAAATTCTTTTTCCTAAAGCGCCTCTGATAAATCTTTACCTTGGCCTGCGACGGAATAACGGCGGAATTAGAGTTTTGCGTTACGAGACGTCCTGTTTTGGGAACTACAATTTACTTCACCACCAACTTTCGGGACAAACCTTCTGGATGCAAACGTAAACAAGGAATAAAAACTTCAACCATTGATTCATCTGAAACACTAATTTCTCTCAACCAAGAACCCAATTTAAATCAAATTAAATTTTTTCGGCATTTATACGCGGTTATTCCATGCGCTTAATCTTAGAAAATCTTCGTAGTTACGGAAACAGTCGAGAATTGAAGTTTATAGCGATACTGTTTTCTGGAAACACTCATTTCATCCTTAATTGGGTACTGTTGCCTGCAATAGAACATTCTAATTAGAGAATAAGTCCCGAAGCAATTTAAAAATACAGTATTATATTCATTCCAATGAAATAAATGGCAAGCCTAGGGAAAGGGTGGCTTTGCATTTGAATCCCAAGGCAAAACAGACATTTTCGCATTCGAAGTACACTTTCACGGTGGAAGATTACGGGTTCGAGTCCCCGTGCTGTCAGACTGCTTTCGTGTCTGCTTTGGGATTAAAGGCAACCTTTGGTAGAGCCGATGGGCAAATGTATCAAATGTCGGCGTAAACTTGATCATCTGTTGGAGAGGGATGACGGGAGATTTGGGCGAGGTGACATGCTCCAGTGTGCCGACTCTGTCGTCGGATGCGCACGATGGAGACAAATGAGTGCGAATGAAACGCACGCTGACGTAGGGAATTCTCGCGTCGAAAAGGATCTGTGAAGATCTCTCTCCTTTATCTGTTAGTAACATTTAATCAACATATTATTCACAGACATACATCATGATTGACAAATAATGTCCCCTTACAAAATAAGCTAGCTCGCAGTCTCCTCTACATCCCCAAATTCTCCTATTTTCGCATTCTTCCTTCAATTCAGTGGCATTCATACATCTTTACATATTTTCAGTAACGAATTCAACAAGCTTTCTTTCCACAACATCTTGATAAATGGAATATTTTCCATTTTTCTTTTGTTACAGAGGAGAGAAAACTTCACTTTCCGTTCGTCATTTTCTCCTCATTCCCATTCAAGCCTGTGGTGGCATAGAATCTGATGAGGAGTGAGTGACGTAGAATTAATCACTCCATATCGAATAAGATGGAAAGGGAGACAGTCACGGGGAGTTTTGATTGTATCCCAATTCGGTGAGGAGAGCAACAGCAAAATGCCTCACTCCTCATCTTGCCTAATTGCCTGATCATCACTCCAAATCTCAAAGTAATTAATAGAGGATTCAAGAAGCCTTCAGACTGTCCACCAGCCGGCAGCGTCACGTAACACTCTGTTTTCCTCTAAAACAAAACAGACCTTAAAAACTGCAGAACGCGAAAAACTGAATTCTGTTTAATGTTCAAAAGGATTGCGCCTGAAATTTATTTTCTTTAAATTTCTACAATTTACCCGATTAGTCGTTAATTGTAACATTTATCTTCTTAAGCCTATCTACGCCTCTATAGCTTTTTTTGTAAAGAAAACTCCTGCAGATTGTTTTTTCTGTTCTGTCGATCTTTCTGGGAGCTTTCGGTCTTTACTTATAGGATTAACAGCAAGTTATCAATCTGTTTGATCAGCCATTATTATTTTCCACAAGTCATGCTGCGATATAATACAGGTGTTATTAGGAATTTCGAAGCTGTGAGAGTTTTACTTGAAACTCGGAACTTGAAGAGCAATCAGACAAGTTATCTTAGTGAGACCGCGCTTAAGAAGCTGCTTCAGATCGAAGGTAAATGTCATTCATCGACTAGAGAGAAATGGAAGTATGACGTTATAATATTGTAGATCTAAAAGATTGCAATAGCATTAGTGGCGCAAGGAGCCGATGGGTTCGATGCCAAAATAGTGCATTTACCTGCTGACGTGGGCCATGGAAGCTCAGTGACTTATTACCTTCATTTCATACGGGTCAAGTATAAGCAGCCTTAACATTTTTACTCCCGATGGCGTATGGAGAGTATTATATTTTTATTGTAATAATGATAAAACTATGTTTTAATGTCTTTTAAACATGATTACTATAAAGATATATAGCACTGGATATCAAGTAGGCCGTTTCGTGTGTAGAATTATTCACATCGGATGCGAAACGTGGTTTTCTTCTCCTTATGTTTGTTTTTATGGACCAATAAAATTATTATTATTATAGTTTTATTCTCACATTTTGTGGTATCTTTGAACCTGGGATGGGTATTCACCAAGTCACATGTTCCTATATTGTTATCATTTTTTATGGTATTTCATATTATACTGATTATGATTACAGATTACAGAGAAATTTTCTTGTTATCGAGCAGGTGTCCAGTATTACAGATTTTTGTAGGGAGATATAGCTTTTTGGTTTTAAGCCTATCTCCATTAAGCTGTTATGCAATGATTTTGGAATTATTCCAGTTGATGAAAGTATGATTGGTACTATC
>KZ309192.1:571015-581608 GCA_000376725.2 Ladona fulva | reverse complement strand
GGATATTCGCCTTATCACTGGCATCTGTTATTAAGACTCCATTCTCATCGACGAGGTGTAAGACGGTGGATTGTTTTCCTCTGGTTTCGCGAACGTAAGACCAGAACTCTTTAGGATTTTTCTCTAGTGAATCACGCAGTGTGATAGATCTATATGCTTCGAATTCTCTACGAGCCTCACTCTTTGCCTTACTTTTGATGTCTACATATTTACACCGCTGTTCTTCGTATTCATTACTATTGCGTGGAAAAGACTTCATGCGGGAATGAATAACTCTCTGTTTCCTCTGGAGAGACCGTAATTTAGGTTTAACCCATCGCGGTTCCTTGCGATCTCGTACCATTTTCGTTGGGATATATCTAGATGTACCTTCGCGGAGAATATTAAGAAACTCAGACCAACTGTCGTCCACTTATGTACTGTGTCAGTTGACCTATTTCTTTTCGTAAATCTGCTATCTTATTCTCTAATCTGATTTGCCATCTAGGTGGATGAAGTTTTCTTCCCTCGGTTTTGTATGCTTTTCTGTTGAGGTAATTGCTCCGCAATAGATGAAGGTATGTAATTCTTCGAGTGATAAGTTGTTTTGGCTTTTATATAATTTTTCCTGAATTATATTATTTATTGCTTTTGCTGTGTTTTTGGTATCATATGTTTCTTGGATTCTGGGAATATATGGTCTACTGCACGGATCTGTTCCCTTGTATTTTGTGAGGTTTTCTTCAAACATGAGTCGAAGATTTTCTATGGATTGGGTCAGAGCTTCCTCGTCTTTAGAGTGGCTGGGGTTTTCTTTGGGATACGGAAATTCTTTTTGAATAGTGTGGGAACTGTGTTCTCTTGTTGTAGTAGTAGTATTGTTAAAAGTGCTTCGACAGCTTAGTTCATTTCGCACATAGGCTCCCACCGGGAATCGAACCCGGGACCGCATTCACCGAAGTTGAACGCGTTGCCCACTTGGCTATCCGGGAGCCCTGTTCTCTTGTTATGTCTATTTCTGGCATTCTCCCTTGTATCTGGTTCTCTGATTGTTGTTCTGGTTCAGCTTCCTCATTAATTGATATTTTTGATGTAACTTCTTTTCTCAGTCTCTCCCTCTCTGGTACAGGAATTCGGTTGTTATGTAATATGGCCCTTATTTGGTCGGATAGCCTTTGTTCCGTAAGGTGATTTAGTTCAGGATATATACTAATAAATTTTGAGTGTAGGTTGGCTCGATAACCTGTCATGTCCTGTTCGTTGTTTGTTACTTTGTAGTAACAGAGGAGAAGTTGTTTGTTGATTTCTTCTGTCCATTTCATCCTCTGTCTTGTTTTTCCAGCTTGAGTGGTTGCAGGACACATTTCTTGCAAAACACCTTGGGCTGGTTCTTCATCAGTTGAAGATTGTTGTCTGGTGTTATTTCTTTGGTATTATTTCTTTATTTATTATTATTATTATTATGATTTCGCTTCTATTCCTCGCGTTGCATTGGCCATATCAATCATTCGTTGAAATGCAATTCCTGGAAAAGTCGTGCGCCAATTTGAAATCGATTCCACACACGTGTGAGAAGCTGACTCCACTTATCCGACCTCATTCTTCTTTCCTTGGAACTGTTTTCTCCAGAATAACGCCTAAGAAAGAGGGAATGGACTGTTCACAATTTAGAGTTGAAATCTTACAACGCCATTGAGCGTTTGACTGCTCTCGCTTTTCTCCTTCTTTCGAATCGTAAACTTAATTTATCCGTGTGTCAATGGGAATACGTAGAGACTCCCGAACCAATCCATCCATCAAAAAAGGAAATAACAAATTAGAATAAATACCTCACACAAAAACACACACGTTCAGAACCCTTTGGTCACTGAAGATAACGTAGCTATAGAAATTCCCATTTGGCGTTCTTTCTTTGCAACCATTTACAGTTGGTTTTCCTTTCATTTCTTCACTTTTACACAATCTTCTCAAACACCTCACTTTGATCGTTATCTTAACTCACTTTCATCACATTTGCTTCGTTTCTTCTTTGCTCCGGTCTTCCTTTGATTTATCCAAATTGTTCCTTTTTTATACTTTGACACCGTTTGCTAACTTTTACATTTCTTTCTTTGGTTCCTGTCGTTGTGAATCTTTGCTTTTGTGGTTGGGCTTCTGTTTCGCCTCAATTACTCGACTTTTACACTTCAGTTGGTGTTCTTTCTTCATATACCTTAAAACGGTCTATGTGCGAAATTACCTCAGCTGTCGAAGCAATGTTAACAATAATTCTATTGCTATAAAACTGTGTTTTATGTAATTCGGTAATATCTTTCGTTTAATTCCATTAATTCACACATTGAAACGACTATTCTATATTCTAGATTGACTTCGTTCTTATCAACTGTGGCTTTTGGATCATTTTAACTCCAGCAATAAATATTGAACCTGATAAAAATTTCCTTTTTTCATTTTTAACCTTTTGAAACTCTCTGTTAAACTTGAGTCGACCTTAAATCTCCTGACACCGAATTGCCAACAAACATACGTTTATAACTTAAAGAGCTTTTCTACTGATTGATTAACAGCAATATCTTCAAATTTCATCAGTTATATGCGTCATATATATATGTACATATAGCGTTGCTCTGCCTTGTGTGTATTTCGCGTACTGTCCGTCCGTCTGTTCCCCCTTTTTCTTTAAGAAACGGACTGAAAGCTGATAATATTTTTTATTATCAAATTATTATGGCTAATATTTGAAAATTACAAAAGTTTAATGAATGTTGACTTCATAATGATAACTAATGAAATACTCCTTCGTTCGTTTAATTGTGAGCAGTTTTATTTTAAATTCATCCAGTATCAACCAAACCATTTATCAGTCAGAAGTATATTAGTATTATCAGGAGAGAAATCACTGTAAAAATTCCTCAAAAGTATATAACACACACATCGACCGGTTTCGACTAACAAATTGTCATCATCAGATTTTAGTAATTTGTTAGTCGAAACCGGTCGATGTTTGTGAAATATACTTTAGTGGAAAGTGATTTTAATCCTTCCATAATGGAATTCCCCATATTGACTGCTACTACGAGTCATCTATACTAGAAATATATTTATTTGTTATAGATAAACAATTGACACCTTCTGGCTTTGAAGGACCAGATGTGTAAAATTACAGATGTACTTTTAGAATAAGTTGAATTAAGTTCCCTTATGCTCTACGGGGAAGTCTACCTATAATATACAGCGTAACATATGTACCGTTCTGTTTCTAACATTATTATGCAATTCATTTTGCGTTATACCATAAAAATAAACGAGGAAGATGTAATGATTGAATAAAATGTCAATGAAGAAAGCAAAATGAACGTTAGCTACAATGGAAAGGTAATGATATCGATATAATTTGACTGGTTTGGTTCGGAGATCACTGAGTTTGACTGCAATCGAATCGGCTGAGAATGAGTTAGAATAGTCGGCGAAGAAGGGTTAAATTTCTAGAATTCTAAAGGACAGAGCAATTTGAAGGAATTCCTCACAGTTGGTCATCATCAGATTGTTAATGTACTCAACGGGACAAAGAAGGGAAATCTCCTAAAGAAATACGAATGCACAACTGAAGAGAAGAATATAATCAATAATCTCTGGCCGTACTTCGTGGAAAGACATGATGAAGAAATCGAACACTTTGTAATTTCCACAAATATATATTACGGACTACCGGTTTCACCTGATGATGGCTCACCGCCAAAACCGGTGGTCCGTAATATATATTTTTGGAAATTACAAAGTGTTCGCTTTATTTCTTCATGAATAGTAGAAAGTATGAAATATCTGTATCCCCCCGCTCAATCACATTTACGATAAAATTGCAGTTCAAATTGAAAATGATACTAGGGCGATTAAAATACACAGATACGGAGAAGGAAGGTGTATTTTGTGTTATAGTCAGTGCTCAAGTTCAGAATTACGAGGGAATGAAGCGTCTGTCGGGGTTTAAAAAAGCATTGAGAGCAGCGAAAACACTGTCGGTGAAAATGCCTTTAATCATCAAAACAGGGCAAAGGAAGGTGACACTTCTAAATTTAATCAATTTAAAAAGTGGAAAATCGGTATAGTTTCTTGTGATATGGAATTCTAACTAGTTAGGAGTAGTGGTGACTTTTGTAAACTTTCCTTGAATCCTGTTCTCTTTCTAGAGCCAATTAGGAGAAAGCGATTTTCAATTAATTAATTAACGACGATAAAAAAGCAGCCATAGCCTAATTCAATAAAAATACAAATTGTAATAAAAAAATTCATACAAGCAAAACAACCCGATGCAAAAAGAATGAAATTGCTTAAAATAGCTGATGGTGTGGAGAAAACGGGAAGTCTCGTGCAAGATGTGAATGAGGTGATGAAATCTCAAGCAAAGGGTTGAGGTATTGCAGGGAGAACTTGCGCGGTGGAAAATTTACAGGAGGATTACGGATGGGACTCGGAAATACGGGAGATTTCTATGAGACCATTTTGTGCTACCTCATTAAAAAATGCATAAAAATACTTTCAATCATTTTCAACTTCGTTGAAATGTAATCAGGTTCCATATACATAAATAATAAGTTGCGTTTCTCTCTGATATTTCTTAACTTACCCACAACTCTTGTGAACTATCTGCGAAAGGAAAATTTCTCCTTTATAGGGAATTTAATGCTTTAGTAGTTAAGGTTACAAATAAGGTTGATGTTGCATCTTTAAATTTCAGCAAGACTTACTCCGGTAGCGAAATTTTCTCATCCTTAATCAATACTGTGGAAGAAAAATGGATTTAGTACTCACTGAAGTTGTAGGAAAGCCATTATCAACCTCCAGACATACCTCCAGCTGAAAAGGAAGAAAATGGTAATGTAAATGGGATGCAGTTGTAGGAAATGTTACCTCCATTTAAGCTACATTAACATGGTATGAGTAAAATTTCATTTGTTCGATTTGAAATAAACGCAGCAGCAAAGAGTTTTCTCCGATTTAATTTGTGGTCTTAATCTTATGGATTTCATGTCAGCGGTATCATTACGGATCATCAAATGGCGAAACTATCCAATAGTAATATTAATGCTTTGTAAATATATTTCCGCTGCATTTTTAGCAGCCAAAAATGTTCAATTTTCTCCTTCATTTTGCACATTTTAGGATATTTTGTTGCCAATTTAGTGGTTTGTCACTACTTACAGCAATTTCTCTATTGTTAATTTTTGCTACGTTTACTGTTATTACATAAAGGTAGTGAACCATTAGAGTTTGTTGTGAAAAGTAAAGAAACGTTGGACAAACACAAGTTTAGATATAACACACACTGAGAATAGTTACACAAACACTTTAATTTTCATACTGTTTCCATGTGGTTGTCATCAATCATCGCTTTATATCGTTTTAAGCTGTCAACTCCTTAAGCGTGTGTGTACTATCTACTGAATCATATATTTCATAACTCTTTGGCTATTTTTAGCAATGCTATTTCAGGATCAATTTCAAAAGTAAGAGGCATCGAGTACCTATTGCTATTACAAAGAGGTTCTTCGTTAATTGGTCCTCATTTACTCTTTGCGAGTTACGAGTAATGTTTGTTTTGTAAAAAGGAAATCATAGCAATATGTTAGACAGGAATAATATTCAACGAAGATCATTTGCCTTTTTCTTTCGACCGTTTCATTAAGGGAAAGCCTCCGAAATTCTCTCAGTTAATAAATCGCACTCACGCTATAAGTCTCTTTAGAACGGCTGAAAAAGACTCAAGGGAGAGTATTTCGCAGATGTGAGATAAAGCAAACTTTATCTGCGAAATTTCAAGCAGCCATTGAGCACCTGAGAGAGTTATTAGGTTTGTGAATTTTTGCGAGTTTTGCTGAAAATAGTTCGCAAATTGCCAGTGGAAGTAATCGGAGTCGCAATCATGTTAACAACTTACCTCTCCATTGTGATTACATATGCATTATTATGATGATTAGCAGATGCAAGTTGACGCCAAAAAAGACAGCCATTGTGCATTTAATGTTGCTTTTCCAGCATAGCTCATTAATTAGTACGGAATATTAGATTATTAGTAAAACAATCTCCTTTTAACTCTTTCTCGTTCTGAAGTGATATCGTTTTCTTATACTCTTGTGAAAGTACTCCTTTAAATACCAAATTTAATGATTGACAATAAATTCTCCGAAACCATATTTATAGATCATGATACCCGATGTACTGAAATAATCGAGTTATTGCTAGTCACATCCACAGTCATTGTTCCATCTGTCTCAGTCATAGACCTCTTCCTTGGTTTCGATATATCCTCCATTTCTCTTTACAAAGTGATGTGATCAAAGGTGCGAAAAAAAATATGCGGAATTTTAGGTTTTCTCAAAGAAATCTTTATTTATTCATTGATATCAATGTTGTCCCCTTCAAAGTATTCCCCCTCAAATATAGTGCATTTTTCCCATCGTTTTTTCCAATCCTCGAAGAACGTCTAGAATGCAATTCTCGGTATGGCGTTTAGCTCCCTCAGCGATTCTGCCTCAATCTCCTCAATGTTGCCAAAACGTCGTCCTTTCAAGAAATGTTTCAGTTTTGGAATAAATCACAGGTGATGAGTACGGTGGTTGAGGTGGTTGGAGGATGTCCCAGCAACAGCACGATGTTGTTGCTGGGACGTCTGGCTGGCTCGTCATCTTCAGTGTCTTCACGACCTTCTTGAAAACGTTTGTACCACTTGTAAACGCTCGTTGTATTCACTGAACATTCGCTAAAAGCAACATTTAACATTTCAAATGTGTGCAGTACTTTATTCCATTTCTAACGCAGAATTTAATCCAATTTCTTTGTTCCATTTTTGCCACAACTCAAAAATCACTGATCACATGTGTAACCTTTTTGACTGCCAACAATAGACAAGTCTTTCAAAATGGGTGCCCTTTACAGCGTACGTTAGAAACATGTGTACCAATACACAGAAAAAAATTGACAATTGGAATTATACAGCCTGGGAAATTTTAAAATTCCGCTTTTTTATTTGCTATCATTCTTAGCTTTCTTCTTCCTCTTCTCTTTTGCCCTTCTACCAATCTTTTAAAACCTTTTGCAATTATCCCATTCCCTCTTAAGATGTGACGAATGCGTTATTCTTTTCTCTTCCTGGTGGTCTTCTTTATAACCATGCCCAGCACATCTTCATTCTTTGTCCAACGTATCTCCTCCAACTTCGTCCATGTTCACAATTCGAATGCCTCAACTTAAGTTTTAGATTAATACTAACACTTGGAACGAAGAAGTATATCACATCATATTATATATAATTTCCCAAATGTCCGTCCGTCCCCCTCCGTATCGAAACGGTTTGATTTAGATACACGCGGTAAACTGCGTTGGATTTCTAATTACTGGAAACCCCGTCATACTTGATTTCATTCCTGGAATGACCCGTAGTCGAACCCTGGAGCTAAAAATGTGTTTCCTTAATATTGCATTCGAGTTTTTCTTTTCGAGAGTGTAAGGCTTTCTTTCTTCATTAATTAAAATACCTAATTTTGAACGTATTTCCGTCACTCTTTCTTCATTCGAAGGTAAAATGTGCAACCAATCTTATTTATGCCGTGTTTAAACGTTTTGAAGTCCAATTTTTAAATAATTTTACTTTTATTTTGAAATTTAATGGAAATTTTATATAAGTTTTCAGTGAATCAAATTGCATTAAACGTTAGATATCGAAATCTAGGTACATTGATATTGTTTAAAATATACATTTTTATTACCTTCGAAATTGTTGTCCGAAAGTTAAAATGAAGAAATTAAGAATTATTGGAAAAACGTTATGTATAACATCGTAAATATTTGTAATTAAATTTTCTCTTCTTAAATAGTTTTGGGTGTAAAAACAATTAGTATGTACATACGAAACATCGACAAAAGTGATATTTGCTAATTCCCCATGAATTGAAACGTTTTCGAAAATTATCTTGGTAAACATGAATTTTAGCGTGCTAAACAAAGGTTAACCTAAATGTATGTGGCTTTTCAAATATTATGTACGCAAATATGACCCGGGATCATCTTTTAGCTCAAGATTTTTTTTATTAGTGTTTACATTTTTGTACCGCTAATTAATCATCTGTTTAGCTCAACTAACTCATTGACAGTCTCGAAACTCGCAGTCTTTAAAATTAAAAAATACCGTGATGAGATAAAAAAGTATTCATATAGCGATATAGTTGAAGATTATTAATTGCTTTGGGAAAAAGGTGTGATTAAACGAATTGTTTATAATGTTTCATAATTCAAAACAGAGGCAACGAAATTATTCATTGTATGGAGATACGTTTCTAAATATATAAAATAGTCACAAGCGTTTAAGTTTTCGCAGATATTATATGCACAATGCGCGCAAATATTTGCGCGGGATCAGCTGGTATAGTATGAATTGTGAGGAACATTAAAAGTATAAAATAAACTGGGAATGATCTTGTGTTTTCCCGGCGAATGACGTAAGAGGTCATCTTTGACGGTCGACGTTTCGGTATCCTCCATAGAAGCCATCCTTAGGACAGAAGTGGCGAATTATCACATTGGAAATGAAGATGGCCTCTATGGAAGAGAGCGAAACTTACCGTAGCAGAGCGACCTCACCCGGCTGGAAACCCAAGAACTCTTCTTGCATACACAAACTGCTTTTCATTGGATCGAAGGTCTCGAGTTCGATCCTAAACAAGTAAACAGCGTCCCCTTAAGGAATTCGTGAAGTTTTCTATTAGATCGTTTACGGGCCTTAATTGTTTGGCTGAATTAAATAAGAAGGATTAATTTTTGGAAGTTGAAGAAAGTAAATAAGGATGGAAATTTGGTGAAGATGATCATTTTTAACGTAGGCTATAGATTTCTGGTACGGAAAACGTAAACTTCGAAGGAACACAACGGATTGGCGTCGTTATTCGATGTCGAGATTACCTTCAAATTAAATGCCACTCTCAAAGTTGAGTTTATTTTCTTTTCCTGTCCGTCATCTCAAGATGAGATGCATTAAAAAATTAACATCTATTTCATTGAGACTTTTTATAATGCAAGTGCCTTGAATTTGAGCCGAGGCAAATTTAAGATAAAAATCCATCTTCTGAGTGATATGACAGATTCACAATTCCGCCCCTTATTTTGTGTCTACAGAAATCACAATAAATAGACATGACTGATTTGACTGATAGCCACGACAGTGGTGAATTGAATTTTCCTCGTGAAAGGATTGTATTATATTAAAATGTTTTGTGGAAAATGAAGTTTATCCGAATTGCTTAGAGCTTCCCATGATTAGGTTATTAGTTAGCGTTTTCTTAGTTCATAAAAGAAATTAAGGTAAGAATGGATATTTTAGGTTTTATTCTGTGTACTAATTAAGACATTCTATGTAACTTCTTGCTCCTCTTGGGAATCAACAGGCCATTCTTATATTTACTGCATTAAACTGCTGAAGAATGAATTTCCTAATCTTTTTCTGTCAGCAATCGGTGTATTTTTATCTGGAATTGGAATCCCCTCACGCCATTGGAAATATTGACGTTCAAAGGCGTAAATAAATTCCTTAAATATGTACGTATTCTGGAGCAGTCGCTTTAAAGGGAAAACTCAGAAAGCCCTCCCGTAATCGATAACACAATCGGTTTGAAAAAAATCACTCCCACTTGTTTCAGCTGGAGCTCAGTTTTAAAAGATATTTTCCTTTTCCTAAATGCGGAGAGAGAAAAATATTGCAAAGTTTGCTTTCCATTTTACATCAAAGCGTTTCAGAATAAATGCCATTGCATATTTTTTGAATCCTCCAACGATTGGCGTTTTTCTATCTTCTCCAGCCTGATAACCGCGGAGGTCAATCAAAGACAGCGAAAAACATTTGCATATTCTTTTTGTTAAGAGATAAGAAAAGGTACTTTTATTTGTAAATTTCTGCCTCGAAAGACGAAACTGTTTGATAACTATTTTGTGGCATTTGTTGGTGTCAAAATTTATGCAGAAGGCTTAATTCCTTAATAAAAGGGTTTTATTGCACTGAAATCGATTCGATGTTACCATCGGACTCCGCTGATAACAATTAATAAAAATAACTTTTACTATATATAAATTTTGTCATTTCAGAAAAAAGTATGCTATATGCGAATAAAATTTTGAGATAAGAGGAATGGAATATAAATTAGAGATACCTGAGAATCATAGTTAGGACATAGTTGTCTCAAAAGAGCGAGCAGTTAAAATAAAAGGAATCAGAAGGAAACGAAGCGGTCTTCCGCGGCACATGCCATCAGCACTCTGTTAGTGCACCGCATTCGAGAGTTACGTAGGTAATCTGGAATTTCACTAGTGCGGTTAACTTCGAGAGATAAATACACAGTAGATGTCTAACTATATTCTACTTGTTATCACATAATTGGCGCAACACTGACTACGTATGAAATGGCAACTGATTTTTGATATCATATGACTTCTGTTTGTTTTCAAATGACATGCAAACCAATCCTAACCATGAACAATGAACGACTGAAATATTTATTGCGGCGAAAGCCAATTACGGCCACTCACTTATTTGAACCATTCAGAGCTTATTATATTATTATATACATATAT
>KZ309192.1:546951-557434 GCA_000376725.2 Ladona fulva | reverse complement strand
TTTTTTTATGTTATTTTATTTTTGTAATTTCGTTTGAATGTGTTATCTGATGTTTCTGTTTTATCAATTATTTCCTCATGGTTTATTATTGCAGTTTTTCCTGTTTATGATTTTATTTTATTATTAATTTGTAATTTTGTTATATTGCTATTGATTTTGTAATTTCCTTCTTATACACAGCTTTCTTAAACATCTTTTAGCTTGAACTATCAGTAGGTTTGCGCAGGTTTTTCACACCCCCCTTCTCTGAGGGTGTTTTCCTGCTGTGGATATTTTTTCCTAAGATATCACCTTAGGATTCTTTTTACATCCACCCCTTCTAAAGTTTTCCTCTCTATTTCTTTTCACCTACACATAAGTCTTTATGTACATAAAATCATTGACGAAAGGTTAGAGGGAAGAAGAGACTTTTCAGTCTCAATCTCGCCTTTAATAAAGACCTTAAAAATCTGACTTTCATGCGGAAGTCAATTTGTGGGCGCAATCGAGAATACCAATGAAAATAATTAAGTCTTCATTTTAATGCATTTATTTGATCAATTTATCGTTTGTTGTCGTTTACAATTTATCTCATAATACGCCAATAAAATATTTTTCTCTACGAAATTTAGTCAGCCACACCAATTTTCTTATTCAAGGGAGGACTAGATTAGGATTCGCATTGTGTTTGCAAATTGAAACGCATATTCGCTGAATTGCATTTTTCTTTGATAATAATTCCCCAGTTCTGTGTTATGCACTGAACACTGCGAAAACGTACTTTTCTATTACATTTGAGTGTTTCACTGTTTAGTAACAGCGTGTTTCAATGAGATGTTGTTGATCATCCGGACCTGGACACAGAATAGCCGAATGTCGCGTATTCGAGGAAAGCAGTTCCCACATAATGTATAAATATTCATATACGAGTGTTAATTGGCGTAGTTTCTCTTTGGCATGTGTTCGTTGTCTCTTCTGAAATTCTATTTTGATTTTTTTCTATTTTTATGCCGTTTCTGTACTTTTGTGTTTTTTTTTCTCCTCCCTTATCCGTGATTTCTCAAATATGCGTATTTTCTTCATGAGTAGGAAACATATTCCCATACCTATCATATTCATCATCAATATCAGTATATATATTCCCGAACGGGCTTACCCATTAAAGCGTCTATTTATAAATCCGTCCACGCGCCTCTTTCAATTCCTAGTTCTTTTAAGTTTCCTTTCTTTCGTTCTCTATGGGACTTATTCCATTCTCTTTTCTCCCTCCTATTCTCCTAAAAGTCTGCATTCTCTTCTACGTCGTTTCATTTTCACACCATTACGTATTACATAACATTCTCGATATCTTCCCTAATATTTAAGAGCAGTATTGAGATAAAACGAAATTAAAGTCAGACTATCATCTCTTCCGTAAGAAATGCCGTTTATTGCAGTGTGAATCTGGCCTAATATTTTAAGTTTGCAAACTATTCCTTAGTGTCCGTCCGTCCCCTCTCTATCTCAAAAACGGCTTGATGTAGAGGCATGAGACAAACTGCATTGTGTTTCTACGAAAGACCCATAAAAACTATTCTCGTCTCTGGAAAGGCTCCGGTTCGATCCCAGGACTTCGTAATGCGTACACGCAATTGCCATGTTCCAGTGTGCAAGGTTTGAATAAGAAGTTTACTCGTTCAGCATTTGTTTATAAAATTATGTAAATTTAACTTAATTTCATTCAGTGGCTGAATGACGATCAGAATTTGCAATTTACAACTATTAACTTAAACAGAGGGTCCCTTTATCGATTAATAATCGAAGAATTAAAAATGTGATGATTTTAAGTGGGTAAACATATTTTTATGATGAATTATTGATTACACTGTTTCATAAATATTTTAGCTATGGCTATTTTCCACGTCATATTTAGTACTTCATTTTTTCTTCCTATTTTCCCCATCGAATTGCATATTCATCAATTGTCATTATTTCGCACTAACACGGAAGTGCTGAAAGTTTAACTATTCAGATATGTATTGTAAATGAATCCCTTAATATTCTTATTACCTCAGGATATGGTCTTTTAAAAGCTTATATATTAAAATTAATTAAACTTTCCCCATCGAATTTCACCGGGCATATTCATCAATTAGTTAGAACAACAGTTTTTAATCATTACAGGAAAATCTTCGGCCAACATACGCACCATATATGTAAAACACGAATATTTTAGTGAACGTTCTGAGGGCCAAACTATATGTGCGATATTTTTAAACTCTTAGTTGGAGTTTGGCAATTGATTAATCCATACATTTAATACCAACGAATATACGATTGATTCTCACAGGACGTCAAGGAACCGAAGGGAAAGTTGTACGACTGAAAAATTTTATTTCGGAAATTGAGCCGAAATTTTTGGTTCTCAAGCGAAGGGGAAACTTTCAGCGGAGTGGAAAATGGAGGGAAAAAAGTACGCCTCGACGCTCAGAACGCTCTCGCAAACAGAGCCTAATTGCTCGGAGGTACTAAACTACCCTTGAAGAATGTCAGTATGATTTGAAATTCAAACGGAAAGGGCATCTTTTCTATATGTTTGTAGTAACGTTAGGAATACCAACCACGTATTATCAAATGGATAGTAATCAACAATCGGTTTATTAAAAATATCACATTACCGACTGTTACGAAGAGATTGAGAACTATAAAAATGACGTGATAAATTGCAAAAATCTGCGTAACTCTTGCCTCTTTTTATAGATTTTTACAATCTCCGACAATCTGAAAGTTTTATTATATTTGTCCCTCTGCAAAATTCAGTCAGTGCGTTTTTAATTTTCTTCGTGGTAAAGACTTTGCTGACTGCGTACGAATGGTATTAATTTCACTTCTCCTGTGATGTATACGACGTTCAAAAGTTACCAAAAATGCTCATCACAATAAGCCATTGTTGCGTCTCATTTTCGTGCGCCTGAATTCGACTGTTGATTTCATTGTTTGAGGCAACATTGTGTGACTTTCAGGGTACATATTTAGATGTACGAGGTAGGATGTACTCGTAGGTGTAGAACTTTATGAAATATTTTACCCTGAATGGTTATGCATACCACAACTCACCTATGAATATATATTGCCTGAACACAAGGCGTCGATGACAGAAAGTTTTATATTGGTTATGAAATTTTCTCAATGAATATTTCTGTAAATCTCTGTTTGGTACGGGAGGTTTTTGGAGGGTTTTCCTTCCCGTCTTGGGCAAATGCCAGGCTTTTCTCAAATCAAAATGATGTACTTCCCTCCAGCGTTGCCACCTGGCCAAATGGCCAAATTGCAATGGAGATTTAATAAATAAATAAATATTGTTCTTCTCAAAACTACTTAATTTCTTAAGTTTTCTTCAGCGATGTTCAATTTTTCCTGGATCGCCTTCGCTTATTTTGCCTGTTCATTCCCACCAATACAGTGTGCTTTAGATATCTTCACCGATTCTCATACATACGCTAACTCTCATCAATTCTTCGAAAAACTTGTCTTTTCACATTGAAACAGTTTTTCCTCTAAATTCCATGTACATGTGTGGAAAAACTTATATGTAAATTTATTCCTACATATCCTTTGTAATGAATTTCCACTCAATAAATCTTGTCACTATTGATTTTATCAATAGTGGTAATATTTTATTTACATAAGTTGTGCGCCTCATTAGTATAGTTATCGAACAATTTCATGTCTAAGTTTGATGAATTTAGCATCAACTGCATTTTGGTTTTGTTAACTTTGCTCTAAGTACTCGTCATATGACATGATAAACCTATTTATAAGTTGAAATGGAGTTTGTAGAATACAAAATCCATGCTTGCAGACATCTTCACAAACCCGCACTTGTTTATTTCTTGTGTATAATTAGACTAAAGATCAAGGGAAAAGTTTCCGGTGCACAGTTCAAAACTTCCTTAAAACGAAAAAGTTGGAAAGCAGCTGAGTAACTGATTAGAATCTGAAAGCGTGTGCAGAATTTTTTTCTCGAGGTAGAACTTGAGTCAAAGATGAGGAGAATATCAAATTCTCCTTATTTCATTGGTTCGTCATTCGTTTGGCGCATTAGTGGCCCCACATTTATTTGCTGCAAAATCACTGAAAGGAATTGTGTGATTGCATGTTTAGATGTAATCATATTATGAAGAGCTTCATAATCAATATGATCCGACCTTACTTGGTGGAACGCCATTATTAAATAAAATCAAACGGACTTCGTATTTTCCACACAATTTATTAACCGACCGGTTTCGGCCATCATCATATACACTCAAGGAAATACTAAGGGACATTTATTCTCAGCACACAGTTTTGAAGGTACGGTAAGGAGGGGAGAAGGGTTAAAAACGGTGATTTCGTTTGTTAAGTTAGAAGGTGCCGCCGCAATTTCTAAGATCTCGAGACAATCCAACTTTTTCCCCTTCGATTGTCTATGTAGCAGCCTCGGCATAAAGGAACTAGTGTGGTCGCACTCCATGAGGTGGGCCGCAAAACTGGAAGACGAATTCCCCAACCTATAGCAGCGTTGGTGTTCCTGTGCTCTAATCCTTAATGACCTTCCAGTTTGCCCATAATAGGAACGGGTGCAGTCGTCACGTTTCAGATCATACACTCCCGTGGATTCACAGATATCTCTTTTATCTTTAACGTGGAAATTTTTCCTCGAAAGATTACTTACGCGCACAAATAACGAAAAATAAAAGGCGGAACAACAAAATTCAATATTTTCTAAATACCAATGCGAAGTTTCACGTTCCTCGCTCTAAAAAAGCATTTTTGGCCTCTTGGCCAGCTTTTTTCGATTCTAGCCCACTGTGGAGCGTTATAGTGCTTTAAACACTAACAAAAATAAATAGTCATCTGATGATATTGCGAATCCATAGCCGTTCTCTATGCTCTTTCCGTCGTTGAATAAGCCTCTCTTTAATTAAGCTGTAAAATTAACACAAAATAATACCTGATTCTGAGTCGTGTATTTTAGATTTTTATTACTTTGTTTTATTTCCACCTTATGGGCGTTTAACTGTTCTTATAGTTTTTATCACTTTTGTTGTTTTGCCAGAACTTGCGTATTTTTCCATCTCAAGTTACGAAGATCTTTTCCAGACCCCCACCTTCTCGTATCTTACGTATTCCCTTAATATTAAAACGCCAAGGGAAGCTTAGGGTGCAACTCCAAATAAAGGATTTATTTGACTCCACAGACCTGAAATTCATCTCACCGTTTCAATAAAATTCTTGTCTGATGTTCTCTTTGCTTTCACATCTTTCCATTGATTTCTCGGTTCGATCAATTTTCCCGAAATAACGCTATTCTTTTCATTCTTTTCGAAATCTGTCCATAATATAAGGCTGTCGAAGCCCTCAGAAGCCTTTTAAATCGAGTGATATCAATTACTACGTATTCTGATATCCGCGTACAATATGCGAAGGGAACTGTTTTTAACCATCCTTAGAATGAAAGGACGCACAAACCTCTATAGTTGAGGATGACAATTGTTATATGCTTCGATTTCAAGACTTTTCATTCCCCCCGCCACTCGCAGAAGGCGGCTAGCAAATTGTTAATATAGATCATGAGATACATGTAAGGAAGCTTCGAGGCAATATTGTTACATTTTAGTTTGGGTTCACGCATCACATTTATCGGGGTTAATCGCTTTAGTGGATAAATTTTAAAGTTAAAGTAGTATATTTTGAGCTCAGGAACTATTATCTTTTACAGAATTTGTGCAATGTGCATTAATAGTCCACTAAAATAATTTTCTCTCAACTAAGACTCTTTATTTCCTGTTCGCTGAATATGTAATATGACTTTCGCAAGAGCCAAATTTCAATTTCGTATTGCTCTTTCAAGACTTTGTCTCTTCTGTGCTTGCTGGTGTTAAAATCTACTGAAATGGTCACGAGATGACACGAAATAGATATACATCCGAAATGCTAGTTGTCGAATTGTCTCCCACCAGCGTTGTTGATGTCAGTACGGAATCGAAACGATGGGATTAATCCTTTTAAGTGTCAGCTTCCTGTTTACAATTTATTCTCTTAGATTGCTCTGCTCAAATGCCTTCTTTACTTACTGTCTTCCTTCAAATGTTAATGTGCAGTTCCTAAATTAGGACCAAGTGAAGTAGGTTAATGCGTATCGGCGAAGGAGATTTAAAGGAGGACTTGAGGAGTGATTGATGCGATTCTCAATTGATCTTGAACTCGATATCTCAAGTCCAAACAGACTCCATTGCCTCGTATATTTGCGCCGGCTTAGATCAGATGCTAAAGATGTTTTATGCCAACACTGACCTTCCGAAGCGTAATTCCTAATCGAAATCTGTCAAAAGAACATAAAACCGTTGCTTTGCTCTTCACGAGTTTTCCATATTATCGCAAAGAATACCTAACGTACTTAATATCCGTTTACAAATGAAGTATTCAAACCTCCAATGAGAAAAGTTGAATCGACCGGATTCCTCTGCATTATATTGGGGAGTTTATGGTAGTGATTTTGAATGTGAATCCCGGACCCTTGAAGTTATTTTTGCAAATTCATTAAGCAAATGTTAGTGGCTAACTGCAGATAATTTACCTCTTCCTGAATGAAAATTAGAGGTTACATTATTTCGCTTGATTGTTATTGAGGAGGATTAATATCAAAGATAAATATTCTCTTTCGTTAGAAATTTGCCTCTCATCAAGATAAATTTACTTACCATATCATTAGACTCACTTCAACGTAATAAGACTTAATAAGAGCCAATGCATTTATATTCCCATTTTACGGTGACTTTTAAAAACCATAATACAGTATAGCCTTCTTTCCCTTAGTGAATCTCATTACTTTAGTTTTACTTACGTTAATTTTCATTCCATATTCTCTTGCCTTATCTACTTGGGTAGCGTTCTATCTTGGGATGGGAGGTGTGGAGATGAGGTTCGAAAAACAGTAGCATTGGCCAAGGAAGCTTTTATGAAGCGGAGGGAATTAATGACAAAGGGTCTTGATAAAGGAATCAGGAAAAGATTGGTAAAATCCTTGATATGGAGTGTTTTGCTATATGGGTGTGANATATTAATAATATGATTAATTAACAAATGCTGAACAAGTAAACTTCTTACTCAAAAGTAATTGAAAAAGAATTATACATATGAAATTTGCGACTGAGGAAAATATGTAGACACACCTTCAAAATATGGAGGGAAATCGTAATTAGTATTTTGAAAAAGAGAGATTAGGAAAGGATGCGAAGAGAAATTCAAATGAGATAGAAAGATACGGCACTTCCAGGAATAATTCCCGGGTTTCCATAACATTATATATGCATATTACTGCATTTTAAACACTATTTATCACCAAGAAATGTGAAAATCATTAAAGGTGTCTTTATGAGCGAAATATTGTAACTCGACCAGGAATCCTCTTAAAGCCCTCGAGATTTAGGGCCCCCGACTGTGATCCATAGAGAGCCCCCATGGTGTTTGCTACGGGGCCCTCATTACCTCAGTGAATGTGTCTGAAGTTAGAGATGCGTACAAGCAGGGTCTACTTTTCCCACAGGAATTTACGCGTTTGAGACACGTTCTTTGGGTCTATGTCCCTTCACTCGTTTTTTTAACATTTTACCTTTAACTCTCGTCAGCTGCGTCACTCTTAGGCTCCGTTTACAAAGGAAAGCTCTTCATATGTAACGCAATACACGATTCTCATCTCCTCCTCAAATCCCAGAGAAGTGTGTGTTGAAACACAAGAACTGTGATGAAAAACGGAGGGACAACTCAATTACACTTCACCTGACACATTGGGGATACATGAGGATGTCCAGTTCGTAAGGCAGTTGTCATTTAACTCACCAAGGCATCGAAAATTGAAAGCAGAAAACCACTGGTTCGAGTTAGGAAAGCCTCAAATTTCCCATTTAATCATTTAGTCCTTTTAATAGTAAATTAGGGAAACCAAAAATTAGATTAGATGCGAATAGAGCCGTAAAAGGAAACTTAATTGGAAAAAAATCGATGAGCAGATGAAATTTAACGCTGTAATTTGACGTATCGGCAGCATTAAAAATTGATGAACAGAAAGCGGTCAAAACTCATGAGAAATAACTGCTAGTGGTAATTTAAAAAGGATTAACATATAAATAGATAAAGAAAGGTCTTCGGTGCCTTTTCGAGGTAGTTCGTGCAGGATGTTCTCCCCGTGATGACTTATATATTATTAATTATTATATTATTATGCAACGAAAGTATAGAGAAATGCGAAAGCTAGTTTAGGAGGAAGCTAATAAAGACATTCAGGAATGTAGATCTAGAACTTTGTAAGAATCTCTAGGATGTGATCAGAAAGAATTTCGGTTGTATGTGCGTGAGACTCGTGGCGGTCAGTCTTCCGTACCCAGCTTAACTAACAAAGAAGGAATTATCATTAATACGTCAATAGAAAAGGCGAACTTACTTAACCAGCATTATTAAAAATGCTTCACCGTAGATAATGGTCTAGTAAACGATTTTGCAACGCGCGTTGATTCGGAAATGAGCCCAATTGAGTTATCAGTTGAAGGAATTGAAAAGTTATTGCGAGAGATTGACTGAAAAAAGGCGCCTGGTCCCGAAGGTATTCCCTCATTTGTAATAAAAACTTTAGCTAATGAGCTTGCTCTTCTTCTTCTCATCTTCTATCGGAAATCATTAGATGAGGGCACAGTCCCAGTGTCATGGAAAAAAGCAAATGTAACTCCAGTTCCTAAGAAAGGTCGCACCCTAAAGCCAGATGATTATAGGCCAATTTCTCTCACCTCGATATTTTGTAAAGTTATGGAGC
The DNA here is from genome assembly GCA_000376725.2 of Ladona fulva. Lineage (NCBI taxonomy): Eukaryota > Metazoa > Arthropoda > Insecta > Odonata > Libellulidae > Ladona > Ladona fulva. The sequence continues at coordinate 548,628 of KZ309192.1, read as the reverse complement.
ATATTATAGCGAGCTCAATAATGCGCTTTCTATCCCAGAAGGGAGCAATTAGTCATAGCCAGCACGGGTTCCGCAAAGGTAGGTCATGTGAAACTCAGTTAGCCCTTTTTATGAATGACGTAACTAAGGCAGCAGATAAGGGTGGTAGAACAGACGCAGTATTCCTAGATTTCAGGAAGGCTTTTGACACAGTGTCTCACGTAAAACTAATTCAAAAGCTAATTGCCTATGAGATCGACAAGAAAGTGGTCGGATGGATAAAATCTTTTCTCGTAAGCAGATCTCAACGAGTTGCATTGGATGGAATTTTATCCAATGAGGTATATATCACATCAGGAGTACCGCAAGGAAGTGTATTAGGGCCGATATTGTTTCTAATATATATAAATGACTTAGTGGATAATGTAAGGAGCACAGTTAGATTATTTGCCGATGACACTCTTATATACAGAGAGATAACATCAGAAGATGATAGCAGTATCCTACAGAAGGACCTAAACGTTATATCAAGTTGGTGCAAAGATTGGCAGCTTGACTTGAATGCTAAGAAGTGCGTTGCGATGTCTTTTACCCGTTCCACCAACGTAATTAGCGTACAGTATGAAATTTCATCATACCCACTAGAGTTTGTGCGCCATAATAAATACCTAGGAGTTACACTCAGCAGTAGTTTATCGTTCAAAGAACATATTAGTGACATTATAGGAAAAGCAAATAGAATGCAGAGATTGAAAAGTAGAACCCTGAGAGGATGTCCATCATAAGTCATAGAAATTGCTTATTTTTCCCTCATTAGGCCTGGTCTCGAATACTGCCGCTCGGTTTGGGATCCACATGAAGTAGGGTTAGTTTTAAATATAGAGATGGTCCAACGTAGAGCAGCTCGTTTCGTCACTGGTAACTTCAGGTTCGACAGTAGCGTTACGGCTATGATAAAATTCATCGGGTGGAATTTGCTCCAAATGAGAAGATAGGATTATAGACGAAAGCTTTTCAACAAATTCATGGATTCAGACTTTTTAGATGAAGTGGAAGACATAGTTATTCCGGTTAACAGCGAGGACGATCTCCGAGGCGCGACTACCAAGCGTTACAAGGAAGTGATCGCTAAAACAGATTGTTACTTCTGGTCCTTCTTTCCACAGAGCATTAGAGATGCAAAAACGATGGACTAGGTTAGGTCTTTGGTGTTGCTACACCCCCTGCCATGCGCCACTATCATAGCCGTAACGTTACTGTCGAACCTGAAGTTGCTCTACGTTGGACCATCTCTAAATCTGAAACTAACCCTACTTCATGTGGATCCCAAACCGCGCAGCAGTATTCGAGACTATTCGAGAGGAGGCGGCAACGCCGTCTCGCCGGAGCGACGTCATCATTATAGGCCGCCTCATATCTCTCCCCCCAATGCATTTAGGAAAAATCGCCCTTCGCTGATTTTTTCTAAATCGTTTATATAGCGCGTAGTAAAAATTTCAACTGCGTAGGTTCAAATTTGTAGGAGGAGATCGATTTTTAATTCAGACGCTTATCAAAGGTCAATAAATCATGGTCGGATCTCAGAAACGCGGATTTTGCTTCACGACTATATACCACATTTTTGCCTAAAATTTGGTTTTTCTGTGACTTCTGGTCATTGTTCCACAAAGGTGTGAAGATGACCGAGTCATGGATTTG
>KZ309192.1:499272-531029 GCA_000376725.2 Ladona fulva | reverse complement strand
TCTCCAAATCTCCCTATTTACGTAAATTCGCGCCTTACATTGCATAACAGGAAACTTTATTCCAGAGGAAGGCAACTCAAAAAAGAAGGTAAAATCAAGTACTTATGGATCCGGAATGGCGGTGTGTTTGCTCGAGTTTGTGACGGCAGTGAGCGCATCTCTATTCTCAGTCAAAATGACTTAGATCTCTTACAGTGAGATAAGTGTGCTTGTTTACCGCCCATAGTTAAATCTTCTAATCGTGATATAAATATTTCCCTAGTTAACTGTCAATCCTTACTGTGTCACATCGATTAATTCCGGTCCCATTTTTCTTCTTGTGTAGTTGATATAATCTGTATGACTGAAACTTGGTTAAAACCCAGTGTCCCTGATAGCATGGTGGAACTCACTGACTACTCCCTACTCAGACACGACCAGATCGGGAAAGGTGGGGGCGGCGTCGGAATCTACATTCATCACCGTCTTCATTCTTCTGTGCTTGCGACTTCTTCTTTGACTTACGAAAGCCACACTGAATTCATGATAATTGAAGTGTACGGCACCGATTTTTCTAAACTTTTTCTATTTCTTATTTATAGACCTCCAAATGTTGGATCTCTAATTGATATCGAACAGACTTACATGACATTTAGCCCAAATTTTAAAAATATTGTAATTGTTGGTGACTTTAATGCTGATTTGTTACGCGATAGTTATTATTCCTCCTTCTTCAGGAATTTTATTTACAGCTGTAATCTTTGTCTTGTTACAACGCAACCAACCCATCATACTGAAAACAGCCATACTCTCCTTGACCTTTGTATCGTCGATTCCTCCGATAAAGTCTCAACATTCTCTCAATCCCCAGTACCATTTCTTTCCGCACATGACAAAATTGAAATCTCCTACAAATTTAATATCCGTCGTCTGCTTCCATCTAAAATTGTCTACCATGATGTCAAAAATTTTGATGCAATCATATTCCAAGATGACTCACTAGCTACCGACTGGAAAAATCTATTTGTCTCTGCATCCGTCGATTCTAAATTGGAACTCTTCAACTCAAAATGTTTTGATTGTTTAAATCGTCATGGTAGACAATTTTAGATGGAAGCAGACGAAGGATATTAAATTTGTAGGAGATTTCAATCTTGTCATCTTGTCATTTCATGTTTAAATGGATTGTTTAAATCGTCATGCCCCTCTGCGGACCTGTAATCCTCGAAGATGCTCAGCCCCTTGGCTGACAAATGACCTAAAACAAAAAATGAAGGAACGGGATAAATCACGTAGAATTTTTATTCGGACCAAAACCCCCTCTACATACACTGAGTTTATAACATATCGGGTAAAACATTCCGTGATAGTGGCTAAGAGAAAATATTACTCATCCACCTTTTCCAATTTGACTGATCCTGATTAGGTATGGAAGGTACTGAGGGCCTTGTGCAGCGACGTAATAAGCAACCTACCTATGAATTCTCACTTAATGAACTGAATAAACACTTCATCTCTACTGCTACCTCTGAGGGAAATACCGTTACTAATGTACTCAGTATATCTAATCTAGAACCATTTGTACCCTACAATAAGAATGTTTTCTTCTTCCAATACATAACGCCCGATACTCTACAAAAAATGTTATCCATTTCCAAAACTAACTCTGTTGGGGTCGAGTGTATCTTAATTACATTCATAATGACTTCATTAACAGCACTTTCCCCTGTAATACTCGATATTTTTAATTTCTCCTTAATTTCTGGTGAATTCCCGAGGATATAGAAATCATCACTTATTACACCTATTGCAAAGGTAAAAAAACCAACCACTCTTCGTGATTATCGCCCAATCTCTAATCTATGCTCCATCTCAAAATGCCTTGAAAGAGTTGTTTACCAGCAGGTCACGGAATACCTAAATCAAAATAACTTGAATGATCTTTGCCAATCTGGCTTTCGGAAAAGTTTCCTACGCAGTCAGCTCTACTTAAAGTTACAGACGATATACGCCATGCAATAGATAAACACATGATTACCGTTCTTGTACTGTTTGATTTCACTAATGCATTTGGCCTTGTAAATCACGCCTTACTTCTTCAAAAAATTAAAGAACTTAAATTTTCCTGTTCCTCACTAAATTGGTTTCACTCTTATTTAAATGAGCGACAACAGGCAGTTAAAGATGTAAATGGTAATACATCAAACTGGGCTAAGGTCCATTGTGGGGTCCCTCAGGGCTCGGTTCTTGGCCCTCTTTTATTTTCTGTGTATATCCTCGACCTTCCTAATTGCATTGCAAACTGTAAATATATGCTGTATGCCGATTATCTCCAGATTTACTGCCATTGCCACTTGAATAACTTATATGACACGATTGCAAAAGTAAATCTGGACGTTAATGCCATCAATTCCTGGGCTTTTAAAAATAATTTTGTACTTAACTGTTGCAAAACGAAGTCCATAATACTCGGTACGTCAACATTACTCTGATTTGTTGACCTTAATGATATTCCAAGGTTAAAAGTTGGTGATACTGAAATACCATACTCAAATCATGTTAAAAATCTTGGGGTCAATTTGTTCCTCAATCTATCTAGGGACAACCATGTGTAACAAGGCCAACTCAATCCTCTATCAACTTAAAATCCATAAAAACCTCTTACCTTGTTATACTCGGAAGCAATAATAAGCAGGAATAGCTACGCTTATTTTCCCTCATTTCGATTACTGTTGCCTTTTGTACAACGATCTAACGGAACGGCTCAATACAAGGCTTCAGCTGACATTAAAAATGTGTGTTAGGTTTGTCATTGACCTTAAAAAAGATGAGCATATATCCCCTTTCCTTACCAGCCTTGTGTAGCTGAAGGTCAAATCTAGAAGGAAATTCATACTTGGATCATATTTGTATAGTATTTTTAAAAATGAAGAACCTGGGTATTTAAGGCAGCAATTCTCCATTAAAAAGTCCAATGTACAAACAAGGCTGTCCCCTGATTATCTAATTACACCCCAGCACCGAACAACTATTTATCAAAAATCCTTTCATGTTTCTGGGGCAAAGCTTTGGAATGGAATACCGAAAGATATATAAAATTCTAGCTCCTTGTTTATTAAAAAAAAAATATCTTCACTATCTTTTTGCCTTAGATTAATTTTGTTAAGAATGTATCCTCTCTTTAACTTTATATTTACTCACTTTGTATATATGAGCTTTTGTTTTTACTGTTTTTGTATGTTCTTAGTGGACCGTTATAGTCCAAGAACAATAAATATTTTCTTTCTTTCTTTCTTTCTTCTATCCTGCGAGCCTCCTTTCGACATGTGACAGGGGGTGTAAATACCAAGAATTTCCTTATTAGCTTATTGTTCATGGAAAGAATGGGTCCCTAAAACGACTTGTCCTCGCGTTTATTTCTCTTATTTTAATCTCGGATCGGTCGAGGTAGCAGAATAAGGTCGCATAATAGTGAATTCGGCAAATATAATTTATCTGAATTTAAGATGCAATCTCAGCCTAATTTCCTTTCTTTCGGGGATGACAGCGTCTAAGAGTATTTTTCACAACGCTTGATTGTTTATCGTAGCACTTATTGACAAATGCTGGAAGAGTATGGATAATAAGGCTTCCGGCGTATATTTTGACCTCAGGAGTGCATATTTTAGCGCCGGAGATAAAATCTATTTTGTAGTAGTAGTAGTATTGTTAAAAGTGCTTCGACAGCTTAGGTCATTTCGCACGTAGGCCCCCACCGGGAATCGATCCCGGGACCGCTTTCACTGAAGTCGAACGCGTTGCCCACTTGGCTATCGGGAGCCCCAAAATCTATTTTCTTCCCCAGTATTGGTAGGTACTGGAGTTAGCGATTTCATAGATTTTACAAGATGGCTATGTTTCCAATATTCTTCAGCTCTGACTGTAGTTACATTGGCAAACTTTAAATTTGGAATTTTTAAGGAAGTTATATTCTTACGTAATTCCTGCGGAGTATCTAACAAAAACACTCCATGATAATGATCGTTTACTAAACCGTGACCGCTTGGTGAACGGTTATTCTCAAGGAGGTTTTTATTAATAAGTACCACAAAGTTACATACTAATTCTGTATCGTTTAGGAGTGGGTGATATAAAATAGGATCTCTTCCGCCTGCTAAAATGATGTATTAATATTTCGATCTGCTAAAAGTACAGTAATTGCACCAGCTAATTAGTAATAGTACAGCTGTAATTACTACTGCTCATACAAATAATGATATTTGATATATCTGTATTCCAAGTGACTTCATTTTAATTATTGTAGTAATAAAATTGATTTCACCTAAAATTGAAGATACGCTGCAAGGTGTAGGGAGAAAATAACGAGTTATTAGGTATTTTGTTTTAGTCATTCTCGGTTATCCAGGAATTCTTCTGGAAACAGCCTATGGTCACCCCATGTTTGATGCATGCATATGTGTGTTCGTTCTCCTTCCCTCAGACAAGACGGCGTCAGTCTCCTCTTCTCCACTCTGACTGACGAAAACTTTGAGCCGGCCCTTGTTTCAGTTGGTCTTTTCGACCCAAGTTAGAGATTAAGCCCAAAAGAGATCAAAAATCGCAAAACTTGGATCGGAAGAGTTGAAGAATGGCTTCCACTCGAGACGGAGTAAAGAGAGGCGATCCTTAAGGATGGAGATGTTTGGTTGCCATGGAGAGGAAAGTTGTGTGGGAGTGTGATAAAGATGGAGGGTGGATATCCGATAGAAGGGACCTCAGCTGCCATCGGCAGTGTATAAACATTCTCACCAAAGTAGATTTATGCAGAAACGTATGTGGAGAGCCTATCTATTCCCCCGGCGATTTCTGTATTTTCAGATATTGTGCTATAAAAAAGTGTACTCGCTAACGCAATGTCTGAAAATGGATTTTTAAAATGCGTAGAATAATATTCTGTGGAAGAGCATCCGCGATTTTGAGTTTTTTATCACCTTCTAAATTTATGATTTAGATCTTGTGCTCGTAAAAACCCGAGAATTGTTTGATATTCATATTCAGACAATGAAAGGTATACACACATCGGGAAAATAAAAACTTGCGTAAATTTCTTAATATTAAATCTATTGCGTCGTCACAAGATTTATACGAGTAACTGTTAACTTACGCAACCGCAAGAGGTACTCAAAGTATTGAGTCATTGGCTTAGAGAAATTCATCATTCTGACAAACTGCTGCTCGATTATCCATGGTGAAATTATCCATAGAGATAGAGTAAAACCTGTATAAGGTGACCACTAACCCCCTGATCCAAAAGAGGTCGCATTAGACTGGTAGAAAGATTAGATTATAAGAGGGATACTTATTAAAGGAATCACAAAATAAACTTAAAAAATATTCAAAACACATTGAAGTTTAAAAAATAAAAACAAGAAAAGGAGAAAGAAATGAAAAATTGGCGTGCCATAAAAAGGCAACTTGGTAAATCAGATTCACAAAGTGGGAGATATTGTTTTTGTATTTTTGCAAATCCGTCTAATGTTTCATCCGTCAATTTGATTTGATTTTTACATCATTTTACTAACCGAGTCCGAAATTATCACAAAATTTATATATAAAAAACCAATTTAAATTTTTTCCTCTATAAACTCTACGTGAAATACAAACTTTTAAAAATGAAATATTTTAGAAAAATATTATGAAAGAGATCGTTTTAAACTGGAACTGAAAACGAGGTATATGTTGTTGATAGTTATATACAATAGACCTACCACCTGTAATCACTGGTCACAATAGACAGGTGGTATAGGCAAAATATATTACATGTAATTCATATAACTTCTGCGGTCCAATAAAAACATTAATCAGTTGGTCAGCGTATGAAGTCGCAAGGCAGGTTCTACTGTAACCTCACTTCGACATACTAATAATTGTCTTGAGACTAATATAAAGCACCTCTTGAAATTGCGGAGGGCAAATGCTTTTAATTCACTATCGAAATATTTACACAAGATTCCCTTTTCATGAAATGTTGAATCTGTTTGCTTCGTTACTATCAAAAAAGAAATTTGCTTTCTAGTTTATGTTAAAAGCTTAAAATAAAATATTTCTCTTTATCTCTCAAGTGTGTCTTTCAACTAAATGCAATATTTAATAGAATACTTGAATATATATCTGCTGCTGGAGTTGTTGGTGATCTTCTTGCTCGAACCTTAAAGTCCCGGGTTCGAGTCCCGGCTTATCGGATTTTGCCGATTATGAAAGTGCATGTGTCCGATAAGTGTTGACTCAAAATTCGTTATCATCAATCATTACAAATCATTATCCGACCCATAAGTCATGACGATAAGGAAAAAAATATGTCGAATTTAACATTTTTCAAAAACGCGTCAAAGCTATGAAATGTGGCTCAAAGTTAAAGAATGAACAACATTTCTGAGTGAAAATTTCACGGATTTTGATTCGGTTGTGTATCCCTTTTCTTCGGACAGTTTAACTAATGGATATTGAAATATTTCAAAGATGTTTATGGTTTCGGGAAAAGCTATTTTTAGCTTTGATTGGCCCTTTCAGTTGCTGCTTGAGATGATTAAATGTCAGATGCTGGCTATAACAATTCAATGCAGTTTTGCTCCATTTTGTTCAATTTTTAAACATTTCTCTAAAACATTTTAAACATTTCTGGTGCTGTTTTTGGTAATTTTATGGTCATCGTACCCTGAATGCAAAGAGCGTTTCTTTCGAAGAAATGTTTTATATTTTCATCAAATAACTTTCGTAAACAGCAAACAAGCTGGTCCAAGCAAACCCATGTATCGGTTTAATTTGAATCCTTGCATGACTTACCGTTTGGACGAGTTAGTGTTTAGTTTTTAGGACAAGTACCCTGAGAATATTGCGTGATTCGAAAGCAAATTAAGAGCGATCTCTGGTGAGAAATTTGGAAATTTTCCTAAAAAAAAGCGCATTTGGATTCTCTCAGCAAGCGACAGAGCGAAATTCGTCGGAGGCGTGGTTTCTCGAAAAATAATGCTCACGGGAATATATATGCATGAGCTCATTCGTCGAGGGGCGGAAAGTACAAGTTGCGGAAAACACGGCGGAGGCAAGACCTTGAGGAATATATTTCAGAAAATCAATTGAGACCAACAAGAAGCGGAAACTGGTGTGTAGTTATGTATCTATTGACGAATGAAAAGAATGACATGGACTCAGAGAGGATACATTCGTAGATAAGTCCTCTATAATGTGGTATAATCCCTTAAAATTCCCCTCTCAACGCTCTTTCCTTTAATTCTTAGTAATATTTACATTTCATTATTCGATCTTATTTGCCCTTTCGTCTTCTCCCTCGAATTCAACCTAAAATACACCTTCTGTCAATATTTAACCATTTCTTTGGCCTTAAAATTAATGCATCATTCTGTTATTATGAGCAACTGTAGATAGGAAGAGAATGCCAACGAAAATAGATTGATCGTCCTGAGAAGTGACTAGAGGAAAACATTTTCCGGTTAATAATATTACGGCGTTGAGATGCTTCTCGTGCTTAAGTCCCAAAAGGTCTTATATCACGAATTCGCCTGCTCTGACCTCAACTTTGTGGTGGCTCTTCGCGATGAGAGAGGAATAAAAGTGACTTTTACAACTTTTACCTCAGAGGAAATCAAAGAAATAAGATTGACAAATACTTTTTTCCACCGTATATCCGACAAATACTTTTTTCCACCGTATAAAGTATTTGTCAATCTTATTTCTTTGATTTCCTGTTATGGATTTCCACATAGTAAAGCCTTCAACAATCGATTATATATTTTACCTCAGATTTCCATTCTTCCGCGACCTAGGTTTCAACGCATAGCGCCATCATCATGTATCTTCAGGTCGTGGAAGATTAAAATTCGGTGTTAATGTGTAAAAGTTGTTTTTAATATCTCATTAGTTCTTAAATAATTCTATGAAAGCAAAAGCATTATGAAATGCTCTTTATTATCTAAAGAAAATAAACAACAACATCTGCTGATATGAACATAACTGCATGGCAACCATTTTGAACTCAAAACAAGAAATATCGCTTTATTTCATCAAATATCTTTCTCGATTAAAATAGAAATATTAATTGATTTTGTTTTTTCCTAAGAAGGCTCGTTTCAAATCCATTCTTCCAACAACTATGTATTTTCTTCGTAGAATCAAAGGGAATTAGTCAGCAATGGAGACATCTAATTTCCAACCAATATGTCGCCAGATGGCGATAATTGAAGACGATGGAGATAAAAATACAGAAATAGCGGAAATTGTTGCCCAAGAAAGCCGATGCTGACAAAGGGGCATTGATAAAAGAGTATGGACGTATACTAAAAGAAAGAAATGTACTGAATAAAGTGGGTGTAAAAGATGATAGTAAACAAAAGTTGTCGTAGGCACCCTCAAGGGATAATCTCGTATGTAATTCAAAGATTTATATTTATTTTGATTAACAAACCAAAAATTGGACGATCTCTTTCATGAGAATTGTCAAAGTGGAGTGATACAGAAGGGAGATCGATGAGGTGAATTGGAAAAATGAGAGACATGTTCTTCGGATATAACCCAATCTAATCCGCTGGAGAGTGTTTCGCCGCGGGGGTCATCGTCATGCCGAAACAAGGGAAATTTAATTGAAAATGCTTCATTTGACCTCATATCCGTCAGATATCTAAAAAATCAAGTTTTGTGCTAGAATTTACGGTTTTGGTTTCCATTTTCTGCTAAACAACGTATTCTGGCAAACCTTTTCTCTGGCAAATTAGATCATGTTTCTTGTTTTTGTGATCCTGCCAAAGACAACAATTACTTTTTCCCTCGGCTCTTAATTGAATTTGGGTTCCTCAAAAGATGGAGTTAAGTCTGAAGATAAAATGTTTGTTATTCTTTTGTTTGTGAGAATCACTAACGATCTTTAGAGCATTCATGGCTTTCATTTGAGACACATCCTATTGAAGACAATATGATTACCCAACAGCGCTCGAGGTTTGCTTGGACATACTTTTCCTTATTTCACATCACTGATTAAGAACGCTTTAGTAAGGACAATTTTCGAAAAATTTTTATTTTCGTGTATCGCTGAATAGTCCAAGTGTGTTAGAGTAAAAGTCGACTCTTAAATATCAGTGGCGTAATTTAAGGAGTTAACTGACTGTAGGAGGAGTCACTTAAATGGAGATCGCAATCTGAATAATATTTACTACTGAAACTGGTTTCATTTGTTATCGATGTTGAAAAGAATTTCCCACCTTCAGTTTCTTTTCGATATAGTCGCAGTGTATGGCGGGAGGTGCGAAGAAAATGGTATTAGGCGGGCAGTTTATTTCAATCGAGGTTAAGGTTTCATATCAGCGTTTACATATCTCTGATTTTGCAGCGATTTAAGAAAGGAGTGAAATAACTAAGCACATATTAGCACGCTCCTTAAAACCAAAGAATATACAGAAAACGAATAGATATAGTTTCAGACATTAAAAGTTGATTTATACGATAGCATACTATTGCTTGTAACAGAAATTTAGTCTCTTCTTTATGACATGTGCGCAAATATGGTCTCGATTTTGACGATAGCAAGAATATTTTCCAAGAATCGAAGAGTAGATGTGACGTAACTCAAATTAAGTCGAACCCCAAAAATCCTGCCGTATATGAAGCAGTGTCATGCACCCCAAAAAGGAACAATCACCTTTGCCTTTGAATTCGAGATGAAGTATGTTTGGAATAATTTACCTTTAAATAAACTCTCCATATATTAGTTTAATAATAAGGAATAATCCTGCTGGTCTGTCAGAGATATGGCAATTAACTTCAAACAAAATGCTACGTCGGCAATTTCACTTTTTCATTTCGAAAAGATCTCATTTGATTTACGGCGAGCAAATCAACTTTTATGTTTTTGAGAGTTGCCTTGTGGCTTCAGAGCTCGAATTATACGAGGGAATACAGCATTTATTTCAGTGTATTATTTGCCTTAAATCTAATTATATATAAATTGCTTTTAAACTGCGATATCGTAGGTTATGGATATTCTGGCTCATTGAAGCATGTACATGAACTAAGGCTAATTAAGAAACTAAATTCATATTTTTTATAAATCAAAATATAATTGGTTTTATTTCGGGTGAAATTTAAACTTTATAGTCCTCTATTACCATTTAGCGAAGATTGTAAATAAAAAATATTTTTAAAAGATTTATCTTTTCAATAACTATAACGATACATCTCCTTACACTGTGCTCGCCGCCAATACTTAGTTGAAATCATGCAAAAAGTTTTCAAATGTATTTCCTAAATGTTTGTGATTTATAGAAACGAAATAATAACTCTAATATTGACGAGGCAAAGAGCATTTCTCTATTTGTAGGAATACTGGATATTAGGTTTCACAGACTTTTTTCTTCTTCTTTACAAACAGCCGAAGATGTCAGGTTCATTTATAATGCCTTTTCTTCGAAATGATAGAGAAACGCTGAGATGAGAAATTGGACGAGTTTTGACGGGAATCGGTGTATCATTACGGGCGATGGGTTTTTCGCTGTCAAGAGAGGGCGAAACTCAGAGTTCGATTGGTTGTGATGAAATGAAGGATGATCTGGCGCAACGCATTGTGGGTCACGAAAATGCACTGACAACCACGCTTTACTCGAAGCTGTCTATCGGTACCCTTGTTGCAATCGCGCGTCTAGGGAATCTTTTATCTCAATTTCATGTGATATGTCTTAAAATAACATTCATAATCTCATTACTAGTACAATGAAACTTGTCTAAGACAGAATCTGTTTTAGTCACCGTTAATATTAAACCAGAATTTACTCAAACTCTCTTAAGAAGAAGACGAAACTTGCAGAAAACGGACTGGATTCTGTTTCCCTTCAAATTCGAATATTAAAACGTAGCATAAGAAACTGAACTCCACAGAATTTAGTAGATTAACTCTAATTACAGTTCCCTAGTTGTATAAGTTTCTTACGCAAGCTTTTATGATTGGATTAATTTTCATTTTCTTTTGGTACAGAATAAAAATAAATGAATTTTCATTTTACCTTTGTCGCTCACCGCTGTGGCAAAATCTGGTGAGGTATGAATGTTTCTCCATTTATCATTTATTTTGGTAGCTCATCGTTGAATTCTCTGTAGAATTTTACTTATAATGTATTTTCCCTGAAATTAACGGGAGTCGTACTGAAATAGTTTGTCCCAATTAAAGGGTTTTCATTCATTTAGGAAATGAAACGAAAGAACACTTGATTCCTTATACTGGCGCTTTAGTCCCTCTCTAATTCTTTTGAATGGAGGAGAAATTGTCGATCTAATCAGTCATCGTGGTGATGTCACGAAAGAAAGCCTTATGAAAGATGAAGACGACAGATATTTTGAATTTGTATCTATTCAATGTTATATAATCAGAATTCTTTGATCCCGGCACATAGCGAAACCTTGCTAAGGAGTTAAGAATGCTTTGAGTTATTCAGCTGCAGCTGAAGCAGTGTTTTTCTGTCAGGTGTCTGTTACCTGTAAACTTTCGGTGCACAAAAATATTTCCATTAGCCCCTTTGGATAAATGTAAAAACTCCTAAATTATATTAACGTTTTCTGAAATTACGTAAAATGGTGACGGACGTATCGTACTTCAGCACCAAAATGCAGCTACAAAACTTCTTTTAGGAATAATTGCGCTGTCTCTGTTACTCTTGAATGTCGTATTCTTCAATCTGTACTATTGTGCTTCCAAATAATTAAATTCCGTTAATTTAAACTCCCGTTAAAGGGTTAAATGAAAGATGGGACTCAATAGTCTCAGTTTAACCCAATGAAGACGTTTGTGCTGTATTGATTTACTTTAAACCAGTGGAAACATCTTAAATCCATGATAAATACAATGAAGTTCCATCCTGCAGGTTTCGCTATGCACATTTGTATATGCTTATTGACTTTGAATAGACCAATGGAACATTTATCTTCAATGGCCTCAATAACAAATAAAACACTCCTCAAATTGGAACAACTGCTTAAAGAACATATACTTCGAATTAACCGGAATGTAAAAGTAATATTCATTTACCTACGGACTGAAAGGCTGAAATCAAAACGCGTCGCTTAAGAGAAACTTATTGTGCTTTTTAGCTTTTCCTCTTCTATGAGTAGCCATTTCCTTTCAAGGAAACATGGCCTCATCTGCAAACTTCCCTTGCATTACGTATAAATTAAACTTCATTACGTTGTTTACATCTCTTCAGTATATCATTCGCTATATCAGTTCTTTCTCGGTCATCCTCTCCCTTTACAGCCACTCTTACGTACTGCATTTTATTCATTCTTGAATTATTTCAACAGCATTCATTCCAAACCATTCCAGCATCATTTCACTCAGTCATTCATTTCTGCTTTTTCCGCATCTTCTGCTCAAAGAACCAATCTCAACTCACCTTCCCCATTCGCCTTTTCTGCAACAAACACACTTTATTTTGTTCTACGATGGGTATTTCAGGCATCGAGTAAATAAGCTCTCCATATCTTTCATGAAGTTTCAAGTTCCAGTCAAAATACAATGGGGTGTATTTGCCATCTCGATCATATCCCGTGTATACTCGGAATTCAGGCATTCACTTTAGACAGGATATGCTTCTCTTTTTTGTGTCCTTTGGTCGAGTTTCAAAAATGCGAGTCTAAAAATAAACTCTCCGCATTCGTTAGTTCATTTTGTTCAAAAATACTCTCGCGACTTATTTGAATTTAAGTGTGAATACGACGGCAATCCTTTCATTCCAGGACTCAATTGCCGCTGGAATTTCCGGTGACAGTTTTGATTCGTATTGTCATTGGTACTGTTAAGTAAGAAACTGGTTAATCGATGGACATGGGGACTTTAGTGTTCACAGCGAAGTGAAACGGGTCGAAATTCTCGGAAATTTGGATGATTTGATAGCGAATGCTTCCATTCACGATCACAAATGTCATCATTAAGTCACTACAAAATGGCCTTATATTTGCAATTCCGTCCCTCCTTCAATTACCTTGTCTTGCGTAAATGGGACTTGCTGAAGAATCACGGCGTTTCACGGGATAAATTGTAAGTACTTTAACAAATGTCATCCTTTAGTAAATATATATAGTGACAAATACTCGTAATCACATTTAATCGGCATCGATTGTTATTCAACAGAAATCCGTCAATTTTCAAAAATAGCATAGTGAATAGGAGAAAGGGGAAAAAGCGAAGTAAAATAGGAAAAACGGTAACAAAGAGTAAACGCACGTTACATTTTATATCGAGAAGAATCACCAAAGATAACCGCTAATAAATTTTCTAAGCAGAATGTGTTTGAGTCGACGACAGGTAAAACAAATGACTGTGAAGCGAAAAAATGTATATAATAAAACATAATCGATTCGAAAATTGAACAAAAATAAATCAAAGTGAACGCATTTGTTCATCATGAAAATGTTTCGTCTGTTTAGATGTACATTTTCGTCGAGGAGTTAGTTCTTCATGAACGTTTGCAGTCCAACAGCGCACTTCCTATTAGCTTTTCTGTGACTTCGGCTTTTTAACTTGCCTCCATTCCTACCAATTTGAGTTTCCAAATGAAAGTAAGGCTTGAAATCTCTTGGAGTACAAGTAACTTAACATACGGTACCCACATCCGTAATATATGTGGACGATCACTTCAGAAACTCGGATTCTTAAGGAGAGTAGTCGGTCGGTGCGAAGAGAGCGATTAGTTGGGCCTTGAATATGCGTGCGGTGGCCGATATATTCCAGAATTAAAAAAGGTGCAGCGAAAGGCGTTGCGTTTTGTGAGGAATTTCTACGATAAATCAGTGAGTGTAATTCAGATGCTTCAGGACGTAGGATGGGAATCTTTACAAGTTAGAAGATTTCAGCAAAGTATTAATTTATTCAATAAGTTCAGAGAAGGTCAAAATACGAGAAATAGATGCTAGGACGAGTCGTTTTAAGAATTCGTTCTTTCCGCGAACTATACATGATAATAATAGGCTAAAAAAATAGTCCGAACGCCCGGTGTTTTCACCCCCTGCCACACGCCGTAAGGCGGCTTGCAGGGTATTTATGTAGATGTAGATGTAGAAGGTAGATTCTTAGACGATTTAGCTGATATGATGCGTCTTCCTTGTTACATAGACTGTTCTGTCACTAATGGAAAAATTAGGGAAATAGTTGCTAGTAATAGTCATTCATTGCAAAAATTCATTTTATCTGCGAACGATACGCGAAACTAATCAATTAAGGAGATTCATGGTGCGTATCCTGCCCTGCCACACATCGAAACGCGGCTTGCAGGGTGCAAGGCTGAAAAAGAAGAAACTAAATCTACGCGCATTTCTTTCTGAAGAATTTCCGAGTCATCAGGAATCCAACCCAGAAAACCTTTATGAATGTATAGAGGCCCTTTGATACTACGTCAGGCCTTTTCTTTACTTCATCTTTCATCGCTATCTTATTGGAAAGTGCATTTATTTTCAAATGATGCCGCAGTGTAAAATGTCTCTCTCCATATTGTCGCTCCTTCTATCGCAACAACACTCATCTCAAAAGTGCTTCGACAGCTATGGTTACTTCGCACGTGAGCCTCCAACGGAAATCGAACGCCTTGTCCACATGGCAACCCGGAAGCCCTTGATCTTCTGTCATTTCCATAAAAGCGTCCACTTACTTTTCTCTCTCACTGGACGTTAAGATATACTGGACGAATAAAGCTAGTTGAGTTTCGTATGAGATGGCATTTGTTGGTTCTTACTGAGGAAACTATTGATATTTAAGAGCTTCATGAACGACATGTTTATTACTTTTCTGGACAGCCAAGTTAATGAGATGAGCTTCCTTTAATAATAATAATAACAACTTTATTATACGGGATCAAGCCCTTTTACAAAAATTATTTGAAATTACAAAGAAAATGAAAAAGTATGCATAAGTTACAAAGATACATGGAAGAGCACAAAGGAAATTTCAAATTATAACAGTAGCACGTGATAACAGAATCTCAAAAGGATAAAAATAAGTATAAATATCATAATAATTAAATCAATACACGGTGTTAAGGTAAAAAACCAAGTAAGTGTGATGGTATAACAAGAGAATTCTAAAGACACAAAAAAGAGTTTAATTAAACTGTCAATGCTCTTTTTATTTTATTTTTAAAGGCAGGAAAAGAACAGGTAAATATTTCGGTTTCAAGGTTAGTTGTATTATAATCTCTCTATTGAGAGGATTCTATTGAGAGGAGAAAATTAAGAGTAATTCCTATTTGCATAAGGAACAGAGAAATTAAGAATGTTTCGGATTAATTAAGTTGGAACATTTATTCAAATTTTCTCTAAAAAGATAGGAAAGGTTATATAATTGTTTAGGAAGCGGAAAAGGAACATTATTTTAGCAGTTTTATGTCTGAGATTCAGTGTCTGCAGTTCAAATTGTTGAATAATTAAATTGTAATTGATAATATGAGGATCACCTCCAGACTTTATCCATAACAAACCAATACATTTTTGCTGAACACTCTCCAACACTATAAAAAATATATGGTAATACGGTGACCATCAAGGGAAACAATATTTCAGAATAGATCAAGAGATTTTGCCCTATTTCCATAATAGAACAAAATCCGCTTTTATTAAACGTAAGCGAGTTTATAATTCGCTAACTTATATCCTTCAATAACAATATCTCCTGGGACACTACATTCTTTCATTGACTACGAAAGTACTACAATTTTGAGATATGAGGCGACGCTTCTTTGCAGTACTTTCAACATTCTATCTGAGATACCTTCTGGACCTGACGATTTATTCGGCTTGATATATCCCAAGAGTTTTATGATTCCATCTTAGGTAATCCTTATACTTGGCATCGACGAGAGTGCGTTAATCTTCAGAAGGGTATCTTTGTAGAATTTTCCGCCATTTAGAAACTATAAAAAATGTATAATGGCCAAATTTAAAATCGTTATTCAAATTTTCTTCTTCGTATGCTTTTTTCCGTCTCATGGGACTATTATCCTTAGTTTAATTATGTGGAACAAGCCTAAAATCAAACTTTACATGCGTTTCTTATTAGGTGGCATTAGGAACGACTTGATATCGCCACTATCAGTTTAACCGCACAACCATACGACTAACAGCAAGTGAGTTTTAGACGAAAAAATATTGCAAGGAATAACAAGTGTGAAAAATAGCGACATGACTGGGACCAGTTTTTTTCGCTATTTTTCACACTTGTTATTCCTTGGGATTTAGCCGCACAACCTTGATGTGCAAAGTTAACACCTTTACCTCAATCCTCGAAAAATATTGACTAGCGAGTGGAATATGTAATCAGAGAACTTCAGCAGAACACGTACTGGATACATTTGAACTCCTAAGAAATGCATATCAGCTGGAATAGTAATTTTTTGTGTAAATGACAGATATTCTCTTTTACGCGATGTCAGCCTCACCTCCTTTTGACCCCAATTTCGCTCAAGTGGAAACTCAAAACGACTCATCTCTTTGAAGCCTTTGATACTCATCGAAGGAATGAAAGGCGCGCCGAGGAAACTGCAGCCTTTAATGAAAGAGTGCGCTTATAAGAGAGAAGATGAGAATGGCGTTGATATAGCACTTGCACTGAAGATGAGAATGGCGTTGATATAGCACTTGCACTCGGATGAATATTCAAGACGAACACTTGCAGGCGTGTGACAAACGACTATTTATTAAGATGGACTGAAATATTCTCAGCGAGGAATAATTATTCCTTTAAATGTATTAGGACGAAGTATTTTCGGAACGGAGATTATTGTGTCACGTTATACGAGGGTTGGTCAGAAAGTAATGCCCCACATTTTTCCCAGCCAAAACCAATGCTAGTAATTGTAGGTTCAAGTTCTTTGACATTTGCCACATGAATGAAATTCAGTTTTACCCTGCAGATAGCATTTCTGTAAGAAGCATTTAAAATGGAGTATGTACGACCGTGATAAACGTTACAGTCAATATGCTGTGATTGAATTTCTCTACATGGAGAAAGAAACGGTAAGAAATATTCACAAACGTTTGTGCAAAGTCTATTAAGCCTCCGCAGTGGATAGGAGTACAGTTGGTTGTTGGTTATGGAGGGTAAAGGAATCAGAAGGCTGTTGAAANCAGTCAATATGCTGTGATTGAATTTCTCTACATGGAGAAAGAAACGGTAAGAAATATTCACAAACGTTTGTGCAAAGTCTATTAAGCCTCCGCAGTGGATAGGAGTACAGTTGGTTGTTGGTTATGGAGGGTAAAGGAATCAGAAGGCTGTTGAAAGTTGAAAACATGGAACCATAACCAGAGCGAGGGCTGGTACCGACAGGGCATACATGTCTTAGTGAATCGCTGGAGGAAGGCAATAGAACTTGAAGGAGATTATGAGGAAAAATAGATTGAGCAGAAAAACATCATTCTTTTCTGTGAGTAAGTTTCATTTTTGTAAAATAAATAGTTTTTGAGAAAACAAAATGTGGAGCATTACTGTTTGAACAATCCATTCTACAAATTCAGAAGAGTAAATCTCGTTTTAGAATATACGAACTGTGCAGTTCGTGAATTCAACGAAAATGTTGTTTTAAATGTTCTTCTTAGGCTCATTTCTTAAATTTAACTGCATGATGTTTTGAAGGAAAGGTAAGATTGCTTAGGCTCCAGCAAAGACACAAAAAGAACAAATAAAGAGAAGAGGAGAGATCGCGGTGAATACCAGGAGAAGGGAACTTTGGCCATTTTGAGAGCTGCTTCGGTATTCATGGGTTTTTCACCGATAAGGCTAAGAAAGGTGTTCATTCCGACCAAAATCCCTGACAATTCTCAGAACATACGTCACTTCTCTGTTTTATTCCTGGCGCATATCACCGTATGGCAGGGGACGTGATTTGCTTTCTCTACTTACTTTGTCCATCTCTGAGGTGTCGTGNCTACACACTTTGAAGTCAAAATATACTGGGGTTGTAACTACACGCTTTGAAGTCAAAATATACTGGGGTTGTAACTACACGCTTTGAAGTCAAAATATACTGGGGTTGTAACTACACACTTTGAAGTCAAAATATACTGGGGTTGTAACTACACGCTTGTGTTTGCTTCAGAATGACATGTGATTCGTTCACGATGTCGAAATGGGTTTTTCTCTCATTGAATGTAATTCTTTTTTTGTTTATTTGTAATTCATTTCGATCGTTCGATTGTTCGTATGTATCGAAATCATTACAAAGACAGCCCTGACCCTAATCCTCTATGACACTAATCGATTACTTTCGCATATCGTTCGCGGAAAAAATGAATTCTTGAGTCGATCGTTCTAGAATCTATTTACATGAACTTTCATGGAGAATTATAATGGCATATGTAACATGGAAATGCATTATATCGGCTACCTCATCTCTGAATGTGCTTTTTCTGAACCTATCCACTAAATCCAGTCAATCCTATGTTTATGTTCAAACTCCTAAATATTCCCATCTTTCGTACAGAAGCATCTGATTTATTGCAGCAGTTCTTCATAAGTATCCGTTGCTGTGTGGGGTCTTGCATGAGCAACCCAGTGCCACAAGAACACTGGTCTCTTGAGTCAAATGGCGGACTTCTCTTTGTTTGTTATTTGGCAATAACACGCTGCATCGACAGTCACTGCGCTGAGGAAATCAAGCAATAGGACAATTCCTCAAATCTCCACAGATTTCTATCAGGATTTTAGTCTTGAAGTTGATTTTAGGGCATGGCAAACGTGTCAATGTTGGCGGTGTCTATGAGCCAAAATAGCCAATAGAATGGATTTTGTTATGAGATTGAATATTTTCTATTTCTAATAAAGCTTTCCCGTGAAAGAAAATAAGGACACTTACTTTCAGAATGTCCCTTGTAATAGCTGCTCTCCCATTGATCCGTATTCGATTTTTCACGTGACCTTTATTTCAATGCCCTCAAGTGCTTTTGACACGACGGAAAGTCACTTATACTTGTATTTCCTGAATGACTCATTAAGGGACTATATTTCCCCAGAAATCGACATAAAAGGCGCGGTCAAATAAGGAATTGATTGTCAAGATTTGTGGAAATAGGTAAATTATACAAAAAAACTGTCACAATTTATTTATCGTTTTTTTAATAATTTATTCCACGAATTTGAGTTAAAAACAATTATTTCTGCCATTTATAAGAATATTAACTAATTTCGCCAATAAAAGGTCCATCTATGTATCTTTTTTCATTTCGGAAATTAATAAATATATTTTTGCGGAATACTGTGGAATAAGAGTGCGCTTATAAGAGAGAAGATGAGAATGGCGTTGATATAGCACTTGCACTGAAGATGAGAATGGCGTTGATATAGCACTTGCACTCGGATNTATAAGAATATTAACTAATTTCGCCAATAAAAGGTCCATCTATGTATCTTTTTTCATTTCGGAAATTAATAAATATATTTTTGCGGAATACTGTGGAATAGATTAGGTAATCAATTGATACACCCCCTGCTATACACCATTGGCTGATCTAAATCCATGCGTTGGGTTTGAAGGTGACACCATATTAGGAAGTACCGAGTAGGGTTGATGAAGAAAGGCATTAATACACCCCCTGCCATACACCACTGGCGGTTTGCGGCGACTTACAAATCTAAATCTATCCCTCGAGTTTCAAAATCACACGTTATTGGAAAATACCATATATGGTA
The DNA here is from genome assembly GCA_000376725.2 of Ladona fulva. Taxonomy (NCBI): domain Eukaryota; kingdom Metazoa; phylum Arthropoda; class Insecta; order Odonata; family Libellulidae; genus Ladona; species Ladona fulva. The sequence continues at coordinate 511,342 of KZ309192.1, read as the reverse complement.
TATTATGTAAGGCATTAATACACCCCCTGCCATACGCCACTAGTGGCGATACGTCGAGCATCGAACCTTCGTCACTTGCGGAATCATCTTTACAACAAGAGATTGAAGGCCATACCTTAGGAATCATCTTTACAACATGAGATTGAAGGCCATACCTTAGGAATCATCTTTACAACATGAGATTGAAGGCCATACCTTCTAACGACATCGTGAATTTCAAACTTATATCTTTACGGAAAATACCCTAAACCAATTTTTGACAATCCTCGCAATGTATAAAATCTCGAAAAGTACCGGTTAGGGGCCTTCTAGATTGGAACCCAAGGTACACAGGAGCAATGTCCCATTAATTCTCTAGTGTGATCTTTAGCGGGTCTTTGACGCTTTTCGTTTAGCTTTTTTAGTTTAAAAAAATCAATGAAAACTAATTTGTACAAAGATATACAAATACGCGAAAAGTATCTTTTTGAGGCCTTCTGTAATCGAACCTATGATACCCAAGAGCGATGTCTCATTTATTCCCTAGCGTCAAGGTTGGCGTCTTTACGCAAAAAGATCCCCGGCTCAGTAACGCCTTTCTTTCAGCCTCAGAAAGGTCTCTCTGTTATTGGAAAATGCAAAAAGAAATTTCTGAAAAACCGTGCAATGTACAGAAACGAAAAGCACTCGTTTAGCGGCCTTCTAGGATCGAACCTGTAATACCTACTAAAAAAAGGAGGTATTACAGTAGTAGTAGTAGGAGAGAAATCTCATTAATTCCCTTTTCTGATTTTTTTGGTCTTAACGCGAATAAATCGTCGAGGTTCAAAACCACAAATACACGGTGATACTTCGGGGACCCAACTTCTTCGTTATGAAACCTCGATTCATTTTGAGAGGGGGCCATTAGGACACCAAAGAAAGCATCCATGTTGTTACAAAAGCATATCTTTCAAACCTGTTCTATTTAACGTGATAAATTTACCTAAAACGTTAAAAGATAATCACATTCATCCATCGCCAGTGCTGAGACGAAATGTTATCCGTAAAGGCGATACGCCGCTATCCCTCGGAACATGTGGGTAACAGATGTGTGCTCCTTTGATAAGGGCTTAAGACCTTTAATTTTTGCTTTTAAATCCCTGGAATCCTTTTCATCGACCTAGCGTCGAACCTAGGATCATTTTGGGAGATGTCCCTTCAGTACACGGTAGAAAATTACTTCCTCTAACTGTAGGGTAAATTTCAATTCCCTATTTTAACGGGAAGTGCCTCAAAAAAATGTTCCGAAAAATGTCCGATAAATCGTGCAATGCATCCTTACTGGAAAAATACAGTTTTTGGGGTCCTCTAGGATCGAACCCATGACACCTAGGATCGATATCTCACTCTTTCTCTAGTGAGATGGTCGGGGTCTTTACGAATAAAAATCACAAGAGGAGTCTCTATCATAATTTAGTATAGCAAATCCAATCCTATCACTTACGACACAATTGTATATTGCTTAAACAAAAGATAAGGAAAGTAAATATAGTCTCTGATGCAGCTCTGGCAGTCGCAGTTTGTTTCCTTGGGCATCCATGGGGACGGCGACACGGCGTTGCCCTATTGCGGAACGAATCGTATATCAATCGCTCCAGTGGCTGATAAGGGAAGCCAACCGGAGATGCTTTTTACGCTCGCTAAATTTTACTTTATGGCCTTTGATAAAAGGAATGAGGAAAGACCCGAAGCCACAATTCTATTGGACTGTTCTGCGACTTGTTTCCCGCTCTTCGCATATTTATGTTGATGATCAATTATTATCTGTGAACCTGTGCTCATCTGCTTTATTTGCTCCCTATTTGGTTCGGATATTTGCGATCCATACAATAGCAAGATCTAAATAGAGATCACTGCTGATGATTTAATTTCAATTTACAGAAATTTGTTTTGTTGTATCAAATTGTCCGCCGTTTAGTTTAGTAAGCGACATTCCGCTCTTATAGTTTCAGTTATTTCCTCTATCTTGCAGTAATTACGGCCTTAGCTTTGTACGGCTATTTATCGATTTGTGAGATCTGAAAATAAAATAAAGTTTGCTCACCATAAGAATACAGTTTCGCTGCATTTTAATAGAAAACATCAGAAATAAAAGAAATTTTGTTTGAAAGTATTAATGATGGACAAGAGCCGAAAAGACGTCGGTTTTTTCAACTGCTGGTCTCGATGTAATTCTAAAGGAAACAAACTTCTCTTTGGAAAGTGTATAAAGTGGGGGTCAAACCCTTAAAGGACAGTTCCTATCTTTTTCTGTTGTTTTTGAACACTGGGCCGACATACATCTTAATACTCTATCAAACATCTATCACAGAGGCTGAATCTACCCCGAATAATTAATTACTTTTACATGAATAAATATTTTGAAAAATTCCTGTTATCGCATAAGTGAATATACCCTTAAGATTATATTTGGCCATTACTATCTGCAAAACTATAGAAATAAATATTTTTGGGGTGTAAAAAAAAAAACTTTTGCGTAGAATTCATCTCTGAACCTAAAATATATTTACCTGAAATTCAAAATTTTGCCTTAACGTGCTGTACGTAATACTAACGAAGTAACATGAATAACAATACCTAGAGAACAGCAACGGTTTAATTAACAACATTCTTATTTTTTTAACGCGGAAATTGATGGATCATTGCGACGTAATGTAAAGTCAACCGCAGATTCATTTCATCGAGATATTGCACTCAAAGATCGATTTGCGCACTTTCGAATGCTGTTTTTATTCGATTTCGCATCTTCAATTTGACCACTCATGGCACGGACGAAAAGCACACGAGTCTCGAGCAGTTGTCAGGACGACGTGAAACAAAAACGAAGCGTCGCAAGAATGAAATCAGTAGCAAGGCCGAGATGTGGAGGATTAAGGGATCTATTTGTTAATGGATGGGTGAAGGGGCTATTTCTTGTCCTATAGCAGCACCACCTAGCGAGAGAACCCGGCCTCGGGGGCCAAAAAGGGACGTTGGATATTTAGGAACTCATGGGGGAGGGTGATTTATTATTTCCGGGAGTCTGCATCTCGGAAAGTTTGGATTAATAAGCGGAGGAGTGGTAGCGGCGAAATCTTTAGATTCATTCGAGCTCATCGAGAGCAGCGCCGTATTAACTAGATATAGACTTAATCGGGATCTCAATTGACCATCTACTTTAATGTGATCGGTTTCCATCTATGAATGCAATGTATTACACCTGTTTTTGTGCACTTTTGCGGGGGACACTTATCAAAATGTATCCATGAAAGTTAAATATTAAAACTGTGATTCATTTACGTCAGTAGATAATTCAACACGATTACAGTAAAAGGTATCATATCCGCCATTATTTTTGAAAAGGTATACGTAATACGTATCCAGTAGGGAATATTCGTTAGATTAGCTGAAAGACGATTAAAACATATATGTCTTAGATTTTCTTTATGATGAATATCATATCACTAAATATAATGTGTGAATTGCATATAGATTATACATTTGAATTCTTTTATCGACTTTCTCGTGGAGTAAATAAACCAGCTGCGCAGACTCGGGCATATAAAACAATCCAACACTGAAATGCCTCAGAAACAGAAAAAAGGGAAAAGCCACTTGATGTAAAGAGAAATGGATTAATTAGTAACTTATGCTTAGGAGTTAATAGAATTACATGGTTTACGATGGGAGGGTTTATGCAAGGTTGTATACTTGTCATTCAGTAAGTTGTAACAGACACGTTTTCATCTTTGAATCGCTGCAACGAGTCCGATAACGAAATTGGTAGAAAAAGAAGATAGAGGCAATTTCCTTTGTTTAAATACTTACCCCCTTTTTCCCTCAAGAAAGTATAAAATTTAATTGAACAAAATCTGAGTTTTGATGGACCAATAAAATGTATCATGTGTTTCCCTCCTTTCGTTACGAATTTATCTTATTTTTGACTATCAAAATGCGCAGGGTAGTAAAACTCTAAGTCGTATAATACAGCAGATAACTAACTTTAATGTTATATTAAAAGATAGACATGCATAGAGAGAGTGAGAATGAATGATCTTCCTATAATCTGCTAAGGAATCTTTCCTGTCTGGTTTGAGAAAAGTTATTTGGATACTAATAACCTCTCTTTCAATAGCTCTCAATCTATTGATGTCAAAGCGATGAATCGATTGATGAGGGCATTCCTTCGAGTGTCCGATAAGTTTCCTGAATAGGGCGATAATCTAATAAACTAAGTTTAATCTAATAAACCAAGTTTACCTCAGATTGTTTGCGAGAGGAAGGCGGCTAATAGCACGGTGTGGTTTGCTCGCCGGCGCTGCGAGATTGGAAAAGTTTCCGACTCTACCTTTCTCCACCGCCGAAACACTTTGCCTCAATATCAAAGGGTCCGCATAAACATTTGCAGCAACACACCGCCTAAGGCGGTCAATGCATAAACAGCGTGTCCTGGTGGAAAGAAGTCTAATTATTTTCTGAGAGCGTATCACCACACCAGTAATTTTAGGATACAGTTCATCTGTATCATGAAACATTTTCCTTTCCAGATCATGGTTATCGTGTGTTAGGAGGTACACTATAACGGAATGCTTTACATTCTTGGCGTTCTTGACAAAATTTCACTGACTTGAATGTCCTTGAAAGAAAGCAAATTAGAGTAAAATTAATCGTCTGTAGGGATATCTATTGGAACTCAATCTTTACAGTGAAAAGTTATAAAGACACTTGAGCATTTTAGCGAAGATATAGAGGTTGGATTGCGTTGATAAATGAATTTCGAGAAAATACGTTTACAGAGGACGAAATTATTCTTTGTTATTTGAAACTATTCGACCTCATTTCGGTCGATCAGATGATGGGCGTTAAATAAAAAATACGAAATTCATTCATTTGTAAGGAAAACCCGTTTCAAAGACACATTCTGTCCTTGGGAGTTCATCGATATGTGTGTTGCTGAGTCTATGTTACGACCGATTGAGAGTGATTATATAATGGGTCGATTTTACATAAAAGAGGCAATTATCTGTTGCATTTTACTATGAAGAAGTAGGGAAAATAAGAAATCGATCAGTGAAGGGGCATGAAAAAGAAACATTTTGGGAGATTTTTATGTGTACGAGGAAAATGTCGTAAAGCTTAAAACGCTGCAGTTTTCTGTGGATTTAATCTGATATTCTCGTTTGAGTTTATCACTTGCTTAGTTTCTGTACTTTGCCTATCAATTCAAATTACGATTTATTTCTCGTATTCTTCGTATATTACACGTATTCTTCTGTATATTCCACAGATACTTTCGAAAATGCGTGTCCGTCAACGTGATCTAATAAAATATGAAGATGTACTCTTTTGTTGAGTTAACAGTTATTACTTAAATTAATTATTAAAAGTATTTTAGAGAGTCCAGTATGTCGCGATTAGAGTTTTTTTCTTTGCCGTTGAGAATTAACGGGAAACTTGGCTTCTATGTTATAAATTAAATCCGGGAAATGCTGCGGAAATAATGTTGAAATTTAATATCCGTTATACGAAAATTCTTTTGAAGCGCTGAACAATATTTTGAGTTGGTGTCATTTTATGTACGTAATAATAAAACTAATCTTTGACCCTAGAAATGGGGCGAATTTATCCTAGTATAAATTATAATTTAGTAGACGGCGTATATCGGGAATGAACTGTTCTCCAGTCGCGTCGTTTCTTCGATATCTCTCGACCTTTCGGTTGCTGTCTCTGGACCATCGTCAGGAATAAAGGTATGAATTAGTATCTCAAAGGGTTTAGGCTTTTAGCTGTGTTTTTTGTGAAAGTTATTCCACTTTACCTTTTCCGATTCAGGAATATAACTAATTCCAATCGGACAATCTTCAATGTATATAGTGTCGTAAAGCCGTCTTCCGTATCACTGCTTTAATATAATACGTTTTTAGCTTCTGCTATTTGGGACAAACTGAAGTAATTTCGCCTATTTCGTGGATTTAGATGAAAGGAATAGTATATAAAATTCCACAGACTTTTGACTTTTTATAAAATGTAATAAACCTGATTCTACAGAAATAATTACATTTTGCAAATGTCTGGAATCCAATATTCACTTCTAAGATTCTCTTTCCTTTTGTTCCATTTCTACGCCTTACTGAAGTGGTCGGAAGTTCCCATCAATACACTTTCATCGTTTCCGACTTCTTTCTCAACGGAAATCACAATGGATTCGATTTGAATTCATTCGAAATTAAAGTTTCTCAGTCATTCTTCCAAACTCTTTCAGCTGCGACGACTCCGCGGGACATTCATGTATATGAATTGAATATTGAATCTATTTCCTGTATCTTCGCCCTGTCATCTATGTTTCAAATTTGTAGAAGTTTCCGGTGAGAGATCAATTGTCTTTGTAACTGATGAAAGGTTTTCAGTCCTAAGATTCTTACAGCTTTTGTTACAGCTTGTAACCACCCTTTTTCCTGCCAGTAGCTTCTTCGATCATAAACCCTCGTGATTCCTTCCTTTGGACATTACATTAGATTCTTCTATAGAAGTTTGTATTAGACGAATTTTCATTCGACGATACGTCCATCATGTACATATGTACGGAAGAGGAGAAGGAAAGAGTGAAGTGACTAACAGCGGAGAATGAGGAGCTTAAAGCCAGAATACATTCACCCAACTGCAGTGAGAAGGATCGTTCACAGGTGGTATCTGATCCAAGGTTTAATGATGTTTTAGTCAGGGGTGATTTAATGTTAAGATTTAGTGGGGTTGAATGTAAACGTAAGGGTGCAGTAGTTGAGTGTTTTCCGGGTATAAGGGCGGAACAATTAAACACTAGTTTTATTTAGTTAGTCAATTAGAAGTTCTGCAAAACCGAGAAAAAACTGAGATGATCTGGTGCTCAGTGTCTGATAGGCATGGTAAGAGAACTTATTTCTGCTCTTTTTAGGTATTCTGGCATTATAGCAGGTGTTAGACAGGTATTCTAACACCTGCTATAATGCCAGAATACCTGCCGGGGAACTGGGAGACCTGTATTCGAGTCCCAGAGAGGTCGCTATTTTTCACACTTCCAAACTTTAAATGTACGAAATATGGATGAGGGCCTGCTGAAGAGCAAATCTTGAGCTGAGAGTGGACGTGTTCCTACTTCGAGTCCCACTGATGTCGCTATTTTTCACACCTGTTATTCAATGACGTATCTGAGATTTCAGATGACGTATTCGTGAAGGAAAATGTGTCTGTGGAATGAGTCGCTTGTTTCTTTTCCTCTTGTCAGTGATGATTTGTGTAATTTAAAGTTTTTTCTTTACTTTTTCAGTGTTTTCATTCATACACTCAGATAGCATTTTGTTAAACAACCTGGGCGCTGTATAAAGTTTGCTGAAATATAAGAATCTTGATACGGACGTAAAATCGTAGCGAAGCTTTGACTATCATTCGTTTCCCTAAATTTATTGGCGTATCAAATTTTAAGGATATCCATTAGAGTCCGTGTATTAATATTAATAAATGAAAGTTACCCTTAGCGGTAGATTATCCTTCAAAAAGTGCATTTACCCCCTGCCACACGCCGAAGGGCGGCTTGTAGGGTATTGATGTAGATGTAGATGTAGATTCAAAGAAAAGGGAAACGAAATGCTGAGACGAACCCTGAGGATTTGCTCAATGAGATGCAAAAAATATCTTATTTATCTTTGAGTCGATATTTTTTTTAATACTGCTGGGCGATTCTACTTACTAATTCCGGACAGTTTCCAGACTACTTCCAGGCAGTAGTATTTTGGCTGTGGTTATTGGATGGGATCCAATTACCTGTGGTGCAGGATGGATCAGATTACCGTCGGAAGCTACGGATATTTCAACATCACAGGTCTTGACGAAGTAGTTGACGCTACGATTCCTGAAGAACCGAATTCGGGGAGAAATCGAGAAAGCGTTGGATATAAATAATCGTCAGGACGGATAATAGCTAATATTCATTTTTCTAAGAAAATTAGTGACTCACTTGTCTAGTATTCAATAGGGTTGCCAGACGCCCATTGCCATACCCCACTGGCAGTTTGTGAAAATTTAATGATAAAAATGTTCCATTGATTTCCTATACGCCCAGTGCTTTATCGATCGTCCACATATTCCCATCTTAAAGAGCCCTCGTACGACTTCTGGCTTTTGGTAATTTCTATACATTGTGTCTTCACAGTCAGCTAATCTTTACGACCAAATTCAACAGTTTGTTTCTGATGTATGAATTTCAATTCCAACTTCTTATTTACTCTATCATTCCCTTAGATGAACAGCATCTTCCACCATAGCCTCTTTTCGTGCTGTTTAAGTCTTTTATTTGGTTTATCTCTTACATCTTGGTCTCCCGCCTATAATATAATTGGTTCACCCCAATAGAAGCAGACTCAGGTTCTAACAAAGTGTTTGTGAATCCTGACTATCTCTTGTGTGGGATTCACTCCACAAGATAATACTAAATTACCGACGAAAGCTTTTCTACAAATTATTCAGTACAGAACTCGTTGTGCAGGCAGTATCACTGTAGTAATCTGCGCTGTCGGAGAAAAGGCGTTACAATCGCCAGTGCGATCGACGCGTGTTGTCTCTATTTCGCCGTCGAGTCGTCGTTTATGTTCGATTAAAAGACATTCATTCACTCGGGAGCTAATCACTGCTACCGAGTTAAAAATGTTGGCTAAGGAAATGAAAACCAAGTGAATGCCTAATGGAAACCGAACGCTGAAGCAGCCAGGCATTTGGGATGCTAGTGCAAATTATTTCCAGATTTCCCCACAGCCAATCAGGGACTTGTGGTACGCGCAAAGTAGTTTAATCACAGGCTAAAGAGTGTGAAGGAGCTACAATTTCATTAGAACACCTTTAAATTTGAAGTGTGAAAAAAATAAACACATTTTATCCAACGAATAAGGAATTGCATTTAAGGATTTGGTGTTTTCTCACCCATGTGGCTTGCAAGCCTTTGTTTGATGCAAGTCCCTTAAATAAGGTTCCCTTCGAGGGAAAACTTCCTTATTATGTCATTGACGATCAAAACAAAGATGCAGCTAATTATATCATTTTAAATGTGGAAAATTGAACGACTGTGACAACTGAATATAGCAAACAATGCTTTGGTTGTATATATCACTTAAATAATTTACCATGTCAATCGTTTTAGCAAGAAAATTTGACACAAATTTTGCAATCACAGAGTAACCTCCCAACCCACACCGCCGGGACTGAGTTCCAAAGTTTCCTGTTTTCCGTCTTCTTATTTCCGATAATTTATTGCTGCGAAACAATTTCCCATTTACACGAACCCAATAATTAGTTTTTATCATTCCTCTACCTGCGTCACCACAAAAATGTTTATCAGAATTCTTGTATGAAAGAGATTCACTATAAGTCATGGAAGTGATTATTCGAAGAAGGTTTCTCCGAAGTCACGATGATTGCACGAGTTCGCGGGCAAGTTCTTTGGTTATTTTGGAACCTTATGGAAAATATTGATTCAAAATTCTATTCATAAATAGTAAAATAAAGTAGTTCTGGAGACATTGCTAGCCTGGGGACAGCTCTACCTTTGTGAAAACCTGAGAATCCTTTATCCACGTATAAATTACTGTTTCTTTTATCGGAAAAGGCATATATTTTGTGCATTCATATGCGTTGAATCGGAGCTCAGGCACCAGGCCAATACTCTCTGGTCCGCTGGCAATCTTCCCAATACAAATGGGTTAGTCGGATCTTAGGCTGAAAGAAACGCAGCTTTTCAAATCCGTAATATGTCCCAAGGAAGAATGGACTTGAAAAAAGTGTGACTTTTTCAAGTCCATTCTTCCCTGGGATTTTTCCTGGGTGCGCACCATCTTGCGCAAAGTCGCCCTTACCCGTTTTCCTGAGTCCGTAATATGTATTTGGATAAGAAAGCGTAGATAATTTGCGTTGACTAAGGCATTCGAAATTAAATTGTTTCTGAAGATAATTCTATAACTGGAATATATAATATGGAAAATCGTAGGCTGTATATTAAGTAAGGGTCGTTGAGCACAATTTTATCAATGACTTGGATTATTTTTTCGCCAGTCAAATTTAAAATCCAGTTGAAATTTAAACGATTTACCACTAAATAAATTTGTAAACAATTTTTCTAATTCATTCCTTATTAAGAATAAAAGTACCGTATTTTTGTATAATTAAACGACTTCCAAGAATTAACTTCAACTATAGTATAACTTTTACCAAAGTGTACGATACTGAAATTAGGTACTGAAACCTCTCAAGCAAATCTAGTAGTATAATATAACTTGTTGTCAAATAACGAGAACAGAATAAAAAGATTGTAATTACAATTCTCCGAATGACCGTTGGGTTGCTATGAGAGAGGAAAATATTTAAACTTGGGCATAAAAATTCGCGAAAGAACTAATTGCAGTTCTGCTTTTCAGCCACGTTTGGTTTTCAAAGTAAAATGTTTCTCTGATTGACCATCAATTCAAGCAATTCTAATGGCGCTTTAAACCTTTAAGTACCTCAAAATACTGCACCTGGAGGACGACTCTTCCAATAGATTTTTTCCTTTTTCCTTTTGAACTGTAAAACTGTGTCTTTGAATATTGTTGTTCTGAAGGAGAATTTTAATATCGCAAAATGTTTAAGTAGCACTCCAGAGTAGCTGTGGGAGCGGCTCCAGAGCACAGTTTCGCATTCCCGCAATATTCCTTTTAGCTGTGGAAGACCGTCAGTTTATTGGCCCATTACTGTGAGTTAGTTACAAACTTATCTTCCAATTAATACGAGCTGCGTGACTAAGGTTTATAAGATTGGTATGAAATGCTGAATGAAGATGCTCCATCATTCAGCTAGCCATATGAGCAGCGCTCGAGTTGGACTTCGGTGGCACTTGTAACAATTCTAATACGACTAGCTGAACGATAACCCCCCCCCCGAGAACAACGATCTACTTGAAAGCTTGAAACATTGGTTAAATGGATATCTAATTTACTCAAAAAATTTGTATGCGATTTCGAAAATATAATTTTAAAAAAAGCCTGCGTTTGAGGAATTCATGAATGTCATCGGAAGAACGCAAAGTCATGATATCGCCCAATTGCGATGGCTTGCAAAAAGAGTCCGATTTGTGACAATATCTCTCTGAGAACTCGATATAAACTAGTTTTAATATACTCTCAGAAAATTAAATCTGTGAAATGTAACGTCGAATGGATCTTCTTTTACTTATAACGGGAAAAGGAACTTTAAAAAAATAAAAAATGGATGATTTATTGAGCTATTCCTTTATTTAAAATAACCATTTGATAAGTATAAAAATATTCTTAATATAAAATAACCGTTCTTGTCTCTTCAAAACACATAACTGGTCGAATGTTCGGATACGTACTCGTTACTGAATAAGCGTCACTGATTATTTTCTGCATCTCCATGACAACTTCTGGTTATTGACGGATTGTGCTCGTATCGAGTTCAAAGTTCGCAACAGAATGAGTTTTTAAAGATACACAGTGCAGCACGTCTTCCAAGACCGCCAAAGAATATTAGGACTCTGATAGACTCGACACCAGCCCACCCGCCTTCCTAAACAAAACACGCGAAAAAGAAAAGAAAAGGATTAGCAAACAAAAGTTACAAGAGTTGTAAATAAACAAACAAAAACTATAAAAATTATATTTTGATAAAATGAGGAGAAGATAAAATATCACGCCATTATCAGTATGTGAACGCTTCACATTGTGCAAGGACGTAATAATAAAATAAGCAGGTTCTCATTTCCATTATCGCGTCATTCCATTAAATTTCTAATAATTTTTCACACTACTTTAAGTTTAGTGTAAATTTAGAATTATAATTTGGTGAAAATATTCAAAATATTGAAGAATAATAACAAATGAGGGTAGAATGGAGGAATCTGATAAAAACCAGAACAGCTCATTTATTCTTAAGTCAGTACAAATTAGCTAATTACATTTTCAATAAGTAAGTTTAGTAAAATAGTGTAGTTAGTGGACTATTCACAAGTGTATATATTTTTAAATGTAGAACGTAAATGTTGTAGAATGTGAAT
>KZ309192.1:459680-474789 GCA_000376725.2 Ladona fulva | reverse complement strand
CGTTCTCGGAAGACGTCGCGGACATAATGCGCCCTCCCTGCTATATAGGCCGCTCCGATACAGCGAGGAAAATAAGAGAAATAGATGCGAAAACGAACCGATTCAAGAATTCGTTTTTTCCGCGAACGATACGCGAAAGTAATCGACTAGGTAAATAGAGTCTTGGTGCATGCACCCACTGCCACACGCCGAAAGGAAGCAGGGTATACACATAGACATAGACTAAGTATAGCATGTGGTGTTTCCATGTCAGTTTATTATCTATTATTATATTTTTGCATTTACATGATCTATTCTTCAAGCACCTGGTATCATGTATAGTTATGTAATACTTATTTTCATTGAACACACTTGGATCTTCTCCAAAAAAAGATGCATTCAGTTTTTGCTGAATTCAAGGTTAGGAAATTAGCACACCATCTCTTTATTGTGTTGTTTAGTAGTCTATTTGCTCTGTCCATTACTTCTTTTGTAGTTTTTCTCCAGACTACTATTGCAGTGTCATCAGCATAAGCTTGCAGTTTAGCATTTTCAAAATGAACTTCAAATAAGTTTTTTATATATGTTAGAAACAATATTGGTTCTAAAATCGAGCCTTGTGGTACCCCAAATTTAACTACTTTTGGTTCACTTAGTTTTTCTTTTAATTTAACCTTTTGTACACTCTTACCTAAGTAGCTCCGAATTAATTCCAAAGCCACACCTCTAATTCCCAGTCTGTACATTTTTTTAAAACAATATTTCATGTGAGATAGAATCAAATGCTTTGGTAAAGTCTAGGAATATTGCTGCACATTTTTTTCCCTTATCCATAAGATCACTTACTTCCTGTACTAACTTAACAAGTGCATCAGTAGTTACCCTTTTGAAAGCCATACTGGTTTTTAGAAAAAATGTTACACTTATTTATAAAGACCATGATTCTAGATTTTATACATAATTCAAATACTTTAGCTACATTACTAATTAAAGAAATTGGCCTGTAATTTTCAGGCTAATTTGTGTCCCCTTTACCTTTATATATGGGGCAGATCCAACTAATCTTTATAGTATCTGGGAATCTTCCAGTATGTAAGGTTTTGTTAATAATATAAGATAATAGATTAGCAATCAATTATTTACATTCTTTTAATGTACAGATAGATATTTCATTGGGCCAGTAGCTTTACTATTTCCCAAACTGTTGATTCCATTAATTATTTCATAATGCTTAACTGGGGAAAGAAAGATAGTTTGTGGATTTTGTTTAATCAAATCATCAAAAGATTCATCACCATTTTGTTTCCTAGCTTTCAATATATCTTGTGCCAGTAAATAGCCTACATTACTAAAGAAGTCATTAAAGTTATTTACATCTACTTTCATATTTATATTAACCACTATGTCGCGTATTTCGTCATGTAAGTCACTACTCAGGAATTTCTCGAACAATCTGTGCCTAAACTCGAGTCTTCTATCGTCAAGAGAATTCCAGCCGATTTTATCATATCTGATACACTACTGTGTAACTTGTAGTCTCCCTTGACGAAACGAGCCGCTCTACGTTGTAAGACTGAAAATAAATCTATTAACTTCTGCGATGCATTTTTATCTCGACTGTTTTTAGTGACGGAGATGTTCGTCCAGTTAACGTTAGGAAGATTAAAATCCCCTCCTACGAAGACAGTTGCGTAGGGAGTACTATTTCGTAGTTTAGTAAGTGACTCGTGCAGGACCTCGATGGATTCGTCATCACCGTCGGGAGGACGATAAAAAGAGCAGAAATACATTTTCTTACCATGTCTATCAGACACTGAGCACCAGATCTTCTCAGAGTTTTCTCGGTTTTGTAGAACTTCTAATTGACTAACTAAGTTATTCCTAAAAGCGATAAGTACTCCACCTCCTATCCTATCACATCTGTCTTTGCGATGTACAGTGTAGTCAGGAGGAAAAATCACGCTAGATGCTACTTCTTCGCTGAGCCAACTCTCATTTCCTAATATTATATAAACACATGTTTTTTTGTTAGGTCAAAAAATTCCGCCTGTTTATTACGAATACTTATACAGTTCACTACGACTAAGTTTATTTCTTCGCAAATTTCACTCTTGATATTATGGCGTAAATTTAAACTTAAATTACTAGAGTTATCTCTGTGTAACGGCATTACATTTCTAACTGATTCTCTCGTTTGATTTTTAATTTTATTAACTTGCTTGCCTGTCATTAACTGCGTGATTCCATTCCCATTTGAGGCGCTAACTTCTGAAACTAAATATATGAAAGGTGGCATTGATTCCCTATTGTCTAACCTAAAAAAGCCCTATTTTCCTCCAATATCCTACGAGCCACCAGCTCCGTAGTCCTGGCAGTATAATGAACGCCAGAACGGTCTAGAGGTATCCGACATGAACCGAGAACCGGCCTCAAATCAACGAAGCCGACCCCGTTGTCCCTACAGAAGTTCCGCAGCCTTTGGTTCAAGCCGAGAAATCGACTCCAAACCTCAGAACCACGGTCCCTCCGCGGAACTATGCTGCAAATGGACAGCGACACTCGGACACCCGACTCACTCTCGACACGGGAAGCCTCGGCGATCAGATTCTTATAAGAATCTAAGATCTCCTCGGACCCGAATCTCGAGGCGTCGTTAGTGCCCGCGTGCACCACCACTCGCAGCACGGAGCAGTTCGATGACGATACCGACGTTCTCAGTTCCTCCGTCACCTGCGGCACCGTACCTTCTGGTAAACACTGGGAGAACACCCGCTCACACACTCCCTCCCGGTGGGTCTTTGGGCGTAAAAGGGTCCATTATCCACCGAACATTGGAGCTTCCTAACACTAACAACATGTTTCCACAATGTTGAAGGACCCATAAAAACTATTCTTATCTCTCAGAAGGCTCGGGTTCGAACCCAGGAACCCATAAAACGTTTCCATAAGAAATGCACCTAAGGTTTGTTTGCATTTCTTAGTCGATACTTAGTTTCTTTTAGAAAATTAAAATAGAAAGAACGTACCAACGAAAGGGTCCAAAGAATGGAAACAAATTGTAGATTCTTATTTTAGTCGTGAAATATTGACATAGAATAGAAATGGCGACCATTTTAATAAAGTATACTGAAAATTTGTCATACCATTGACGATTGTTTAATTCGAGCTCATGCATTATCCTTTGAAATCACATGGAGGTAACCAGTTCGTATAGAGTTAACTGTAGGAATTAATGACGTTTTATAAATAGAAGGCAATTTTCTGAGATTGCAGCACAGGTAAAGTGTAATGTGCAAGTCGGAGGAGCTGAAATACGGCCAAGCAGCAGTATTTCTTAATCAACCCGATTTGCTCAAAAGCATTGGCTGTCGCGATCGATATGTCGAAGGAATGGCGAAAAAGGGAATATGTTTGGGAGACGAACGAAATATTAACGCCAGCGAGCTTTCTAAGCTGCGACTTTCTGTAAATTCCACGAACAGAATAATTTTCATAGATATCGAGTATTTTCTATTTTCATAGATATTCGAAATGTGTCAAGGATTGAGTAAACCACCTACCGGTAATAAATATATTGAGTTATTTTGGTCTTACGACGGACCCTCTATGGCTTAGGAGGTCCAGATATGCACGATAACAGATACATTTTCAAATTAAATTCCGCCACGCTTCACGGGGGCGTTTACTAGTTCATCATATAATCCAATACAAATTTATTAACACGCCATTCATGACTATACCAGCTTTTTCTAATACACAAAGAGGCAAGGAGGCAGCCATTTTCTACTCTATCGACACAGATAACTATTAATAGACAAGCAAAATGACATTCGCTTGTATGATTAAAGCGCGAGCAATTGAATCCGTCTGCAAATGGCAATGAGTCTTGTAGGATTATGTCTCGCCACTTAATCCCAAGGATACACCACTCTGACGTCACTTGGACATGTGATAAATTAGGTCGATTGTCTCTCTTCCGTATTTCCCTTTGGAACGAGGCCACGACCCCTCTCTGCTTTCCTTTCTGTGATCGTGTCAAAGAAATGGATGAGGGAATTCTGTACCGCACACCTCATCAAAATGAGATTTCTCATATTCCGCCTCTCATTCACTATTTCCCCAACACATTATTTCCGGACCTCGATGAATACAATAACTCTCGTTTATCCTCTCACGCAGGAAGGATGTATCATTTGCTTTGTTCTTCGCCCTTATGAAATGAGTTACGATTGCTTCTGAGCGATGGAATTCGTGTTCTTCAGTCCTTTCGGAATTTTAAAGTCGAATTCACAAATGCTTCAAGGGGGCGTTGCCAATGGGTGACGCGGTAGTGACCAAAGTGGGCGATTTACGAGATTTCCTAATGAACTTTAAAATGCCACTTTGTCATTATGTATATGGACAGTGGTAACGGAAAAACATCGCCATCTGATTTTGATTCGACAAATTATATGCAAATCGCCAAGGGGTGGATCCACCAATTGCAAAAGTATTATTCGTGAAATGGTGATTAGTTTTATTAATTATTTAAGTAATTAGAAACTTGGATTGGTTAAGAGAATTGTCGGTAGGAGCGAAGAAAAAGTCCGTGAGCGATGTTACGTTGCGTTGGTCAGGCCTCACCTAAGGTATGCGTGTAGTGCAGGAAAGTGTTGTATTCGAGAATTAGAAAAAGTACAGCGAAAGGAGATACGTTTCGTTAAAATATGTTACGGCAAATCAGTGAGCGTTACTCAAACACTTCAGGACGCAGAATAGTAATCTCTATAAGATAGCAAATTTAAACAAGGGCTTAATTTACCTAACTAGTTAAGAGAAGGTACTTCCGTAGAAGATGTAGCTGATATAATGTGTCCTTCGTGTTACATAGGCCGTTGTGATTCTGAGAGAAAATCAGAGAAATAGATACTAGAATTCATTTCTTCCGCGAACGATACGCGAAAGTAATCGATTAGGGAAGTAGAATCATGGTGTATTCATCCCCTGCCACACGCCGAAAGGCGGCTTGCAGGGCACACATGAATTGAATTCCTCTTTTATGTTAATGGTATTTCTATCAATTCTCTTCCTTGCGGGAGGTGGGACTTTTTTCGATCCAAAAATCATTTCCATAAAAAGCTTCCATCAAAGAAAGTTCATCTACTTGATTGTACACTATAACTCATTGATAACTCATTACTTCGGATTATGCTCATTTCTTTAGGGGCCAAAGAGAAAAGGTAACCTTGTTGTCTCAAAATTAATAGACAAATAGTGAATTCTCTGCATTTTCTCGGATTTCACCGCGACGAATAGTTTCGCTACGACACTTCCCCGAGAAAATGCATACAGCATATTCATCACACCGAAAGACATCGAGAAGTCACGTGGTTTTGAAACCTACGTTACTTCTTCTTACTGGGAATGTATTCTACATATTAGTACATTTATGACTTCCGGGAAAAGACGCTTTTGACATTGAAGATCTTCTTGTTGAATAAACCCATTGGACGATTGGATTCCATCTGAGAAATGAATTATGGAATCAGTCGATGCAAATTCTCTCGACCAGAGTGGAAATTGCAAAAAGTATCTAGAGAGTGGGTATTTACTTTGCTAGCCCCCTTTTGGTGTGTGGCAGGGGGTGCGGTCTACTCCTGTAATCGGTCGCTTTAGCGTATTGTTCGTTGAAAATTATTAATTTGAAACTGCTACTTCAAGCGACCATTCCCGTGATTCTTCTATTAATTATTGATATGCCAATTTAATATGGCGGAGTGCAATATCTGCAACGTCATCCGCGAACGTATACACAAAGAGTTTTAGAGCAAATTCAGCCAAATATGATATCTTTTCGGTTTTTAGGTTCGTTTTTCGAAATTAAGTTTGTGGTCAAATTGTACTAAGAAATAGTTCGCAAGCCGAGATACCGAAGCATATGTATTTGAGAGAAGGTAATTTCCGCAGCTATTTTGACCCTGATTCTCATATCTTCCGTTGTCTATAGGCGACGCTCCAAATTCGCCAAAATTGAATGTTAGCAAACAGTAGAAAGATCTAACTTCCGACCGTTGTCGGAATGCCTACTCACCGTTCGTTATCTTCCGCAAGGGAAAACGAGTGACAAAAAGGGACGTCAGGAAAGGACGCTCTCGAATCCGGAACTGCTCATTGGTCTGCTGGAAATTCGTCGATATCGAATGAGAGAGGTTCGAGTCGAAAATGTCATCGAATCGACATTCCTTACGCCAAGTGTGCTCTGCAAACCACTGCATTTCCATGAATATAGGACGATCTACTTTCCCTAAAAGAAAATTACTTAAACTATAATCAAGGATACATAAATAGCTATTAGATGTCTTTAAAAGTTTAGTTTATCGTATGTATTCATCGAAGGTAATCGAAAGGCTATTATTGCATGATATTATTCAGTAGTATTGATTTTATTGTGCTATTTTATTCATGTTTTATCTATTTTGACTGAGAAGTTGTCACTACCATTGGTAGAAATAAGCTGTCGTGTCTATCTCTGTAATTTTCGTGATGATGTTGATATTTACCTCATGTTTTATTAATTTCCACTTACGGGGACTCTGCTCCTTCAATGTAAATATATATATATATATATTATTTATTTATTTACTTATTTGTTTATTTATTTATACACTGAATAGCTATGTAGGGAAAAAACTCCTCATCGATGAACCCACACTATGCAATCTGTTTTCAGTCCTTGCAATAAAACCCCTTATTATCGAATGCGAATCAGATTCGTGCAAATTCAGTGTCTGTGCGGTGACGTACCTAAAGATAAGATAAGGACGATTGCCAATGCAAATCAAATTGTGAATAATTGTAAACCAAATTTGTATCGATGGCAATCGGAATAGAAAATCACGGTTTCGGAATGGAAAAGTTTTTCGATCTATTTCCCATTATCCCCAATTATTAGCTTAAACAAAAACCGTTTTTCATGCTACAATTCAGGGAGTTTTTTCATGACTTTTAATTGAAATCCCTTAATTACTTATGCAGTGGACCGAAGGGAAATATTAGCAGCCAATCGTGTTTTCCAACAAAAAACAGCTCCCACCGAAGACATGAATGTCATCGGATAATTCTGTTTGCATATTTGAAGAGTATTTCCAATGAGCACTAAGTAACCTTCTACGCGGAACTTCCGCCTTCTCTTATGTTTGCCTCCGAAATCGACCGCTACCGGTTTTGGTCCTTTTTATCGATTTCTCAGCAACGGAATGAAATTTGCCCATTCTAATCGTCAGAATTACTATGTAATTACTTATCAAGGAGCCATAATTAACTCAGGAAGACTTACATGAGTAACATGTTCTTATTTTCATAATTTATTTCACAATTCCTTTAAGTGAGGATTTCTCAAATAAATAAATCCCACGATTTTGTGCTGTTTTTTATGCACCGTCATTTTCAATGGCCTCCCTTCTCTCAATCTTGAGATTCTCCAACCCTAAGTAGTAGTTGATTTCCTTAGGATTTTACCTCAGTTAAATTAACCCTTGTCTATGCACCCAACTTTACATCATCATTGCTGCGCACCCAAATACCCATATACTATTTATTATTAGTTGTTTACACAATTGGATTTGTTGCCCTAGCAAATTAATTTAGTAAATAAAACGAAGGCATATCCAAATGAAGCTCTGTTTCGTAGAAAAGGAGGCCAATGTATAACTGTGCTTAGCTAGGAATGTTTAAAACTATCGGTTGAATACGTTAAAAGGAATAGCTCTGCCTCATTGCAAATTAGCTTATTCGCTTGCATTGCTATTCTCCCGAAGAGAAAGCCTTGAAAGAGCTTCACTGCGCACAATATCGATGCCTTAGTTCTTTTGTTCTGAAATTGTGTTTACTAAGTCACTATTTTATACGCAATATCTTAGTCGTCTATATTAATTGAGTGTATTTATTGGCTGTTGAACAATACTAGTGCTGATATGAACTCTTTGGAGCTGCAGCTCGTGGATTGGTGACAATGTTTTTTTAAGTAATAACAAGTGTATGAAATTCTAGAAGTCATCGTATTCGTTATAAATTTAAGTGAAACGCCGTTATTTTGGGAATTTATGATAGATATACAAGAAAATCTACGGTGCTATAAAATGCATGAGCTAAGATATAGAAAATAGATTGATGCACCCCATGCACAGTTAGTTAAGCGACATTTTTAAAATGTCTTTACCTTATTTAAGCCTGTCTTTCATCCTAGAGTCTTTTTCTATTGTCTTTAATCCTGAGATTGTTTTTCAGTAGTTCGTCATAGCTCTTCATTTCTACAAATGAGCTGCAATTCATATCCTTATTGATTTATTAAACGCGCTGGAGTCTTCCTCTTCTCCTATATCCCTAACCTCTAGCAGAAGTTTTAGGAAAACCACATTTTAAACGATTCCAACCTTCTCCTTTCCTTCACACTTTCCTCACACTTCACACTCCCCAAAGCAAAATGCAATGTAATACTTGAAATGTAGGAAATACGGATTAATTTACTTTTATCGATTATTTTGGCAGTAGGCATCTGCTATATTTACTATTGAATGAAGCCTTTGCATATCTGCTCTATATCTATATCTTCTGCTCAAATTTCTCTTTTACTCCGTCTGTCTTCAGTAATTTTGCTGCCCAGGTTAATGAACTCTCGCGCTTCCTCCCAATATAATAGAACATCCGTTTACACATATTTGCAGCCATAACTTTCCTTCTATTAATCATCACGCATTTTTTCTCAGATTCTCTTCCATTGTTTGTAACTGAGCCCTCTTTCATCTGCATCAATGACAACAACATAATCAGCAAAGCGTATCGTAATACTTCTTTATCCCTGTAATATTAATCCTCTATAAGAATTATTATTAACTTTATTCAGAACATCCTGTAAGTACATATTTAAAGCAAGAGGAAAAGATTGCAACCTCGCTGGATGTCTTACTTTTTGCTTCTTCATCTGCTTCTCCAAAACTTGCTGCACAATGTCTGATATTTATACAATTGCCACGTCAGTTTCATATCCTGTGGGTTTATATCTGTCTCCTTTAGTAATCTGAACATCTTTCCCCGGTTGATTCTATCGAATGCTTTTTCTAAATCTACAAAACCAAGTGAATCTCCCTTTTCTTATCCCATTCTCCTTTCTAATCACTGATCATCCATCGATCATTTATTTCTATTCCTTAACCCAAATCGATCCCCCGTAAGCCTATCGTTTATTTTCTTTTCCATCTATTTATATATTATTTTTGTAACTATCCTTGAACTATGGGGAAACCAAAGAAGATAAATCAATTTTTTATTACATTTAACAAAAATTAAGTTTTTAACATTGAATTGCAAAATATTTTAAATTGATAAGAATTTAATCTTCACGTGTTTTACTTCACATCTGTTAATGTGATAAGGCCAACATTGCTATCACAGTTCATATCTGTTTGGGAAGGAAAAGTTGGGGAAAAGGTCAACTGAGAAATTAAACTCGAATTGCCAATACGAAAAGAAGTAAAAGTAATTAAAATTGTGGTGTAAATGTTAAACGATTAGTTCATTAGACTCACACGTCCAACTAATATTAAAACTGTTTGTTATCTTTAAATTTACGAGCGGCTGAAAACTGTTCGCACAGTTGATGTAATTTCTCCTGTTCGATCACTTGCAATGTGCAACGGTGCTTCGATAGTTTATTTTGAAGAAATTAGGAGTAGAATAAATATTGAAAAAAAAGGTCAAAATATGTAAAACTTCAACAATTTTATCACAGAATCACTCTGGAGTTTTACAAAGTGTTTGTTGGTTATAAATTTCTACTTCGGACATCGCTTGTGTTAAAGTATATATGTTTAACAATGAAAATATAAGTAAGTTTACATTCTAAAAGTTTTGTAAAAAGGGTGAAAGTGATTTGGAATGCCGGAATCGGAAGGTGTGAGCGAACTTTCTCCGCTTAAAGGCTGCGGCGTTAAATAAGCAAATAAACACGAAGAGGAGCAGTGATTAAAGAAGGAAAATATAACGACCCCGAGGGCCTCTTCAGGCAACTGAAATGCTTTTGGTTTGTTTTGGCACTTGGAGGCAGCAAATGCCTCCACAATTGATGAATGAAATGGCTTGGGGCCATTAATTCAAACGACTGCACTTGTTTCACTTAAGCAAACATTGAAGAACGCGCAAGATGAAGACCAATGGATTTCAAAAAGGAAACGTGCGCGGATAAAATGGAATTTGCGACGGAAACATTCCGTTAAGGATTGCCCCTCTTTCATGGAATAACCGGAGAATCGAACCAATTTCCCTTCGAACGAAACATACAATAAACTATCTGAAGTGCCCGTTAATTCTCAAAATAGCAGTCGGATTAAATATAGTATACCCATTTGTACATAAAAGAAAATAACAGCTCTCGTCTTAGTTTGGTCCAATTCATTACGGTGCTAGTTATGTTTACTGTCCCTGCGATTCATCACTACAAATTGTTCGTAATTGCAATAGTTAAAATCGTTAAAAAGTTTCCTGCTCTTCATATCATCATTTCTTGCCATTGCTTCTAAATGGGCATAAATACTCGATGTATTCTAATGGGAGAGTGTATGAGCAATCAGCGATCAAGTGAGCGGGTTGTTTACAATCTCAAATTTCGCTAAATGCTCGTATGTTTCATCTAAATCCTCGCAACTTCAAAACAAAAGCGATATTCCAATAATAAGAGATTCAACTTCCCTTCGTTTGGTACTTATTTTGATTTTATACGACTACTCCTTCTAATTGAATTTTGCAAAAGAAATAGCAACCGATAAAATTCAACTTAACATGTATTTGTCATGGAAATCTATCTGAACAATCTTGGTTCAAACCCAGCAAAGTTATCGAATATGACAGTACTTCCTTCCAGATCTCAGAGAACACTCATCCGGAGTTTGAATTAAATCGGACGAACTGTGTGGACTCCAATCTCAGACTAACATACAATCCCTTCTGCTTAATATGTACATAGATTATTCTTGTGAAATGAAAATATCCAAATTCAGTCTTATACGTTGTAAATCGCAATGGAAAAAGGAATGTTTATAAACGCATTCCCTCATTTGTAGTATTACACGTTCTTTAACGAGGCAATGAAGAGTCTCATTCTAATTAATGGATGGGCTCAACTGGAAACCATAGCGAATGTGCGGAACTATCAGTTTAAAAGCATCGGCTGATCCGTCATTTAGCACATCATTCGAGGAAGAAAGAGGTAGTCTCAAGCAATCGAATGGCTTAATCCGAAATCTCCCAATTCATTTCCTTTCCGATAAAAAGGCGGGCCGCAATTACGAGGGCATCCAATCAAGCCGAAGCTCATCTCCTCTGCTCTCATTCCGTCAATTTCCCATAACATACGTGTGCCCGTTTATTCCCTCCGCTATTCTGAGTGATGACTGCACGTAACCGACTCTTACCTTGTTCTCTAAATACACCCACTTCCTACGAAGGACAAAGATCCACTTCTCCGAGAAAGCAGACGAATACATGAATACGAGGCAACTTTTCTTTTAAATCTTTATTTCTGCGAGCGATGAAAATAAGTTACAAATAGGCAGAGGGTGCATCGCATCCTGGCGGCGGCATCGAACAGTTGAACCATTAATATTATTACAACAACATTATTTCTGTATGAATACAAACGACTTATCTAGGAAAGAGTATGATGTGAAATGAAATTAAAGATTCGCAAACAAATAGATAAAATAATTAGGAAGACGTAAGGGAATATTTGGATTGAAAGGGGATTTAATTTAAGTAATTTATGTTGCAATACAAATTTTATTAGATAGACTTACATATTCAGTTGCGAAGAATAAATTTAATATGAATCATATAATTTAAAGTTATGCGCATTGCAATGATATTAGTACTCGAAAGTAACGTTAACTATTTACTATGTCAGCATATGGATAATTATAGTTTTGTGACCGATATAAGCCGGGGAACTAAATCATAAAAAAGTGGATTTTCAAAGTATTTCAAAATAAATTTTACCCGTAAATCAGGAAATGTATAGTTTTGGTATTTAATTTGAAGAGGCAGTTTGCACCCGGGTGGCAGATAGGCCGGGCACTGCTCTCGTATAGTTGGGTGTTTATTACACCCCCTGCCACACCCTCATAGTCTGTATCAAATGAGATGCGGATTCATCCACTGCCTGTGCGTATGTTTCACGTTTGACACTGCCGATCTCTCTTCTCATCTGCTCATCTCTCTAGAAACACAAATATTGCGTTACATTCGTGTCGTGGCATACATTCATGTCTTTGGGTTCGATTCCAGTTGATTTAGAAAGTATCCCATAGCCATGATAGCCGAATGGGTAATGCTTTCGACTTCAAGGAAAGCGGCAACACCGGGTTCGAATCCCGGTGGTGTCCTACGTCCTGCGTGCGAAATGACCTAAGTTGTAGACGCACTACAACAATACTACGAAATAGGAAATTGAAGTCAAATTGTTTTATCGCCTTCCAGGACCGTTGCATTTGTCAAATTATAAATAATTTCCGCACGAGGTGCAGCAGTAAGAAAAGTGATTCTTTTCTAGGAAAGGCTGTTACTTTTACGAAGTAATATTGCTTATTACAGCTTTAATTTCCCGAACTTAAATAAAATATTCTAAAATGTCATAAGCGATCAATTTTTAGCTCTATTATCACGACGACTGGTAAAAAGAAAATAAATAAACCCAACATGGAGAGAGGATATCAGAATAACAAAACAAAGAAATACTCAAAAATTGTAAAATTTAACGGTTTATGAGTTTTTCTTTGTATAGCCATTTGACGACCGATTCCATTGTTTATCTCGAATTTTTTCTTCCTAAATTATTATAGACGGTTATTTATACATTTGGAAAATTTTATTTCGAAAGATTAACTATAGTTAGCTTGTAGTATACACTACAAGCTAGCATACCAGAGTCCTTGAAGTAAATAAACCAATAGCAACCACCTTAACAAAGTTATTAAACGATTTGTTCTGAATAAAGTTTCCTTATTTCATACATTTCTGCTGCGCAGTTCTTTTAATTGGAATTTCCACTTCCTCGGCAATTAGAAGAGCAAGAGGAGAAGAATTTTGACTAGTAAGCCTCAGTCCTCTCCTTTTAAAGCCAATGTATGTGGTTCTCATACTGTTCGGACATCCAATGCGTTATACAAAGGAACAGTGGTTCCGATTACGTCCAAGTGAACACATCGTCGTTTGAACACCGCTTTCTATACTTAAAGCGGGACTTCATTAGAGATAAAATGTTTCAATTGACGGAAATGTTCGATTGAATAAATAATCATTAATTATCATTACTACTTAACAGAATCCATGTTCATTGCATAAAAAAGACAGCGCCGTCTTTTTCTCTGTGAAATTGGCACAAACAAGTATAAGTGAATGACTTAGAGCACGAATGTCTCTTGACTATGAAATAACTCTGGTGTTGTTAGAATAGATGGATGTCTATCGTATGCTTTAAAGATTTTTGCCCTGTGGGCCCTGGTTCGATTCTAGGACCATTCGAATGACCGAATTTCAAAAATTCCTTAGGGTATTTTCCGCTAAGGTAGAATGTTGAAATTCGCAGTATCGATAGATGATGTAGAATCTATCGTATTCCCAAGAATAGAATATGTAGATTTCTATCGCATTTTTCAAGGATTTGTGTCCTAGTGGACCCAGGTTTGATGCTAGGACAATTTTTATGCACGTATTTCGAATAATTTGTAGGGTATTGTAGTTGGTGGATGGAACTCGGTGTATGGAAGGTGGAGTGTTGCAGGTGGTGTATAATGCCTTAGTTAATCTATCTTACATTAAGCTTGCAGTATGCAAGCTACTTTTACTTGTATATATATTATTATAACTTCTTCAGGTATTAGTATTAGTATTGCTTAAAAGCACTTCGACAGCTTATGTCAGTTCACACGTGAGCCCCCACCGGGAATTGAACATGGTACCACTTTCACCAAAGTCAAACACATTGCCCACTTGGATTCTTCAGGTTATGGAAACCTATTTTACATACAATTCATATGGAAAAGTATACTAACTGATTAGTCCCATGTATTTAAAATAGTCCCACATTTGGTTCTTCGGCAGGGAAAGTATACGAAGATATCAAGTGGAAAGGTAAAGGAGAAAAGTAGGAACGGAAAAGTTAGAAAACCTGAGAAGAGAGATGATCAAAAATAAAATGGACATGATTGAAGTTAGTGAAGTGAAGTGGGAAGGAGCCGGAGAAGAAAGTATTGAAAATAGTGTATTCTATTTTAGTGGCAGTAAAAGTGGAATAGGTTATGGAGTAGGTTTTATTGTAAATAGGAAATTATAGTATTACTTAATCAGTGTGATATGCGACAGTGATAGAGTAATAGCAATAAAGCTTGATGGAACACCAAAGAAATTACTAGTCATACAGGTATATATACCTATGAATGACCATGAGGATGATGAAGTAGAAGAAGTGTATGGAAGGATTGAAGAAATAATAAAGGAAGAAGGACAGGGTTGTTGTAAAATAGTGATGGGAGACTGGAATGCGAGTGTTGGAAATGGACAGGTGGGAGGAATTGTGGGTAATTATGGTCTTGGTAGAACTGATGAAAGAGACTTTTTGAATTTTGTAGGAATAGAAAGATTATAATAATGAACACTTGGTTCAAACATCACAAAAGAAGGCTTTATACTTGGAAGGATTCAGGAGATTGATCATCATCATTGGTTTTCTGCCAAATGGCAGGTCCTTGGCGTAATTGGTTTTAAAATAATTTCCTTCCCAAGGCTTTAGCTTTAAATTTTGCGTATCCTTCTCTTCCTTTTACTTCATCCATAAGCTTTCTTCTCCTTCTCCCTCTCTTCATCTTTCCTTCCACCGCTCCCTCTACTGCCATTTTTAATAGTCCTTCATACCTTAGGAAGTGTCCAATGCAGATTCTCTGCCGTTTCTTAATGATACCCATCAATATTCTGTCTTCTCCCATGTGCTGCAGGACCTCCTCATTTCTTACTCTATCACTCCAAATTATACCTTCCATTTTTCTCCATGTCCATATTTCAAACGCCTCTATTCTCTTCCTGTCCGCTTTCCTAATTGTCCACGTTT
>KZ309192.1:415230-459056 GCA_000376725.2 Ladona fulva | reverse complement strand
CTATAAAAGTCTCTCGTGTTGTAGTTGCGGAAGTTCTCTTCTATGGAGTCTAGTTGTTTCTTCATGTACTTCCTTTTAGTTTGCCTAATAGTCTTTGCTACCTCTTTTCTAATCTCATTGAAAAGCTGTTGGCTTTCTGGGGACTTCTTACTGTTATACTCCTGGAATGCTCGTTTGCGCTTTTCCAGTGCCTTTTCGCAATTCGAGTCCCACCAAGGGTGTTTTGAGTTCTTTTTCAGTGTTCCTGTGCTTTTTGTGTGATTTTTGTATGGAATTCTTCCCATGTGCCTGTTCTTTCTCCCACTCTTCTTTGATGTTGGATTCTTTAATCTTATTCGTATCGAATTTCTGTATGTGTTTTCTTCTGATGGATTCTCCTCGGGGTGAATTTAATTTTCATTAGTGTTAGGTAATGGTCAGAATCGATATTTGCGCCTCTGCGGACTTGGACGTCGTGAACCTCTTTTTGTACAGGGTATGAGATCGCCACATGGTCTATCTGGAATTCGCCCATCTGTTGTATAGGTGATCTCCATGTCTTCTGTTTTCGTGGGGATTTTTTGAGGGATGTGATCTTCAGGTTGTTCTGTTGGCATAGCTCGATGAGCCTTGTGCCGTTTCTGTTTGTAAATTTGTGTGCGGGAAATTTGTCTACAGTTTTCCTTGGATTTTTTAACCATTCCTGAAGGATATAAAAATGGTAAATAGAATAGATTTTATTTATCCATACCTTTCAAAATGATATTTATAAAATATATTTTCTTGCATTTCCCTGAGGAGAAATATCTGAGTTTATCTTTATAACGCTCTTGTGTGCAAGGTGTTCTTTCATTCGGCACAAAATGTACACAGAAAATTTTTCATGCATTACTTTCTGCTACAGTAGACTTTAACTTGTTTGTTATTTCGTTTAACGCTTTCAGAACATGTTTCATAACCTTTGTTTGGAAATTTTCGAGTTATTCTTCCCAAAAAGCAATCCCCGGCTAAATCTCACACCGTAAGAGATTCGTCCATACACGCAACGGTTGAAATTCAAAAAGAAGTATAGAGATATTTTTAGCGAGGGAATTAAGATTTAATCTTAGTAAAATTTATGTATTTTTCAATTTGTTGTTTGCTTATTCCGTGCGCTGCAATTCCGCAGAATTGCCCATGAAAGCCTTCTCTACTGCGGAAAACTTGGAGGGTCGTTCCGCGGAAAATTGAAAAGAAATGTCTTCGTTCATCCATATTTAGGAATTTGGACGTGTAAAATTACAAAATTATTCCAGAAATTATTTTTGTAGTTGAGTTGTCAATTTTCCAACTTTCAATATTTTTGCGAAATTCGGCGATATTTTTGAAACTTATGAACAGAATGAGTTAATGATCCGATTCCTTAATTTAATAAGTTATATTGAATGAAAAATATGTGAATCAAGGGCGCACATTTTTAATTTGCAATGAATTTTGTAACCTTTAAACGGATTCACTGCTCCACTAAGTGCAGAATGTGCCCGTACATCTATTACTGCACATTTCTTAGTATAACCTTTGTAAATAAAGGCAGTTTTATTGGAATATGTTGCAATGTTTTACAATTTCCTTACCCCTTTTTTGAAAAATTTCAATCAATCAATGATTCAAGGCAGAGAAGACGCCTCAGTGCAAATTGAAGTGTTTCTGTTTGAGTTGTGGTCGAACCTTAGGAAAGATGAATTCATTTTGGGAGTTTGGGAATTTCTTAAATATGTTTTCGTCTTCGGCATCATTCGTTTGTTTCTCTTGCGAACATCCAACTGCTTACATTTCGGCGTAAACGGAGTGGTTTTGTAGAACTACAATTACGCACACAATTGAGTGTAATTTTCGTCACCTGATGATGAACGATCTTCACTAAAACCGGTCGTTTTTAAATACGTTTGTAGAAAAACATAATTTTATTCTTACATATCCTTGTAATGGATTTCCTTTCAGTAACGCCCGCCACTATTGAGTATTTCTCTTATTTTCCTTTGCTTCACTTACTTGACTTTAGAAATAAGTTTAACTGCTACAGATGGGGCTGAACTCAAAGCTAGAGACATTGAAACAGAAAATTAAATTTGGCTCTAACTTGGATGCGTATGAGAGAAAGAGAAGTCCAACCTGAAGATGAAATCTTCCTTTCTGTAACTTCATGATATGAACTCATTTCTGCATATACTGAGATTTCTTCATTTCACTGAAATTGTAAAGCACTTAATAAAGATTGCAAAGACTACGACAGTCTCTTGAAAATCAGTAATTTCTTAAATATATAACTTGCCACTGCTCTACACATTATTTCACTCCATAGCACTTACCAATAAAACAATAGTTAGTTTTAATGCTATGTTATTTTCCTCAGTAATTTCCAAAAAATATGCAAACATTTTGGATATTTGTGAAGGTCTGCGATAATATAGGTTGGAGTGATTAAGGTTTCTTAATGGACGCCTGAATATGGCAAATGACAGATTCAAATTATTCTTCAACCACAGACACTAGAAGGAGTTCGACGTAAACTGTACATGTATTGAAAGTTTCCTTTACTTAAATAATATCTTAAATGACCGAAAGACAAAAAAAATTACTTCTGCTTTGCTGAAATACTAATTGTCAGTGTTTCCGTAAGCTGCGATTTGAAGGGTAAGGAAAGAAGCATCTCGAGGTGGGCTTAGAGACCCCATCAAAAACAAAATATTATACATCTTTGTGCGAGATGGGGGTTTAATTATGACAATAGTAGTAGTATTGTTAAAATGCTTCGACATCCGATGTGTTATTTCGCTCATAGGCCTCCACCGGGAATCGAACCCGGGACCGCTTTCATTGTAGTCGAACGCGTTGCCCACTTGGCCATCCGGGAGCCCTATTAACAATGATTTCGTGAGATTAGAATTGTGAAGGAAAACGCATGAAATGTTTGTTTAAAATATCCTTCCAGCATGGAATCCTTCAGACGAGTTCTATCAAATGGGCTTTGAAGTCCAAAAAATTTTTCATTTAATGACACTATTGATAGCTTCAAGCCGAAAAAAGTACGAAATTTTTGTTGGGTGAATGCTCACAAACTTGGAAGGAAATAGTCGCCGTCGTTATGGAGAACATTCAAGATTCTCCATATTTCCTGTACAGCAGTTCTTTCTGTATTCATTTACTTTCTAGTTTGTAAGGATCTGCATAACTTTCTCTCATTACCTTCTCATTTTTCTTTTGAAAATGCTTTAAGGAAAAATAAAACTACCAATCGCTAGCCAATAATGAATTATTATTCTCTAAAATGTTGACTTTTAAGAAATTCACATCCTAACTTTGATTTAAACAAACCTTTGTGCATAAACGCTTCATTTTCCCGAAACCGAATCTTTGGACTCCGATAAGCATATTCTAATCACAATTCAAATTTGACGCCGCTTTCGGGGGATGAGTATACAGAGAGGGAATTTTGCAACAGCGTTCGCCATAAGAAGAGTACAGCTAACAATTCTGGCGATATTTGGTGGAACTTCTTCATAATTAGTTGAAAGAAAACACAATCTGATTCCGTCCAGAAAATATATTTGAGAAAATCACGACCGGTTTCGAGGGTTCTTCCTCATCGTCAGGCTTTTTTATTTATTATATATTTTCAATAGACGGAGTTATGCTGAGTTTTTTTAACTAATTAGATGTGGAGTGATCAACTTTCTTTCGCGGTTGCTAGATTTCAGTGTTTATTCTTTTCGGTTTCGGTTTTTTCTGTGACTCTATCTTCCACCGATCGGTTAACAAGAAAAAAGAGATTTTCGGGAAAGTGGCAACTTCACAATGCATACAATGAAAATGAGGTGAGGGGAGATAAGGCAGACTGGTGCCACAGGGTTTTACGAAGTCAGACAACATGCATAATATGTTTAATTGATTGTTATTTTATATGTGATTTAAAATGAGGAGTTTTATTTTGTTACTTCATTCTAAGGCCTCTGTGGAACGGGATTGCATACCTAAAGAACATTCGAAAGCATTTTCCATATCTGTTTCGAAGAGCTCTCAAATCGCTTCCTCTTTCTTCCGCATTTCCATTCACAGATGGAATCCCTTCTCTAAAACTTCCGTTGTTTTCTCTCCGACGTTATTCAATATCTTCTGGAGAAACAAGAATTATCTCTCGCATCGGAAAGAGGCCATTCATCTCCGAGAAATCAACAAGTCTCCATTCTTCCTTATAAACGGCATTCATTCGAGGGCCCGATATCGGATTCCGATTCGCCACTTATTCTTGCGAAAGCAGACTTGTTTAGTTTGATAGAAGCGCATCAGATGACCTTCACTTGTTTTGCACTCGTCAGATAACAAGAGGTCCCTTCTCTCTCTTTCGCTTCTTCCACAGTTTGGGAAACAGTCCGACTTTTTCATCTCTCAATGAGAATACTTTCACTGCTGGAGGTAATCCACCGCCATTCTTATGTCCATTCATAATGAAGTGACAATCCTTTTCTGAATATCGGAAACGACAAGCATTTGGTGTTTGCAAATGATAATCGCCGAATAAGAATGTACAGTAACTCCGTCATCAATGGACATCAGAATACAACAGAAAGGCATTATGACGTACATATTTGACGTCACTTGAAGTTATTTTACCAAGCTGGTAAGTTATTCAAATGCTGCTTTTAGAGTTGTGGGGGAATTTACATAGATATACTTTTTTAGCAATGTTAAGGTTCAGGGGCGGACTATCAGAAATCCTAGGCGCGGACATCAGATTGAAGCCCCCAATAGGAATTAGGAATTTTGAGTAAGAATTCGAACTTTTAATAAAAACGTCAAATATACATCTCATAAAAACTCAGTCGTTTAATCACGGCAAGAATAAATGGACATGTTTTGAATTAGAATGCATTGTATTTCTATAAATTACAATGAATGATAAATAGACCTTTTTTATATTATATAGTGACGTAAGAAATGTTTTATTTTCCATAAAAATATTATGCAGACTTACTCAACAAATGTAGAATTCTTTGTTGAAACGAAAAACCAGGATAATTTGTAATTGCGAGTGCATAAGCAGAGTGTAATTGCGAGTGCATAAGCAGAGTGTAATTGCGAGTGCATAAGCAGAGTGTAATTGCGAGTGCATAAGAAGAGTGTAATTGCGAAGCTCCTTTACGGCTGACACTCTCCGCCTTATTATGAGTCCACCCCTGTAAAATTTTAATAATTTTATTTCGTACAGTCTACAGATGGTAGTAGGGATTGGATAAAAGTAGAAAAAGGGTAGAGGAGGGTTCGGAGTAAATGAAAACTGCCTAAAATCCAAAGAAAAGCAAATTCTTGTCCAAAATGTAAATGGAAGCAAATTAACTGTGGCCCTGCCCTTCAACTTCTATATATAATAATTTTCAAGAGTTTGGCATTAATAATCTTGTAAATAGGAGAATTTACTGGATTTCTGAAACTTTGATGCCCAACCTCACGGGTCCAAATCGAGAGCGAATGAACATCACCGCTCTATAACGGCGATAATTAGAATAGTGATGTTCATTGCACTTTCCGCCGACGCTTTCCTATAGAAAATTCGCATTTACTCTCTTCACAAAATAGTTGTTTGAACTCCATTTATCTATGGTCACCATGGAGACCAATGATCTCAGAATTTCAGTTTGACTTCGTCAACAAACGTTCTACAACTTACAGCCTCCTTCATTTCAGAAGAACACTCTCCTTGTCTTCCTCATTCCCTTCTTGTTGCTAAACTCTCTGTCATTGGTTTTTCTGGTTCAATTCCTGATATGTTAGAAAGTTATCTAGTTAACAGATCTCAAAGTATCAAAATTAAAAATAAACGATTCTTTTCATTGCACTATTTCTGATGTTGGCCCAATCCTGTTTTTAATTTTGATTAATGATTTAGTCAGCCCATTTGATAGAACTCAATATTCATTATTTAGCAAATAGTATATTTTTATGACCGACTTTCAGAGATAACACTGATTGCCTCATGATTTACAATCGGACTTAAATAAACCAACTGAATAGTGCATTACAAACTCTAATATATCCAAATGTCATTATTCTACCCTTTTTCAAGTCCAATCCATTTTTTAATAACAACGACGTAAGTCTAGTTGATGGAACCAGCATAGCTAGAGACCTTAAATTTTGAATGTACCCACAGTTAAATTTTGTTCATAACATTGATTATATTGTTTGAAAAGGCAACCAAATCTCTAGGCTTCATTTTCCAGGTATTCTGTAGACATCACACATTTTTAGGTACCTCTCCATCTTTCTTGCTCGGCCTATCCTTAAACACACGGCTTACTTCTGGTCTTCGAATCTCCTAAAACATAAAGTCAAGATAGCGATCATCCAAAGTAAATTTATCTCCTTGGATTTCAAGCCGTTCGGCTTTCCTATGCGAAACATCATTCCCTTCTCCTTTATTAAACTCATTGATTTCAAACGCAGGTTGGGAATCCTTGAAAGAAAGGAGATTAGAAGCTAGGCTGCGATTGTTAGATGAATTCAGAGGAAATACATTTTCGGATGACGTAATTGATATTATGCGACCCCCCTGCTACTTTGCCCGATCCGACAGTGAGCGTAAAATAAGAGAAATAGACGCGAGGACAAGTCGTTTTAGAGATTCTTTTTTTTTCCGCGAACGATACGCGATAATAATAAATTAAAGAAGTAATTCTACTCTTGGTGTTTACACCCCCTGCCACACGCCGGAAGGCGGCTTGCAGGGTACTTATGTAGATGATTTTCCTATTGGCTTTGATGATGACAGCATTCCCTCAGATTATAGATTCTTTAATTCTTCCTACGATTTCCAACCGCCGCATTCTCCTTGATGTTATCTTTAATTTTAGTTTAGTTAACAACATTATAGATTCCCATATTCTCTTTCTGTTATCAATTTTCATGCAAATTCCATAACAGCAATGATAGCAAAAATATCCTTTTTCGCCCTCAACATAGAACTAATGTTCCTCTGAAATTATCTTTTCTACGTCGACTCATAAATATCCACTGTAACTAAATCGATCTCTTCCATGAAAGTCGTTTTCATTAAAAAATTAAATGACATATCGCCATTTTACGTAATAAGTTTTTGTTTGCATTCTCTTTCGTAGTCATTGGCTCTCAAAGTAGTATCAATTTCTTTCCTTTTTCAATGGCATTCCATTTCTTTACCTATTTTAGTTTCTGTTCTGTTGCGATTTCGAATTAAACTGTTTACACTTTTAGCACTTTTTCCACGTGTACTTAAATGCTATTCGTTTTATTATTTTTTTAATGCATTTATATGTTTCGCTGATATTTTGAGCTTATATTTTGTAAAATGGACATTTTGCGTATAATTAAAGAAATAAGTGCAATTCAATCACTAAAAATCGTATTGTGCCAAATTTGGAAATTATATTAGAGTAAAATCGGCCGAAGGCGATCATTTTGCGGAAATAAATTAAAAAGATGCTAAAAAACAGCCTCGTATGCGACTCAATTTAATCAGGCCATTATTCCCTCAAAATTAATGCGGGCCATTATTCTCACAATCAAAGTGAAAAACTGATTCGCCATCCGGACTACGAAGGGAATTTAAACTGACAAAGTAATCGGTTCTGAAATTTTTGTTTCGTTAATGAGAGAGGCGTCACATTTTTTCAATAAATATAAATACATCCCAATCGTTGAATAACTTAGCGTGTAAATTTCCGTTAAATTTCCTTGTAAATAACATCGGCGAATTGCTTTCCCCGAAGGATCATAAACAGATGGTTATTTTCGCCTCTTCAAAACCCTTTTCACTCACTCATTATCAACAAATTTTCGCGCGGATATCCGCGGGTAAACTGAGGTTCCCAGATTTCAACTCCACCCCTCTCCTGAGAATCCCCTTTAAGAAGAACTCTGCGGAAGATTAGACTGCTCTTACGTACAAGGCCTTTTTACGGCTATAGAGGATTTCTGAGTAACCGATGGAAAAATGTTGAACGGAAAAGAAGGGGTGGAGTGGTCATGGCCTCGGGCGGTGTCTGCTTCTCCGGACGAAACAGTTTCCCGTTTTGTGTTCTTCAGAGGGCATCCGGTCCATAATCCAGCTTACGATCGACAAATGCTTTCTTCCGAAGCAAAGATCCGATGGGAAGTCGATTTTGCATCCGAATTGTTTAAAATGGATCCAAAGATGTATCTAAAGAAAAAGGATCGATGAAAATAATTAAATGAAAGACTGGGATAGGATTTCATCTAAATCTACGTCTACATGAGTGACCTGAAAGGCTCCTTTCGGCGTGTGACAGGGGGTGTAAACACTAAGCGTTCGAGTTAACTCTTTAGCTTATTGTTGTCGCGTATCAGAAAGAATGGCTCCTAAAACGACTTGTCCTGGCACTTATTTCTCTTATTTTACGCTCGGATCGTCCGAAGTAGCAGAAGGGGGTCGCTTAATTGCTATTATCATCGAAAAGGCTGCAATATGGAACATACTCAATGGTGGCAACCGTATTCATAATTAAACACCATCCTTTGATCATAATCGAACAATAGTAACCCCAATATAGGTACAATTATGAAATCATAGTCAGAATCAACTCATGTGAGTGTTCTTCCTGGCGTTCACTCTAATCTTGAAAAAAACCTTCTAAACCTCCCGAAGGCAGTTTTTCACAAACAATCCGTCATAAAATTACAATTACAAATACATATGCATTAATTACAATTTCCAACCATATCATTATTATTACTATACAAACGAGTTGATCATCACAAGAGACACATTTTATGGCATACTTTTTACATTACATTTACTATTGCTTATCCGTTCATTTTTCTTATTCTATTTATGAAAACCCTAAGGGATTGAGGAAGAGGTTCCAGAACTTCCTCAGGTAAACTGTTCCACTCATTTACGGTCCTATTTAAGAAGGAATACACTGCAAATTTACTTACAATAAATTTCTCAAGCAATCGCAGCCTAGTCTCCTTTATTTAAACGGTTCCCCACCTGTGTCTGAGAGTATTTGCGTAACTCTTGCTTTTCTATCGAAGCACTTCTAAACAAATCGCATCGCCTTGCGCTGCCCTTTCCTCAATTGGCGAGCATTCGTTTCATCCGCTGGGTCCCATTTACTCGCCGCATATTTCAGATGGGGCCTGAATAAGGTGAAATAACACTGTTCTCTAACCTTTTCATCGCATCTACCTACAGTGCGCTTCATAAAACCGAGCTTTTTAGTTGTTTTGCAACGGATTTTTAAAAATATATTTGCTCCAATTAAAGTTATCTGTAAGGTTTATTCCGAGATATTCAACTGAGTCGACTACATTTACATTCATTCCATTAATTTTGTACGGTTGGTTCTGACGTAATTGTTTCCTTTTGAAGAAGTTTACTGCAGAGCATTTATTTAAATTAAGATCTAGTGCCGTTTTTCGCACTACCTTAGAATATGAACTAAATCGTTCGATAGTGATTGCTCTCTTCGTCGCTTGATATTTGTCTATTTATTACCAAGTCACCTGCAAATTCCCTCACATTCCTACCAATCACGTCGCTCAGGTCATAAGTCTGTAAGATTTGTCTGTATTGATAGGAGATTGAAGACGCAGATAGTCATTTTCGAGTGGAAAATATGTTTGTTGGTTTCTCAAATTATTAATCGCTGAATTCGGGGTTTTGTAATCCTAAAGTCGTTAAATGACGTTTACCTAAACGTGTGTGAATTTGGTTGGAAAAGTCGGTCAAGAATATTTCGTAGATTAAAGTATACGGGCAGACGTGCTCAAAGGCTTCCTGACAATTAAGGAATTCCATTAATAATTATTTGTACCAACACTGTGTAATAAAATGAACTCCTAACAAAGTATTTGGGCTCGAAATGATCATTTACGTTGTGAATTTCGCATGAATGTAATCATCGTTGTTTTCGGCGATGCCAGTCATTCGCAGGGATCGTTGCTCGACTTTAATTCATTTGATAAAATGAGGAAAGTTTGGCGGGGCGTGGTAGGATTAATCGAAAGGGAGGATCGAAACGGGGGATCTCGCCTTTCACAAGATGAGGAAAGGGAGACAGGTGGATGCGAGCGCTCGTTGTGAAAGCGGATGCCCTGGAGGAAAAGCGGCCATAATGCAGCCAACAGTCGAGATAAATCAGAAAGAATATCTGGGGAAGTTCACGGGAAGAATCGGAAGGAGGCAGAGATGCGGGTTTATTTCAGGAGGATGTGAATGGAACAAAAAGCAACGGAAAATGCATACAACGCGCGCTGAGTTTATTTGGAAAGCCTTTGGCGCCCACGCACTATGTATAGCAGAGGGAAATAAAGGATATAGGAGGAGAGGAGCGAGAAAATGGATATCGCGTTACGCATCAAAACTGTAAGAACACATAAAATCGTGGAGATCCTAATTGCGTGAACGGGGAAAGCGTATTACTTAACGCTGCCACAGCTAGACATTTAGCTTTTCTGTCGCAAATTATCGATAGTTTTTCCTCTTTCTTTTCTGTTTCCGTGCGTGCTGCTTAGAAACTCCTCCATAAATCCCGCTATCTTAAGAGAATTGCTAAATTCATAAGAATTCATACGAACTGTTTCTAGTCCTTCTAATTGCCCTTACTATTGGATAGAATGCAATCATTTTTATGTCAAATATCCATCCGTATCTCAGAAAACGACGCTAAGATACTATGAAAACATTAAATTTGATTTTCACCAAAAGTTACGGATAAAAATGTTGGCTTCAAACAGATGGAGATGTCGTCATATGAACATAATATGAGCAGGAGTGTTTCCTCTCATTGAAAAGTGTGTTGAATCACTTCCAAATATTTCAAAAACGAAATCTTTCCTGAGTTTGTTATTTTAAATATCAACATCTCTATTATCATTAACCCTTCTTATTAGGACAGCAATTAATAATAAGTAATTGCTTTGGATTATCGTTATTAAAGCAATCACTTTGTGCGATCACAGTGAGAATAGCAAAATTGTTATGACTTTCCATCGTCTACTTATTTATAATATTGTGTAAAAATTTTAGAGGCATAAATTTCAGCAATTGTTGCTTTTCTCTCCCAATGTTGATTTGGAAGTGCTAGTATTTCCTCCAAAACCTCTTCCTTTCTTGCTCTCGTTCTATTTTTTCTCGCATTCTTCGCAACCCACGGATTCCATTCCAACGGATTTCTCTTCCGCTTTAACTCCACACTTTATTGCCTCTTTCACTTTCTCGCATTCGATTGCATTTCTTTCGGTGATTCGCTTTTTCAATTCTTACAAATGTCGTCCTTTTATAATTAACGAACTCTGCTTCGCTCAGGAGAGAATATTTCTAATGTCAAATTTGCTTTTCATAATAATACGAAAATACACCCAAATCGTTTTCCATCTCTTTTCCGTTACATTATTCGTCAAATTCATACTTATTCCATAGTCAGTTCCATTAAGTTTTTTCTAGACAAATCGAATAGCTACCGACATCATTCATGATGAGTTCGCACTTTAGTATTTATTATCACAAATTAATACGTCGCTAACGCGTTAACAATGAAAATTAGTTTCGATTGCAGTCGGTAGCGGCGCAGTTTTATAAGTAAGTGTAACTGTTAACGGAAACGT
Organism: Ladona fulva; assembly: GCA_000376725.2. Lineage (NCBI taxonomy): Eukaryota > Metazoa > Arthropoda > Insecta > Odonata > Libellulidae > Ladona > Ladona fulva. Next base: position 447,434 of record KZ309192.1, on the reverse strand, counting down.
GGGCAAGGATTAGATTTCGAAGTGTTTTCCTTTTATTAGAGATTCACTTACAGTTCACTTGTTAGATTCCATAACTTCAAAACTACGAATGTGGTTGTAAGCATTTTTTTGCGGGAATTTCCAATTCCTTAGCCTTTAAGAGGACCACGTGACTTATGACCTTTAAATTAGTAACTTAGACTTGCAACCATTAAACCTGTAACCTAAACTTGTTAACTTAAAGTGGGCTATGGGGAACATGAGTGTCCCTCTTTAGCATCGTTTAGGTCATCGGTTTTAAGGGTTGCAAGTTCAAGTTACTAATTTAAAGGTCCCATCGGAGATTAATTACCATCAGGGCCGGCCGTAGCTGTCCGAGATATCGATGTATAGTGAGAAATACGAACGTCTCAAAGTAAAGCAATCCCTTTAAGATGAAATTGTTAAACAGCTGCTGGTCATAGAATCGATTACGGGCGACAGTTAATAAACAAATCGCGAACCAAGAGACCGAGTAACGACGCATAAAATACTTGCTGAACAAATATTCTGAGCCCAACCGAAATGCTGATGCTGCTCAACCATTTTCCATATAATGTATGCGTCTGAAAGAATTTGACGATCAAGCGATTGACAATAAATGAATAAAACACTAACTAACAAATCCGAAGCTGAAATCGCCATTAATTTGAAAGCAACTTAATTGCAGAAAGATTAAATAAAGCAGTGAATGTTCAAAAGAAATATTTAATGAAAGCTCTTTCGACCATCAACAGAAGATGGCCGCCTAAAAAAGCTCCAAATAAATATTCAGGCAGACGAGGATTGTTTTACCCTCGTGAAATCGCATCTCACTAAGTGGAGCCGAATCTCATTCATTTGAAATATAATCGTTGCATTGATAAGTAACTGACAAAAAGTTGCATTGATAAGTACCTGACAGTTGTGAGACTGACAAGAATCTAACGTTTATAATTTATCATAGTTCTACGCATTAACAATTAGAGGAAACTAAGTATTTTTCTGACATTTATATTTTTCCATGAAACCTTTACGTAGCATAATCCACGTCACTGAATAAAGGAAATGAATACATTTGCGAATTTAGAAAGTTGTCGTTTTGAATCGAAACGCAAAATTGCGTAGAGTTTAAAATCAGACACAAAAATAAACTCACCTTTAACTATGAGGCCCTCTCATTAGAATGGCCACAGAAGTTAACAAAATGTTAAGGCTGTTTGAAATTCTAAGGACATATCGAAGGATTTTACTAGGGTGATCGGAAATCTGCAATCGATGATCAAAACTGAAAATATTTTGTGGCACTAATATGGACGTCATCCGATGCGTCCTTCATTTCACAAAAAGCCCTCAATGGGTTACTTAAACCTTGCTTTCATGTCTTACGGAAATCCTTTTACTCGCCTGGAATCGAACCGAAGACCATTAGCTATGTAAAAAGAAGCCAAAATATCTTTTCTGCGTACATAATTACCTTCGAAAGCAGTCCCGGGTTCGATTCTCAATGAGGGCACATGCACGAAATGACCTAAGCTGTCGAAGCTCTTTTAGAAATTAGTACTACTATCACAGCACTACTACTACTGTAACAGCCTTCGCAAAATGACGTAACAAACTTCTGTTACACTTAACATTTGCATTAGCGCCCCACGAGCCGCCATATGGCGTATGGCAAGGGGTGTAGAAACACCGAACTCCCTCATCAGATACCTGATTGGTATGTTATCCCTTGTAATAAATTGATTTCGTCACTCTTAAGGCAAATTAATTAACAGTTAACAGATGTTTGTTGTAAATTCAGCAACAACATAATTGTAGTGACATAAGGGCAATCAACGGCAACCCAGAAGGGTCCTGAGTATAAATTATTGCTAAAGAGATTCGAACGTCCAATAGACTTCAGTGTCTTCTTAACGACTTAAATGGTGAGAAGAAAGAGTTATCGGGTTTTTGTCACCTCCTTAGTATTTGTGCCGCTTTTCGCACTTTTCACAATAACAATGGAGTTTGAAAGCGTTGGCTGCGAGGCCGAGTTTTGAGATTCCGTCTTATCGGATTAAATGCTGGGGGAAGATGGCATTTCGCATAACCTAGCAGTTCCTTTCTGATTACTTAAACCGAGAAACTTGCAAACCACCTTAAGCATTCCGAGAGTGTGCTTCGATAACTCGGTGGGTCAAGTCCCTTATCTAGCAGAAGCAGAAACTGCTCTAGACTAAGTTCGGCAAACTGCGTTCTCCACAAACGCTTCCCTTCTCGATCCGCTTTAATGACTGAATCCAAAGTACATTTCTCCATTCCATATCGACATTTTTCGTTTTTCCCAATTCGTTCTCAACTTTATTCTCCCTTCGGCGATAAAATTGCTCTCCATTCCATGCATTCCCTCGTAACAGACGGTGATTAATGTATACTTATAAAAGATAAACCCCGTCGATGATGACGTCAGCACGCGTGTGAAATGCCTTTAGAGACTACAGTTCTAACCCACGCAACTTCCAACATTTTCGTAATTATATTCCTCAGATGTAAAATGAAACAATTCCTCTAACTGATTAATTTTGAAGCATAAAAATAGTCCTCCGACAATTTAGTTTGTGACGACATGACATTATCTCCCTTTCGCTCACAAACCAGGAAGTTATTTACAAAGTAAGTTGCTAGGGCTTACCGAGAGGACGCAAAGAAAAACAAGGACTAAGAGAAACAAAGATTGAACCAAGGACTCGTTCTATGGGGGAAATGTTCAGAAATTCGATTCACGGAGACATTCGAACCTCGGAAAGAAATTCTCTTCAAATGTGAATGTTGAAAACAGGGATCCTGAGCTCTTATTTGTGAAATAGAAACCTCTTCTGCACTCAATCACAACGGAGCTTGAGACCCATTGGTACGCTTTACTGTATTTTATATCCGCACGTGCAGTAAAGAAAGGTTTATATCGTCAGAGGATACGATTAAAATAAAATTAGCGAGAAAGTTTCATCTTTAAATAAATTTAGTGAGGTTCTCAAAAGATAAAGTAGACATTAATCGTCAAAGATGGCGACACGAGAAATATTTTAAAATTGATTATAGGAATTGGAAAATTTCTTTCGCGAATCATAGACATTAATAATCAATCTTGGAACAAAATGAACGGATCACGCGAACGCTAAAACACAGGGCATTTGTGTAGAGGAAGATGAAGATTTTATCATCACTTTAACCGAAATTCATATTAATATCAGCGTTGATATAAAAGATCGCGAAATTTGTGGGTCAATGCCCACAGAGACAATATCGGTTTCATCCGCTAATTTGCCACCCTTCGCATATTGCAAGAGCTATCAAGCTGTAAAAGATCCATATTTAGTCCAATTATTTCAATTTATCGAACGTTATATTCGGTAGAATAAATAGAAGGATTTACTGACAGTCTCATTAAACATATGAAGTAGCTATAAATATCTTCTTCGTTTTTAGTCTTTGCATTTTCTTCATCGGCACCTTCCATTTCTTAACCAGAAGGATAAACTGTTATAATTAATAATCACAATATTTTCTCCTAAAAGACATGTAAAAATATTACTGTAAGCGCAGTTGCGATTTCTCGGAGGACAATTGGCCACTGAATAAATGATTTTTTTAAGACGCGGAAATGCAACAAAAAGCAGTGAATATGGCTAAGGAGGCCTAAGTGAGGCTCCAAGTGTAAGAAAAAAGCAATTAACAGCAAACAAAAGATTGCAAAGGCACTCGAAGCAGAGAATGTTCTTTTAGACGTAAAATAGCACTAATAAGGGATAAAAATGTGCCCATTGCAGTGCAAAATGAAAAGGAAAGGCGAGAAAGAAGAAAAATGGGTTTCGTTCTCATTAGAAAGGTGCGGCGAAATCATAAAAGAATCGAATGATGGGAAGAACACTTCCTCTCTCAGAAAACGACATCCGAATTTAATCGCCATAATTAGTGATAAAGTTATTTCGAACGAATTTATTAGCGGGCGATATTTAAAGGAAATGTTGGACTCTTTGTATTCCATTTGGACCAATTAGTAGCTTCTACAAAAGAGTCCTTCCGTAGGTGGAACAAGAATTATTGCGAAGTTTATTGAAATTGATCGAGCGTTTCCTCCAACTTATGTTCTCAGCGGTTATTTTTGTTTGGCAAAAGAGGAAATAAATATTGGTCGGCAGTTTTCTTAAAATTCCAGAGCAACCTTAATTTAAGTCATTGAATGCGTTCTAATGTTCGCTGGAGAAGTTGAAATTAGCAGCGACAAACGAAAATGATACTCCTCAGGCACGCAACGATTTTAAAGAATTCCACGCGGGGTTTTTTCCCAAACTTTCCGGTTTTCATTGGATCAGGTTTCATTTGCATTTTTTGCAAATAAACTCCCACCGTCACTTTCAATGTTACTCTCTATTTACACACAGTCTGATAAACTCCGATTTAATGTCTTCATTCGGAAATAAAAGGGATTTCAAAGGAAAACCGCTCGGGAATAATTTTGGAAGGAAAGCATTCGTATGACTAAAAACGCAACAGTCCAAAGTTAAAGTTAAGAAATTAATTGTTCAAGGACAATGCATTCATAAAAATTATAAAATATACCTTACCAACACAGCAGTAATGTGGAATAGTATATTTTCATTGTCATTTGGATTGTTGTATTTTTATTCATTAGCCATGAAGTACCACCAAGCTAAGACCTATATACTTCCGTTTATAATTATTCAAACAGTCTTATAGGCTCTTGCATTTTAGTTTAAAGTTTCCGTTAAAACATTTAATCGATGTTCTTTTTCAGGGCCAATGGTAATTCATTTATAGTGTCATACAGATTTCTTCAAAATAATTATTTAGGGAAAACAAAAACAATTACACAAAAACTTGTTCGATGAAGAAGTACATTAACTTGTATTTTTTTTCCTAAATATTAGTTTCTTCAGACATTTTGGCATTTCTGATTGGATGATGAATTAAATATGCGTGTTCATTCCTTAGCGATCGATTCCTGCCCGATTTTGGTAACTTCCGAGTTCGGAAAGAGCGATTTTTCTTTCTAAGTTCGGTGCTGGTTGGGTTTGGATTCAGCTCGGCCCAGCTCACAAATTTCGGTCCATATCTAATTTTATTATTTATATTTTAATCCTACACCGCATTTGACAGTAATAATTCGAAAATCCCTTAACGGGTGTGCGGAATGCAAATGCCGAAACGATTCCGAGGAATCCACGTGAAGGCTAAGGCTTGAATAGAAACAGTCTCAATTCCGCCCGAGCTAAAGGCGTTATTAATTTAATCAGTCAATGAAGGGTTCATGTTGGGATTCAAACATTTTTAAGGCTTTGATTCAATGCTACTCTCTTAATAACTAGTTATTATAATTATTTATTATTTTAAGTCTCCTCTATTATTTGTTGGATCAAAGCCCTTTGAAGGTCGTCTGAATGAAATGTATTTTGGCAACCCCTTTGCCCCACACTCTTTATTTATTTTTTTCGTGAGGTTTGAAAGGAAAATCAACGAACGAAAGCAATGAACGAAGAAGTTTGGACGTTTTGCGGAAATTTGCGCTTCCGATATCGGATTTCAATTTCTCTTTCGAATTTCGAGGCCGTGATTTACCACTTTTCGTGTCTTTCTTCTGATTAAATTATTTGGCCAATACTTCAACAGTTGTCCACTACACAAAGGGCCTACTTCTCAAGTACCAATTGCAGCGTTACTTCAATGAGTTAACGGAAATCCTCTCAGAATTAACCGCTGTCGGAGGACTCGCACCGGCGGCATTCAAGCGTGTGCAGCGCACCGCTGTCATTGGCTTTTACCGGACATTTTAATTTAAACCATATTCATCAAGATGCTGAGTGGACACCGATAATTGTTGGCCCCCACCGGGAATTGAACCAGGGACGGCTTTCACCGAAGGCGTACGCTCTACCAACAAGGCTATCCGTAGGCCCATCATGTTGATATAGTGTCTGTATTTGTAATTATATCCGTAATAATATCGGTAATGCACGTGATACACTTATGTTCAATCTACAAAATATGCTTGTTTCTTTTACCGAAAGTCTGAGCCAATCGATCGACGGATCGATGGAGCATGGATTGGACCGTGCAAATTGCTAAGGAATGCGGCTGAAGTTTACTTCGTGAACATTTTCAAATAAATTTCCAAAACCTTTTATTATAAATTTTATTAACTTATTTGAGCAAATTACAAAAAGTTCACAAGCTCCTGGATAGCGCGTTCGACTTGGATGAAGACGGTCCCGGGTTCGATTCCCTGTGGGAATCCATGTGGGAAATGACCTAAGCTGTTGAAGCACTTTTAACAATACTACTACTGCAAACAGTTCACGTTATAACACAGAAATATCCTCTTCTAAATTCGTTGTTTGTCCAGTCCAGTCTTCTGTGGAACAGTCTTCAACTCCTTTTTGCCGTTTCAATTTGTCCAATGTCACCTAGGAAGTTCTAAGAACACGCCCAAAAAATCTAATTTTCCTTCGTCTTTTTTTATTCAGTTCCACTTCATTTTCCCTCTGAACTTGTACGTTGCTTCTCTTGTCTACTTCAATCCACATTTCCATAGCTTCCAACCATAACTTCGACTACTTTCTCATCGTCCTATTCTCGCCTTCATTCAACGACGGACTCCAAATATAGGTTTTTAGCAAATCGGTTATGATTCCCAAATCCATGCGTTTATTTCTATAATAATTATTTTTACTTTGTATGGATTTCTGCCAGAGATATCCATCTTCTTATTTCAGTGGGTATCTCTTGTAATTACACCCCCAAAAACTAAACTCCACTACTTGAGTTGAACCTTAATTCTCCTATCTTTAAATACACATTGGGCTCGTTGTTATTTGTTTAAATATTTGGCAAGTCGGTCTACTGGCCAGGTAACAACGGAGTACAACTTAATTATTAATATCAATAGTAATTGCCTGGCATTCGCCCAAAGACGGGAGGGGAAACTCCTCCAGAAACCACCAAGTAATAACATGTATTAGTTAGGCATTAAAAGTAACACATTTATCCATTAAAGTAGCACATTTAAAGGATTAAAAGTGTATCTCTTTCATATTAACGCATTAAAAATGTATACTATAAAATTTATTCTAAGAAACCCCGATGGTTTCAGTTCTTTTCGGTTTCCTCTTTACCGCATTTGTGGACAAGCTTCAGACTATTCCGTTCACATCTAAAGTTTATTCTGAGTGGATCTTCTGCAAATATAACGCATTGCATCTTTCTTATTCATACCAGTGGTCTTTTATTGCTATACTTTCTTCTACAAACAAGTTGATGAGCATTCTGAAAGACCTTCTATCGAAATACCATCTCGAAAGCAAATCGAGATCAGTGTTCTCAAAAGGCATAAGGTTAGCAAATCTAATGTCGGAAATGCCAAGAAAAACTCCTCAGTTTGGGGATTCTCCCGGCTTATAAGAGGTAACATCCTTAAATAATCTTTCAAGCGTATTGCATTATTAATTAGCACATTTGGAACGCCTGTTGTGACAGACATAATTTTCCGCAGGGGAACGAATCCAATCTATTCCTCGGAAAAGTCCCCAAGCGTAGATGTTCAGGCGTCGAAAAAAAGGTCCGAGAAATGAGAAGCAGTAGAGCGAAAGAAAAGGCGAATTGGTTTGTATCGGAGCACAAAAAAGCAGCATTCGACAATTACACCTCTCGTTCGGTCGCTAATTGGGAATACGGAATCGCTGCCCCGACGTTCCCTCAACTCACTTTTGACGTCCCCAATTAAAGGAAACCACTGCGCCTTTTAGCGCTAGATTTAGCGCCTTTATATAGCGCCTTTCAACGAACGCGACACCGATATTTTCCACATCTAGATTCGTCTTTTTTCGAAAAGTTTAATCTCAACCAAGGCTCGTTCTTACTAATATAATAATTCTTTGTCGCTTATCATCTACAACGCTGGAACGAGCGTAGTTTATTTTCGGTAATAAAATGAGGGCAAATTTTCGGAAGATTTAGCTTTGAATGGGTCAGAGATCATAAATACAAGAGATGCATGCGATCGAATCTGAATTATATTAAATTGATTCACTTATTTATTAAATTCCCTACAACTATCCATATGTCTGGGAACAGACGAAGAGATTGAATAACTATGAGTTGATGAAGTTTTCCCCAATCGATATATATCTAACGGCTATCCGTCGACCAACTACCCCTGAACGTCGGTGGGAATAACCGTCGCTAGACTTTTCGTCGTTGAGAAAATTCGTCGAAAGATTATTTGTTGGTGAGTCAACTCGTCGATGGAGGGAAATATTATTATTAATAGTTATCGTTATTATTATTATGGTGTAATAAGTTAAATATTAATTATAATAACTCAGCGTAGTTGTATCAGTAGATTTTAAAAATGCTTTTAAGGGAATACATCTGTCACGACAAAATGGCAATTTAAGAGTAAATTGGTGGAGATGAATTTGCGAAGAAATCGCAAGTTTCTAGGACCCTACTACAACAAAATTGTACACAGGGCCTCTCCTCAACTCCCTTCCTCGCTCAACTCTCACTCAAATAATCAAATTTAGTGTTTAAATGCTGCACGACATCCCGTAATTTCTCGAAGGCTGAGTTAGTAGATATTGAGGTTTCGATGTATGGACTGTATGTGCTTATCAGTCTTAGATGGCTTAAAGAGAGATTGTACCACAATAAGAAAAGCAGGAGAACAATTTACAATCGAATTTCTCATATGGTTATTATTAACATCGAACAGTGCGCTGAAATCAAAAATACTGAAACTTTGGCTCATAGCTCGGAACAGAAAGAAGTTCACCATTTTTTAGTGTTAAATATTAAAAGACTATGGACACGAAAAGTATGAGGAATTTAAACATAAAGAACCCTATGCTTCGTGGAGGTAAAGATCCCACTACTCTTCCTAATTTATATCAATGACCTGAGCGACGAGATTAATAGCAATGTGAGGATATTTGCGGATGACTCGGTAATATATATAGAGAAATATCAAGTGACGAAGATAGCATTTCACTATCAAACGATTTAGTTCATATTCAAAGGTGGTGCGAAAATGGAAATTATAGATTTCAATGTAAATAAATGCTCTGTAGTGAACCTCTTCGAAAGGGAACCACTGCGTCGGAACCACTCCTACAAAATTAGTTGAAGAAATACAATTGCAGTCGACCCAGTTAAGTAACCCGAAAATATTTCACAAATCGTTTACTGTCACAGCAAGTACCTTTGAAACTAAATCCACCTAGACATAGTGCCCTCCATCCTTTAATAGTGCTACAATCATCTTCCAATAAAGCAGAACCTAAATAATTACAATGCACCCTCTCCGTTAACCCACTCTGATTGTATGTACCATTGAATGCAAACCATTTTTCAGTTAGTTAATAACCTTTCCTGTCCTCTAACCCTATAGACTGTATCGTGGGTTTTTCTAAACGTAAACCTTCAGCCGAGGAGATTATTTCCCACGACTTAAATCTTTCCGATATACAATAATTAATTTACTTTTTAATTTATGTTTTAAATATATCGTTATATTTTTTTAGAATTGTACATTTAATTTGATTTGTAAGTCATTCTTTTGTATTTATGAGTTTTATGTTAAAAATTCAGAGGTTAGGTGTAAGAGCGGCCGAACTTCGCGAAAAGGGTTAAATAAATATACCCGGTTTTGGTCTTCTTTTCTAATGTAAATCTTGTATGTATTTTAATCTAGATATTTATATATGTATATAACTGTAATATAACTGAGATTGTAATGGCTTAATAATTTATTATAATGTATTCATTGACAAGCTTTTGTCTGGTCAGTTAAAACTACGTCTATATATTTATGCAATATCGCATTTCCAAATATCCTTGGCTTTTTTACCTTATTTGTGTGATAAATCGATTTATACTGAAAAAGCGGATCTTCAGCAGTGAACTCATTAATGTTATCTTCACTTTTAGTGATTATTTGTATTGCATGATGTTCTTTTTCTGTTTATTTTTATGAACATTTATTTCTAGTTTTTACGCCTATAAATTAATGAATCTGTACCATATTGTTTACTTTTCAGTTGTGATTTAACCTGTCTTTTCCTTAAATCTTACTTCTCGTAACTATCAGTGGGTTCGGCGGGTTTTCCACACCCCCTTCTTGTGAGTGTTTTCCTGCTGTGGTGTATTTTTTCCTAAGAGCAAAGTTAGATTTTAAAATCCACAAAGAAGTTTTCTTCATTGCCCTTTTTTCAATCTATCCCTTTTTAATTGCATTTGACAAAGGGTTAGATGTAATAAGAGACTTGATAGTCTCAATCTCACCCAAATTAAGTTGCATTATTATTGTAATTATCATTATATATTATTTGTAGATTTTATGATTCTTCAATACTTTGTGAAGAGATGTAAGTTCTGAACTATAAGAAATAAATATGATGCATAATGCATTATCGTGCGACGTACAGCGTAAATTAGTGTGGAATGCTCAGCGGCTGTACAAAGGGAAGCAATGCATCATTCATCTCTGCCACAAACCTCTAATTATACAGTTAAATGCACTGGGGTTACTCCATATTTAGCGCTGATGCTAATAAATAAAAATATAAAGAACGTATGTAAAAATATATAATATACATAAATAATAAAATAAAAAAAACAAAACCGAACCTTGATCACAGATGGCATAGATTTAAACTGAGAATTAAGCCACTTAGGAATGACGTAAGAGGGGGAATTTAAAGCAGAAGCAATAGGTCGCATGGCACCGTTGCTCTTGTGTGTTTCGGCAAATAGCATGACCTCGGTACGGAAGGGCAACTTAAATTTAAGAGTAATCGAATTGGTGCACCTCTTGAGAGTATCCCGAACTTGAAGAACAAACTTATTAAGTGGAAACTTAGGTAAGACAACATAGGGACCATTGTCAACCAGAAAGCTGTGAATTTAAGAAATACTTTTCTTTATCTTAAATCACAGTGTTACCCTTATCAGCTTTCACGAAATAACAATCCTTGGACTTTAGCTCTTCAAAGTATTAAAATGAATGTAATGATGGTGAGCAAAACCAGATTTTAAGTTCTCAAAAATGGCAGCACTGCAAAAAACCCTCAAGAAATTCTTAGTATTGGCATCCAGACGTTCAATGCCAGATTCTATGCAGGCAATGACCTGTTTAATGGGTTTAACTTTCGTAGGGAAGGCAAAATTCAAACCACAATTCAATAAAGCCAATTCATCCTCAGAAAAGGTGACAGAGGACAGATTCTTGACAAATTCAAAAGAGGAGGAAGAATCACCACCTGAAGTGGCACCACCAATTAGGGCACCCTCTTACTGTAAATTAGAGCGATTTAACGGGGACCCAAACTTTTGTTTCAATTTTCGAACCTTATTACGGAATTTAAATTCATCTGAAACAATCATTCTATTAGTGAAATCCATCCAGAGAGAAAAACGAACATTACAAAGATCCTTGGCTATCTGCAGATGTAGATTATACGCTTTGACCTCTAAATTACTCCTCTTACCATATAACGACTTTATCTCCAAGTTGAGCCACTTTAACTTAGCAAACTGCATGCACTTCTGACCGTTGAAGGACTTCACATCAGAGAAAACATCCATAAACTTGAGTACCAAGCTTTACAGCGCTTAAGAAAAAAGATATCAGCACCAATATTAATGATTCTTGAATGTAAGCCATGAAATCCGCAGAGGAAGGAAAGCGGAGAAGCCCCCAACCGAAGTGTAAGGATAAATGATCCAACAAGGAAAGGGATTTGTAGAACCGATAGTGTGGCCAAATATTCATCAGAATGAGCGATCAGCAGCATTAGACCGCAGTCGTAGTAACAGGAGAAAAGGCACAAGCCAGAAGTATTATCAGTCAAGGAATAAAATCATATCAAATTACAACCAAGAAGGTAAAAACCGACGTTACAGTTACAGTCCCACAATAGAACAATGGTAAAGTATAGGCAGTAACCAATCCACCAATAGAGGGCAGCAGTGTTCTTAATCCTTCATAGGGTACTGGTTATCCCTATAAGGACCTCTTTTACTGTGGCCTTATTTGAAAAAAAATTTCTTTTTAGATTTACTATTCGTGTGTTTTGCATTCTCTAGTGAGAATGATTTTTTTCGACCCGCTGTTTACCATAAAAGTAAAATAAACCGATAAGTGGTCCTCTACGGGACCACCGGTATCTTCAGGACGTCCGAATTTTTTCGAATCGCAACCCGTTATTTGTCTCCGCGTTTAACTTTTCTCTCTCCTCTTTCACATTACGTTTTCGTGAGATTATTTTCATAAATATAATCTTCTGTGATGTTTGCACTTTTATTATATTCATTGTTTACGATGATTTGAAGAAAAGTATTGGTGTTTATCGAAGAACTTGTTCTGCTGGATGTGAAGCAGTTTTTTCTTCTTTTGCTAGAATACGTTTTCAGAACAAGTCTTATGTTTTATTTTTTTCAATTTTACCAAAACTCGATAAAATGTCAACTTATGGAACTTAGTTTCTTCAAATTTGTAACTATTTTATGTAAGTTACGTAGATCTGCTTGAGACTCGGTGAATGCAAATCTGTTCCGGACGTCCACTTCGTTCATCTGAACTAAAGGCAGGATATTTTCCTATTTGCTTTATTATAATTATTTTTTAAATAATTTATATATGAATTATAGATGTATAAGAAGAATCTTTAACCTTATCGAAATTTGAATGAGGGCCGGAGACGAGGGCTTACAAACACACCAAATGCTATCTTTCTTTTCGGGGGTGATTGGCAAAATGTTTCGGAACTTATCTTTTTAATTGCAAACCTTTCTAAAGACAAAGTTTAGGTTTATGATATTTTGAAGGGATGTCAATGTAATAACCCTCAGTACGACCCCCCAAAACGGCAGTGTTTAACGCGTGGTTAGTAACGGAGTTCAAGGGCCAGGATCGCAATCTCCTGGGAATTCCGCTGCTACAGAAACAATATAGAAATCGTAGAGCAATTCAATTTATATGCATCCCAGAAAGGAACCACCCTAGAAATGGATTTGGAAGAATTTCAGGCGTTTTTGGGAATGCTGATTATTATGGGGTTTCAAAGGGTTCCCAACATTAGACTATTCTGGTCCCGGGACGAACATTTTCATGTTGAAATCATTTCTAAAGTAATGACTGTGAAAAGGTTTCTAAAAGTTTTGCGACACCTGCATATCAACGATAATACCGGAATGCCGAGGAAAAATGACCCCGGCTTTGATAAATTATACAAGATTTCACCATTAGTTGACCACATGAATATAACATTCATGGAAATGTTCAACCCCTTCAGTGGCAGTGGATGAATCGATGGTTAAATTTAAGGGAAGATCATCACTGAAGCAATATTTACCAATGAAATCAATTAAAAGAGTTTTCAAAATCTGGGCCATTTGCGACAGCATGACAGGACACGCACTTGGCCTGAAAAAGAAGACAATGCTAACTGCTTACCTTTGGGTGATCATGGACTTGGTAGAGGTGTTTCAAAATAAAGGGTATGGAATATTTTTGACAATTACTTCTCGTCTGTCAATTTGGTAGACTTATTATTGAAGAGCGGGATTTCAAGCTGCGGAACAATATAAAGGTCGAATAATAAATAAGGTCGAATAGGAAAGGATTCCCCACAGATAACTGAAAAAGGATGCTGAACTCGCCAGGGGGAACATGATTTTGTTCCGGCTGAGGATATTACTATTGTTAAGTGGGAAGATAGAAGTGCTAAACCCGTCTGTGTAATCTCGTCAATTCCAAGCGTGTCGAAGTGCTGCGTACTGAAAAGGATGGCTCAAGGAAAAGTGTTTTGTGCCCTGAAGCCATTGCCTCCAAGACTGCCAGTCCTTTATTTACATTGAATTCAATAAAAACATGGCAGGTGTTGATCTTTTTGATCAACTAATGGCAAATTATTCCATTGCATGGAAAAGTAGAAGATGTCGGATGAAACTTTTTTATTGTTACATGAATGCAGCGATTGTAAACAGCTATATTATTTATAATGTTTCTTTGCTAGCCGATGAGTCACCTTGAATTTCGTTCTAGATTGGCATCGAATTTGATAGGCAAATACACTTCAAGAAAGCAAGTCGGTCCGCAGCTGGCTGTGTATGGGAAAACAAGAAAGTGTACTACTCGGTCTCCAATAGCATTCGGCTCTTCAATGTTGGAGAGCACTTGCCGGCAAAGGGAACGAAGCGTAGGTGTGCTCATTGTAGTACGAAATACAGCCAAAAAGACCCACAATAACTTGCGAGAAATGCGATGTTGCACTATGCTTGTAGTGCTTTATTCCCTTGCATAAGTGGGTTAGAAAGTAATATTTCATGTAAAATTATACGAAATGCTCCATTGATTTTTTAATATCTACATTATGTTTTATCATATTTTAATTCAGTGTTTAGATATTTACCATATTTATTTATGAACAATTACCTGATTTCTGTTTCTCCATGTGTCATTTTTTAATTTTTTTTGCACCATGTATTTTTTTCATGAATATTTCTTAAAAAATTCAAAATTAAATTTTTTTGTTCTATAATAAGTTCCGTTCTTAAAATAAAAGTAAATTATTGCATTGATCATCCTTTTTATTTCATCACCATTTCAATTTAGACGGTAACATAACTTTCTAAGAAATCGCCCATTCTATTTTGGATTATTATTTAATTATCAATAAGGTTATTCCAGAGAATGTCGGAAACTATTCAAACCCTCAAGGAAAAGAAAATTTTAAATTATCAGCAATTTTGAATGCATGAGTTTCGCTAAAGCGCTTAACAAAAAAATGCGTAAGTGGACCCTTATATAGTGGAGTAAGGCGGCTCGCAGGGTATTTATGTAGATGTATAAGAACCACCGGTGCATTGAGGATTGTGAAGATTTCGGTCTCGTAAGTGACCGGTGGCTCCTATATGGACCTCCCCTTTTTAGTTATAAATAATTTTTTCCGATATAAACTAAACGAAACTTTGTTCTGGAAGGCATGACATTCACTTAGAAAATACAATTCCATACCGCCCCTGCCTCGGGTTTCTTACTTGCTTCCATGGTTTTTGTAGTTCTGTGACACTTGCTCACGAATTGGCGTCAGCGGTACATCTCCTTTAATTGTTAGTCTACTTCTATAATTTTACTATCCTTTTTTTGTAATCTATCTCTCTTTCTTTCGCTCTCTCCTTCAACTTTCGCAGGTTTTTCACACACTCCTTCTCTTTGAGGGTATTTTTTGCAAAGGAAACATTTTTTCTCTGATTAAAAAATCAGTTTTTCCCCCTCCGCAAAACCATATTTTATTTTCTTCTTTTATTTCTATTTCCACCGAACTTATAGAAAATCTCTATATATTCTAATTTAAAGTCGAATGTCACGTTTTGTATTCGTATTTTGTACCGAATTCCGATAATGGTTAAATTGAATATGGGAGTTTCTTTTCCCAATTTTACCCATTGAAGCCGTTTGTTGTAAATTGCAGTTCATAATTACTGATATGTATATTTTTGACCGATTGACCAAAATACTACAGAGTTCATAGTACATACTTATAAATTTCCAATATTACTGGTTTTATAAATTTCATCGCCATAACTTTGGTCGTTTGAAATGGTTTGCCTTCAGCTAACTTCTTAAGATTTGGAAATAACCGTTGACATATATTTTACGCTCTAAAGATATGCATCGGTTATTCTTGACCTATGAAATGTTTCATTAAGTTTCAGGCAGGAAAATAATTATTTACATAAGTGTGCATGTCCTTAGTAGCAAATAAATTAAGCCGTAATAAACATTGATATCTTGGTTATTTTATTCCTTAATAAAAAGTAGCCTACACTCTGCAGTGTGTGTTGTTAAAAGTGCTTCGACTGCTTTGGTCATTTCGCACATACTCCCCCACCGGGAATCGAACCCGGGACCACTTTCGCCGAAGTCTAACGCGTTGCCCACTTGGCTATTCGTGTCTCGGTGTGTGGTACTGAGGAACACAAAACCACAAAGAACATTATTTCTACGAAGAGGTACATTGCAATGAGTTCAGTGAATAAACTCCGAGAACACTTTTTCTCTTCTTCGCATTCGGAATAAATAAGATTCACAGCTGATTTAACTTCGGGTGGAAACGTAAGTATTTTCCAATGTTCTCTAAAATATAACGTCCTGAATTCAAGTCGAGGAAGTTAAAGGAAGTCCGGCTCAAACTTGGTCATTTTAGAATGTAGAGAACAATTCAAAGATCAGCTTTACATCCATATTTGGTTATTTTTAATCTCTGCATGTTGATCTGCCGTATGTTAAGGGTAATGAGTCGAACTTTGACAACTAAAACATCAGTCTTTGTATGATAAAGTAGTATTAAAAATAAACGTACGGATTATTGTGCGTGAAGTTGTAATAGATTCATTAAACGGCGAGTTTGCAGTGTAATGCAGGATCGCTGTTGCAGTTCACATTTCATTTCTGTTTGATCATTACAGAATCACTTTACAACATTCCTGAGACGTTATCGTTATTGCTTTTCTTTGGAAAGGAACAGAATATCACCGCGAAACTTCTCTGTCTTTCAGAAACCGTTGCACAGTCCCCAATCAGTCGAATCAAAGGGACTGCTCTGCATGTTTAAGTCATTGCTGCGTTTAGAAAGTTAATAAATTAAAGATTCGCTTGTCATATCGTAAGGTTTTCTGCTATAGTCACCGTTGCACTGCCCAAATATTTTTGGTCATAACTCCATTTATTTGGACATTTCAGCTAAATTTAAATCATGATACCATTCTGGATGTTACAAAATTTGATATTCTTTAAATGATACTTAAGAAGATGAGAAATTAAAGAAAGACAATTCACTGTGCGACATTATTAAATAATACTAAGAATACAATAAAAAGGATTAATTAGTAAAATTCAATTTTTTTCTGAGTGGGAATTGCATCAAATTAAGCCTACGAATCAGTTCATCATTGCATCGTATTATTATCAGTATCGTAATTATTCCAACAAAATTTTCAAATAAATCAAACCTATTTTCACACCCCTAATTTAAAATTGCCAACCGTTGACTAACAGAAATACGCAGATATGACACAAATATAACAGAAACCGTACACAGCTGACTGGTTCATGCATAAGTAAATGATATCTACGCTAAAAGATCTTATTTGAGGCAACGGGAACTCATCTAAAACATCTCTTTCATAAAACAAAACGGTCGATAAATTTAAAGAAATGCAATATGTGTATGTGTGATAACATAGTTCGTAAATAACGGTCAATTTGTGACATAAATTTATCAATTGATGGGCCACATAAAATGGCACAGAGAAAGATATTGCGCCAAAACTGAACGATCGTCCGTGGCGCAAACAAAAGGCAAGATGGCGACAATGGCTGTGACAGTGACTAGGCAGAGCACTCGTCCGAGAAAAGAAGTGTAATCGGAAACACGGCTTTGATTCCGCCAAAGTTCGCTCGACTGGAGCGCCATCAGCAAAACGGTGGGACTGGAGCGAACTTAATAAAAGGCCGAAAAATTTTCGACATAAAATTCCAGGAAAGCGATGGAGGGACGGAGTAATTGCTTTTCGCAAAAGGAGTAAATTCTTCCACGATTCTGTTGGGTTCATTTAATTAACATCTTTTCATTGGCATTTCAAATAAATTTCCACCATTTCTATACGGGAGCAGATCAAATATGAGTAGGATTTCAAAAAAATTTTCTTGTAAAATTCTTGAACTAAACAAATTTCGTTGGGAAAACTTTGGCGATGGGTTTCCCGTTGTTATGAAACCCTTGCAAAAGTTTGAAATCGTGGCGAAATATTCCTCTGAGCAATTTTTCATTCGGAAAGCAATGGGAATTCCGTAAAAAATATCGAATTGCCAATTATCCGCCGTATTTCTATTTACACAGAAACGACGTTGACAAAACAATTGAAGCGTGCGGCCTGCAATTCCTTCATCGTGGCAAATGGCTCCTCTGAAAGTATATTTAAATGCATTTCACGAGGAAATTCACCGGAGATGATGGCCACAACGGTTGTCATCTATCTCTGAGAAGAAAACTGAGAATCGCCAAATAATAGTCTCTTTTTAAGAGTTCTCATCCACCAAAAAATAAAGGTTCATTTCTATTTCCTGTTTACGGTTTGATATCCTGATTCTCCAAAGACACGAATATTCTAGAAAATTAATGGGTTTTCATCATTCCTTAACTGCGAGAAGAATTTCCAATTTCCATTTGGAATCGCAAGCAATTAATTCCAAACCTCCATTCATTATAATCTTCACCCATCAGCATTCTGAAATGCTGCGCTTCCAACCGTCCTCCGTACACGATTAACGATCCAAATTGATTATTAATTTAAACATCCTTTCTTTATTTATGTGACTCATATCGCCTTCTAGTGAAATGACATATCGGAAATAATATAAAATTTGCGTTTGAATATCATTAAAGATGAATGGATTTGAATTCATCAATTAAGGTGGCCTCGTCCTTCCGTGAGAAAAACATGTGCAACTGGAAAATATAACAAGTGCCGGATTTCATAGAAAAAGGCGGACCCGATGGGGTCCGTATGGCATCTGGAATCGTGTCGTATGGTGTAAAAGGGGCCTTCCACTGAAAAGTGTGTGGATCCATTTTTGAGGCCTTTCTTGATTCTTAACAACAAATGCTTACAAAATAAAAACACCATCTTCTCCTCGAATTTCCACTCAATTTTCTGTGTTCAATCAGACAGAGAGAAAGCAACCAAATCAGTTGATTTGTTGAACAAATCTACAATATTATATATATATATANTATATATATATATATATAGTTGAGAACCAAAAAATAATATGAAATTTATTTCTGGAATTCTTAAGAATTGACAGGAAAAAGAATGCTCCATCGTCGACTAAAAAAAAAAGAATTTTGAGGTGCGGCCGCTGGCGTCCGATCGAAGTGACACCTTCAGGGGATGAAATGAAACAAAAGGGGAAATGGATTTGCGGTTCTGTAGAGGAAACACACGGAGTGTCTCGAGCAGATGATATTCAAGAGAATGTCGCTTGCATTTCCATCTTTAAAGGCTCAGTTTTGCTATCGAACCGAAAATCAAAAAGAACCTTAATTTTATCCGAATAACCGAACCCATAATTTAAATATGGAAACTGTTGAACCCGAAACAAAAAACAAAACCCGTCTTTTATTCCGTTCTGATTTTTACTTCCAAATATCGCACATTTTAATTACGTCTTATTAGAGAATTGTTTACCGAGCATGTGCAACTGCGACTGCAGACAATTAATTCTTATTTTAAAGCTTAGTGTAATGTATTGTAAATGGGAAAAGCAAGACATTCAGAAGAATTTAAAGTAAAAAGTGAAGTAACAAGAGGAAAAGCCGGGACTCGAACCCGAATCTCCCACTTTCCGGTCGGTTGCTCTAACCAGCTAAGTTGCCACAATAGAGGAATTTCTCCTTCGTATTTTGAAGCTATAATTTAGAATTTTACCCCGCGAGCCGCCGATTGGCGTATGGCAGGAGGTATAAGGTGACACGGTGCGCTCCATTGCTTCAGAAATCGAATGCAGAAATGTTCTTTTGTGTTATCTCAGTTAGATAGAGCAACCACACGGAAATTGGGAGATTCTGGTCCGAATCCAGGCTACGTCAGACTTACTTCCCTTTATTTCTTAATCTGAAATCAAACACATGTATCACTCGCTTCTCGTAGCTTATAAAAGAAGTAAGTAAATGAAAAAGTTTTATCACGAAATAAAATTTCATAAGAAAAGACAGCTTTTCTTTGGATGGACGATGACAGAGACGGTGCATTGAGTGGCAAAAGAGATAAAGTTAAATAGAAATGACCAATCATACGAGATCGCTAAATATCTAGTTTCCTTGGGCTTCAAATGCTATATTGGGTATTGAAAGCGAGCCTAAGTAGAGTATCATTGTTATCTCCTTTCCAGCCCATGAATTTGCTGCACGAAAGCAAAATCTTGCTTTATAATCCGGAGAATGAGAGCATCGCTTGAGAGAAAGCATCCATCAACTGGTTTAGAGGATTTCAGATGTGATTGAATTTTTATTGGCGAAAAGGGGAAGACAGATAACGGATGTAACATTGACGAGAGAGGGCTTAACAGCGAGTGCTACAGATGATAAACGTCCGAATGGCAGCTGTGAAAGAGAATCGCTTTTAGGTCGGGTGCGGTTCGTAAAGCAGTGCCGATTTACAGAGAGTTAAATTTGGGAAAGTGCGGAAGGTCAGTCGCGCTGCATAAAACACTCTCAGGGAATAAAATTACAATTAATTCGAAGGCGAAAAGGCCCGCAATATTGCACCACGTGGCATTTATTAACGGTCGATTTGCTAACTTTCATCGATAGGTTTTCTAAACTACTGAGAAACCTATTGGTTCAAGTAACTTGGTTGTTTAATTACATCCGCATCTACGTTAGAATCCTGCAAGCTGCCTTTTAGAGAATGGCAGAGGGTGCAAACAACGATTTTCTTGTTTTGTTTATACCAAAACGTACGAGAAAATGACTTTTTAAAACGATCTTTTTTCTATAATTTTACGATCAACGTCGGACAGTAAAGTCGAGGTCTCACAGTAGCTCTTACTTTGGCTCCCTTTCTTCAATTTACTTAGAAATCGCATTCTATTTTCTAATATTCTTTCTGCCATGGAATTATAACCTTCATCAGAAAGAATTTTCTTAACCCTTTCTTTTTATAATGGAATTTTCAACAAAACATCGCCTTGCACCGCACCTTTTCGGGTTCGCGATTAAGCCCAAACAATTTATGTACAGAAAAGGGCTCTACCTTGCAAAATTTCATGTATTTATAACTTTTCAGTGTGCTTTTAGGACCTACTTCAGTTTTCTACTATCGACATCGGTCTGAACGACATACTAGAAAATTATAACTACATTAAAGGTTGAATGCATAGTTTGACTGGGCTATATAACCATGTACTGTTTCCTTCCGCAGAAGCTTTTCTTGTCTCATATTTTAGATGAAGCCCAATTGAGGAGAATCCCTCTCTTACTTTTCATCGCACTCATTGACTACATAAATCCGGACTTTTCAATCGATTGATATGTGGACTCCAATATTTGGTATCCGTGACTCATAGCTATTCAATTTAATTGAGTAATTTGACGTTTATCCCATTTATTCTACTCTTGCTGTAACTGCTTCATTTCAAAGACTGACAGTCCTTTATTTACATTGATTTTAAGTTTCCTCTTTTCGCGACACTTATGTAAATCGTCATTTGAAATTCTTTTATATAAAAATATGAATCAGACATTATATCGTAGTTTACTCTCGCATTCCCCTAAAACAGGATGCAGAGGAAAGTCGACAATTTTTAGCACATTTGGCTATTCGTTGAAAGTTTATTTTTTTGGATGCATAATTGAATGTATAGCGCAACCAAAATCCTTTTCCCAGTTGAATGTTGGCTGAACCTCTCCTTCAGTTTGTGGCCATTGTGTGGCAAGAATCCAAATTATGAGAACCGTTTGAAGTAAATGTAAGCAAAGACTTTTCAATTTCGATAAATACATACATAGTGGAGTAGAGTAGAGATCGACCTCATATATGATTTTACTCTCAGCAGGTTTAATTAAAATTTTAGTTTTTGCGCAACTCTTCTACAAGTTCTCAAATTGAACAATGAATTCTGAAGTTATTCCGTTGGATTAATTAATTTTAAATGTACATTTTCGACCATAAACACTAGTGAGGTACAATTCAGCATTTAACACACTTATTTGAATCTTATAAGATAACAATAGTTTTTTAGTGTGTGCGATAATATTAGCAGCTGGGGGTTGTCAGGTTAATATTCTAGGAATAGGGGCATATCTGACACCTCGCACTGTTTTAAAAAAATTATCATAGATTTGATATCGACAATATGTTGTACACTAAAACTTACTTTGCAGTTTATTCCTTGTAAAAGGCTATTAATGACATCTCTTTTGGCCGATTTTAGATTTATTCGTCGAAGATTTTATTCGAACGCAAACGACCTGAGTGTAGGAGGTAGCAAAAAACTCTTTCCTTTTTCTCCAAAATGTTTGACGATGTCGTCGGCTTCAGAGAAATTCTCCGTTTTGATGTGATGAGGGCAAAATTAATGTAAGATTGGAAAGTCTTAATTAGTGCCTGTATTTCAGATTCAAAAGAGAAGGAGTTTGATATTCTAAAGGGAGAGATTGGACATATTTCTGAAGAGTACGTTAACTCTATTTGTATCGAAGTATCGCTGTTCACATCACGCTCTTCCACTTCCTCGTCCTTCCACTCTTTTTAATCGCCATTTATTTGCCTTCTTCTCTACCTCATTCTATTCCTCCACAATCGACGTTAATTAATTTTTAGTTAATCCACTTGAATTTCTTGAATGGCATTTATGAAACAGGATTTACACATCATAGACGGAATATTTAAGTCTGGGAGGTCAACCGATATAGTTAACGTAGATATTTAGGATACTTTATCCTTCCCAACTACTCTATGTTTAAATTATTCTCCGATACTAAGGAAGCGCCCAATCTTCTAAGAGAGTAAAATTCGAGTTGAAAATGGTCTCATGGAAAAGAGTATCGCTGGAGACATTTAATCCCGTAGAAGAATTCTCATTTTTTCCATCTTCGGATAAAGTGAATCGCCAATTCGATTACAGAAAAGGGAAGTGAGGGAGATTCTTCGAGATCGGCTTCCGCATAAAGGTTTAAAGAAAATATTATCACCTTCTGCCTCTTTTATACTTCTCCATTCTTCTGAACACAAAAACTCTTCCTTCCCGACATTTCGATAGCATTAATCGCCATTTTATTCTTAATTTCTTTCGTTTTGATCGTGAATCCGCTCACGTACGATATTATTTATTTCCTCTCGTTTAAACTAATGCCCTCTATTTAATGTATTGTAATGATTTGGCATGTATTACAATTACATGCGTTTATTGCGATTTTTATAATGCTCTTTGAAGTAATCAATATTTCTCTCTGTATAAATTGTGATGTATATTCCTGACAATAGTTCACATTGTAGATGGGACAATGTTTTAGTAATTTGGTCTGCAATATATCTGTTCAGCCACATTCAAAGTGCCGCTGATAGTATAGCGCCGGCAAAAAAAGATGCCACATATTAAAACAATCTGAGGAAATTACCATTTTTATTAAATTGCTAACAATTTTAAGATAAAATGGTATCGATGTTGTTAATGATTTAAATTTAATGTCGCTTTGTGAAGTAATGGCGGCATTAAAGCCAAGTGGACTAGTTCAGAGTTAAGATTGGTGTTCCGCAGTTTCAAAAAGGGAGGACTATTGGTCCACTCGCAGTTATCGGAGCCATAAATTCCAAATGAGGTGTACCTGTGTTTAGACGACATCGAAGACCTGTGCCAATTTATCAAAGGGATTAGCGTCTCCCATCAGACATTCGATTTGTGAGGAGATTCTCTCTAAAGGAAGGACGACGTGAAAACTTAATCCCGCGTCTGGCGAAACATGGAAGTCGAGTGATGAGTCAATAAATACTCGTTGTCACGGCGATGGAGTCAATTAAACAGCTGCGACACTAAATCGATTAGAGACAGAAAAATATATTCCTATAAATGTCATATACAATACTTGCGTGGTTTCAATACGGGAATTATTTTCATTCACACCTGACATGTACGTATGTAATAACGTTGGGTGAAATATTCACATAACATTCTCTTCGGAGCCGGCAATTGTAAACTATGTTCCATGTCTATTCTCTTGAGATTCTCAGCCACGGTTTCCCACCTAACTTCACATTCCGTCACAGGAACACTCAGAGAACATCTGGTCCTCTATTCGTTCGCAAAACTCATAGTTTTTTAATTCATTAAGTCACGTTCCAACTTTATTCTTTTTCAGCGAACGCTCGAATAGTTTCCCATTTATCTCCCTTATTAGCTACATCGAACCTCTTTCAACAGCTTTCTCATGTGCTCACTGCACATTTAGATTGTTTTTCTTCGTTTCCCGCGTCATCTCGTGATGGGTAATGGAAAGTTCGTTATCCATTAATTAATCGTAGAAGAAAACAAACTAAAATATAATTTGAATGTCAATTTTTTCGCATCGTAGAACTAAAATCTGTAAATCACGAGAAGAGCTGAAAAATGGAAATTGATCAATCATTCGAGCGTTTATTCTTGACAAACAACAAAATAAATTTTGATAGTGATGGATGAGTTTTCTTTTTCCTTACTTTCGTCAATTCAATTTAATGTCATAATAAGTATTGTCTTAAGTATATGTTATTCGTAAGTGCCGAATTAGAGTATTGTTCATTTTGGTATAGGGTATTCATTTCCGCAAAGGGAAACTTTACCGATTAATGCCCACATGGGAACATTAAAACACTCACTCCACGAAGTGAGCACCTTCCTCTTCTACTCAATAGACGATTACGTGAAAAACAATCGCTCGCTCACAGACAATTACTATATAAAAATGTATAACTCCTCGCTAATTGTTAATACCATGTGAATGTGTCTGCAATCATTTGTTTATAATTCAGGAATCGATCAAATCATGTTATTATAGTCCCGTAAAGGTAAGGCCAAGCCTAATTTTCTCAAACGAACCGAATAATTAAAATACGCGGCCAAATATACTTTAGGATATATAATTCCAGATATAAATCGTTGGGATTTGCTAAAAGAAAGATAGAAAGGCATGCATTACCCGGATTGAAAACTTCTAAGAATCATCCTTTTCGTACGATATCACATTCCTGAAATATTGTTTAAGAAAAGACCGTTTCTCACAGTCTCAGGGATTAATCCGATGATTAAGCGATGCTCGTTTCCCTTTTTCTATGGATGGGAATCATTTAAAGAAAGACATCCTCCCATTAGTAATGGAATATTGGAGATATGTGGTGATTTACAAGAATTTATACATCAATGTCAATTTCAAATTATCAAGTCAACTAATAAAATCAATAAAAATATGATTCTTAAACGCGTTTTTGTAATTAAATTTTATTGTAAATATGTGTCGTACAAAATTTGTGATATTCATGGTTTAGATAACTGTACGATTGTTTATATTTTATTGCTAATTGAATTGCAGAATTGCAAGAATGCTTGCTTTCTTCTCTCCGTATAAAACGATGAAGACTTGCAAGGCTTAGTGGACGTGGTTATTGGCGTTTAGATGAGCTGTGACAGATTTTGTGATGAGTCCATTCATATTGTGTGATCGACAAGTAAACCCGGCTGCTTCCTTGTTTTTATTCCGATATTTTCAAATGGGAGTTATGTTGAATCCTCGCCACTTGAATATTGACCTCTCAAATGTATGTACGATATTCATAACCAATTTTGTCAATTATTTCGGACAAAACTCCAAACAACCCTACACAATGGAAGCCAAAATGTTGCATAAGCTGTTTAAGGGCTTCTAATTCTGTTATTAAACAAAGGACGTTTAAAAAATTGATGCGTAGGTCCGTTATAGACTATTAGGAGCGACGGTCATTCAAACCGCAAAGATAAATTTGGATGAAAAGTTGGAAATACTGCACTGCGTCAAATAAACTCTAAAACTTGTCATAAGACTCTGTAAATAATTTTGTTTGCAAATATTAAAACTTTCCAATGTGTTTAATTAAAAATCAACGGTTTCTCTGATGAGCTCATTCCTCATACTGTGTATGAGGAACGAGCGTGAAGAACTTTCTCTCCAAATCTGATTTCATGGTCATTCATTTTCCGCCTCACCCAATGCTTATTTATTCACCAAAAGATTTTTCTTTGTTCGCCAGGACAGGAAGAGTAATTTATAAAAGACCGAATAGCGTAAAATTAAAACTGAAAATTGCGAGATTACAAGGGCACTGAATATGAAATAAAATATGATATATAATATAAATACATACTGCGAAAACAAGAGGCATAATTAGGGATGCCTTCAGTGGCAGAGAATATTAAGTGAAATGATGATGGGAAATCTTCTACAACTTATAGAAATATGTGGAAGTAAAACTTGAAAGCTCCTGAGGTACCTACCTACCTGCCTTCTGCTGAGAGATGTACCTACCTGCTGAGGTTTGAGTTATGCTGAATAATGGCATTAATTGAAGTTTCTCCATATGCAATGTTACGAAAAGTGCTACTGGGGGAGCCATTGTGCTTCACTGAGTGGGCTTGTTCTACTTATAGCATTCTGGCTCAGTCAGGAAAACAGTGGCAAACTACCTCACTCCTTACCTAGTAAGCCTCATTTCCCTCTCCTAGCTCTTCGTACCTGATGGTAAAGGGGATGAGGTCCAAACCGGCCTTCGGGCTGAATACTTTACTGACAGAGTCAACTTATTTCATGTAAGCAAATAGAAACACATGACCTCATTTAGCGCCTAGCATTTAAGTACTTTGTACAGTGACACTCTTTTTTGGCAGTTGTGAAACCATACCGACGAAATTAATTCCTCAGTTACGATGATGTAACATTAAATTAGTGCCGTAAAAAAGAAGGCTTTTCCGCATTCAAAATGCGTTTTATTTGACTTCGTTTCAGATAAGACTCGAAGTTGCCTCACTTAACGGAGATGCTCTTTTTTTCACGTGTTTGGAAAACAAATAATACGCTATTTCCACTTTTTTAGGATGTCTTCTTTTTTCCCTTAAGCGTACTATTAATATTGGATTCTGTTCATTTAACGCCCAATTTGTCTGATTTGACGATATCACGTGTGATTTACTCCTGCATTTAAATTTCGAGATTTTTCCCTGAAGACTACATGAAAAGTTAGTTGCTTACTTGTGCATGCTGTTCTTGAATGACTTCTTCAAAGAGTTAGTAGATTTAACGAACTTCAGAGCGCCAGAAAGAGTAGAAAATTTATGAAATATTCGTTCATTGAATTTATTTAACTATTTGAGGAGGGATCCTGCGGAGGAATTACTCATTAGCGGGTTTCAAGAAAGCGTCTCTCGCCATTTATTGGCCTTGAACAGTTTCGGGAAAGCAATGCAGATGGTTATGATACCTCTTTATCTGATGGTTATGATAAATCTATATTTCCATTATAGAAATGATGAATTTAAGTAATAAACTTTTTGGACCTTCAGGAGAATAATACACCATTTGAGTTAGAGGAAAACGTAAAGGTAAATCTGACATTTCCCTGGGCGACCTTCTCCTCATTGGAAGAGCCATCAGAAAGGTCACCATTGCACGGTAGTGATTTTACACCTCCACGAGTGACACTCATAATGCAAACGGGAGACCGTAAAAATTCTTGTTTCCCAGAATATGTAAAGAATGATAATTCTCAATGGATTTCCACATAGGGTAATAACTGTCTGATACCACAAGTTTAGTAGAATCTTCAGATTCACAGCTCTGTCCTTCACAGATTTACACGGACTTTCCCCACACTGGCGACGCTCTAGTTTTGAGAGTATTCCTCTTTAATATGAAATGTTGTTTCTATTCCTTGACACTTCGCACTTGATTCCTTGATTGTCGCCATAGTCTCAGTTCCACAAAGTACACATTTCAACATAAGTGGCATATATCTAATTTTCACAAACAAAATAACGTCTTTTAAGAACTCTTTCACAGGAGAACAATATTTATTTAATAACAGTTATTTCAAACCCTGTTAATAAACTAGTTACTCTTTCCTCAACAAGAAATTCTTTGGGCATCTTATAATACAGTTTTATAGTCGTAAAGCTTCCTTTCACTAATTATTTGCATTTGCGAGATATTTCCTATATCTACATAATTAAACATGAAATAAATGTAAAAACTATTTCATAGTACTTCATGTAGCAGCCTGCAAATACTTGGTTGTTAACGAAGAACTTTAATAAAAATATTAATTTTTACGACGTTTTCCTGGTTTTTACCATACTGAAAGGTACGCTTTTATAATCTGAATGGCTTGATTACTTATACTTTTTTTGACCTCGTCAAACAATACCTTTCTTTCATCAAAATTCTCTAATTATAAAACATCTGCAAACAATTTCTGCTTTTCTTTAAGCATTCAATTATCGTTATTCGGGTTAAGGAAATTTTCATTTCAAATCTATTTTAAAACTGGCGTTTTCTTTAAAATGTTAGATATCTAATGGCTTTTAGAAGTGCATACTATAGAGTTAGAGGAAATGATCATTCTTTTATTCAGTACTTGTCTGATTAGTAAGTGTTTCGCGTTTTTGACCGGAATATCTCATTGAGTGATGATAATTTGGTTTCTGTTGGTCGCTTCTCACATGATGTCAAGAACGACAAAATATTCGTGCCAAAATTGTGATGACGCATATTGAAGATTCTTCCTTCCTGTTCTTCACATCACTGCCATTACCAATGCTCAAATTCTTCCAAATAGCCACGGATACTGAAAACGAAATCCTTGAGGAAACACATAATGGAGTATTTTCGAGGATTGGACATGAAATAGATCCAGTTTGAGCCAAAATACAAGAGGAAATGGCATACGATAGCGAGACTTTTAGTGGTATTAAATCTGGAGGGGTTCCGTCTTCATAGAGATAAGGAAGAAAAAGTAGAAAGAAATTACATATTTAGGAAGGAAATAAAAAGAAAGAAACACAAGTAATTGACACTGGTACGTGAATCCAAAGTTTTTTTAGTGAATAAAAAGAAAACGAAATTCCCTTTCGTAGACCCCTAAAATAAGGTATACGCAAAGAGACCCTTTGTACATTCGCCATTGAATAAACCAATGTTTTGCTTTAGCGATTGTTTTTTCTTGAAAAAAGGAATAAAATAGGGAAGCGGCATTAAGATTTCGGAGATCTCGTTCTCCCTTTGATGCCTTTCTAATTAAACTTTCCGCTCATTCGAAGAGATTGATGAGCAAATGTGGACTCTCCTCTGTTTGCATGCGACAGTGTCGAGGGTTTTGCATCTCTGCGGAGATTTTGATATATTTATGAAGGGGAATGCAGAGGGAAGGCAAAGGCGAGAACAAGGGGCGAAGGAAGGGAGGATATTTTACACCACCGAGAAGTAGGAGAAACATATATGTTTCGTGGGTTTATCCAACTCTTCCTTGAGAGAGGAATAAAAACAACTTTGCTACAGAATTTTAATCTTCCACGACCTGATGATACATGGTGACGGTTGAAAGCTAGGTCGCGGAGGATTGGAATTCTGTGGTAACGTGTAAAAGTTGTTTACATTCCACTCTTATCATTAAGAGCTACCACAAACTTGAGGCCGGATTAGTGGATTTTGTCTTTCCGATTCGTAGTTGAGAACGTTAAAATATTGAGAACTTTTTCAGGTTATTATTTTTCTTCCTATAATTAACTATGAATAAAACATTTAAAGCTAAATTCGATATTCGAAGCCTTAATTCATCATGTTTCGATCTATAGCTATTCATATTGCTCTTTATTGCGAGGTAGTTAACACCGCAAAGCGGACTTCCTTTAAATTCGAAAAATACACCAAAATGCAATTTTTGAGATAAAGTGAGGAAAGCAACTAGGAAAACGGCGCTAAAATATCGAGTCTCTTATACCAAGTCAATGTCTAAGGCTTCTAAATATAGATTGTGAAGAAACTGTTTCGATTGACCTCCTACTCTGTGAGTGCGATGGCTTTTTCGATCCCGCGGCATGGTCCGGCTGAGCGCCACGGTCACTATGAATTCTGTCTCGTTGCCTATTTGGCAGTCTTATTATGATCTTTCAACTC
This sequence comes from Ladona fulva, assembly GCA_000376725.2. NCBI lineage: Eukaryota > Metazoa > Arthropoda > Insecta > Odonata > Libellulidae > Ladona > Ladona fulva. The sequence goes on along the minus strand of KZ309192.1, from coordinate 417,642 downwards.
TTATCATCTTATATTTCGGCTTTAAATGTTATAAACTTATTCCACAGTAATTTTAGACATTACTAGTAAATTTTTATCTCACCTATTAGCGCAGTAAATGAATAAATAATTATCCAATGCAAATTAGAGTGCATTTTCTTTTTATTTATAATTATCAATTTATTATTTAACTTGAAATACTGAAAACCACCCCTTTAGCCTTGAAAATGNGAAAACGATAACTGTCATTATTTCAAAAGAAATTACTTTTAATATAATGATATTTTGTCATGCTATTTACCTGTTACGGGGATAAGCCCTCTACTTTGCTCTCCTTCTAGAGCATTTATTAAAATATTTTTCTTAGAATTAATGTATCGTATGGTCGTATGTTTTCATATATCTTATTTATATAACTTAATCAAGTGAGATGACAATAATAATATTATTCTATTACATCGCAGCATCTTTACACTAGTTTCTAAGGTAAATTTGTACTTGAAAGTAAAAAAAATTGAACGTTATAGTTTTTGTTAATTGATTAATTTTACATACACAATTAAATATAATTTTATGAATCTTCTGATTACAACTTATATTTTTTAAGTTTATCGTCTACTATGAGATTTGTACAATATCTACGACGCATGTCTTACAATTAGAGAGTAAGTTGCCCGTTTTCAATTTTTTTACGTGTAACATGCTCTCAGCTTGCTGGTACATTTATTTATTGAAATATTTTAATCAAACGAATTAAAATAACAATTTATTCAAATTGTTGATGGTATGAATCTCTTCGTTATGTAAAAATTGATGAGATGGTTAAAGCATTTGGTTGGATCGTTTCTTTACATCCGGAAGTATGGAAGATGGTGATGACGTACGTCTAAATGTTTTCTTACTTTGCATGAAAATGTTGTGTGTTGTGGTGATATTCTTTTATTGAGCGTGTAGCAATGTAGTTTGTACTACGATCCTTTGATTCTCTCCGTCAAATTCTTTTGTTGTAGGGGTATATACTCTCCGTATATATCTTTTGATTCACTGGGAAAATAAAATTCACTACGTAAAATTCCACAGGGGTAGTAGTAGTAGTGAATTTTTTCCACATAGTTAAGGCTTCTACCATGATTCACTTTCTTAGAATGTACCGTAATGTCAAAGTATTTTCCTTGTAGATATTAAACTCTCAAACGGTTGGATTATGATTGGGTTAATGTTTTTATTTTCCTATTATTACTCTCAAAGACTTCAACTTCGTTTGCCCAGTCTTTAGATTTCATTATGTCTTCTAAAACTTGAATTTCCCTAAAAACTAAACTATGATCTGACAATTAAAAGATAGGATATATAAAAAGTTTCCAACTTTCCCATTGCCTCTCTGAGAAATCTGAGTAAAATTTATTACGTTGAGCTCAGTAAACTGTAAGACAAATTTTAGTGGGGATTGCCACACGTAATCGCTCTGTTAACCTTTTTTTGACATGAATAGAATACTTATTTGTTCATCTGCTTGAAGATGATAAATAGTTTTTGAAGAGGATCAGAAATATATTGCGTGTTCCGGCAAGTTACCTACCGCTAAAAGAGAAGACATTCTTTACATACTACTTGGATTGTACTATTTTCTGAAAATGTTGTTTAGCCCCGGGCTTTCTGTCTCTGAAATTGTTTAAGATACTAAGTCTGAACCAGTAATTTTAAATAAACTCTATACATTTAGGCGCAATACTGAAAGATGGTTATGGATGCGTGAGATAGCAGTATCCAAGTATATTCTGTAACGACCTTATAACGAAACCCTCAGAAAATGGCCTTCAACAAGAACCTCTAAAGAAGATTTTGAATTTACATCGTAAAAACCACTAACTAGCTTAGTTAATGGTTATTAAGGAGACGTACCATCATCGATGAGATATAGGAGGGTAGGATTGAGGGAGACAGGATTCGGATTAAAGAATCATCGGACGGTAGATAAGAAGAAATAGGTATTGTAATAATCATATTAACATTAAGATTTCTCTTAAGACATTAAATTCTCCAAATTCAACTAGTCCTGAGAATTTAGACCAAATTGTTTATATCGTTCGGGAAACAAAGGAATTCTTGATAATAACCTCGAGGTAGGGAAACTAACCTAAAACACTTTAAATAATGATTTTGTTTAATTTTTAATATACATATGTTTCGTGTAGTTAAAAAGTTATGAATACATTTCTATTTTCACTGTCACTTATTGCGACACCATTCAAGATATTCGTCGTTGTTAACCAAAAGATGCTAGGAAAAATTCTCAACTACTTTAAAGCATAACTTGATATAATTAATGATATTAAGGATAACTCTTAGTTTAAACCAAGAATAACATAAAATAGCGAATAATACTCAATAAACAAATAAAGTACTCTGAGTTGCATTGGATAATTATTTATT